>JARYHS010013631.1:46826717-46927191 GCA_031002005.1 Vandiemenella viatica
TACTCTCGATTTTAGATTCTCCAAAAATATCTACTTTGTTTAAATCCATTGAGTTATGGTAAAACCGGTAATTCCTAACAATCGGTTGTAAATATTATTTAGTTTTCATGGTATAACTCTGAAGTTTTCTGGATTATCAAGCCGGAAAAATTATCAAAATGTAGCCTGAATTAAACTGCTTATTTTGCGGTTTATTTTATCTTTGTAGCTGTTACCTCTGAGACACAATAAATTATTTAGTTATTTACACGTGGGTTTTATGCCGATGAATTTGCAAAACCTATAACATCGGGTTCTATGGCTTTAAATGACGTGAAATTAATATGTGGGAAGCTAAAAGAATGTATTTTTACGACAAACTAATTTTTAACCCGGAATCTAAGTAGGCTTTTAAATGAAAAAATATCAAAGTCGGGTATTCTATTTTACGTGTTCATTTTATGTTTCAAAATACTTAGAGTGTTTGGAAACTATCTGATTTAGATGAATTTACTTCGCTTTATGGCTGTTTTAATTTATTCTCTACTTTATATTGTGTGGCAGTGTTTAAATCAGTGTAGAAGCATTTTATGTGTGCAGTGTTTTATAGCAAGTTACTTTGTGATTGGATTATCATACAACAGGTTAGTGACATGCCTTTAAATGTGTTTAGAAAATTAATTATGTGTGTTAACTGATATTTAGATGCTCTTAGCGCTTTTGAAATGGTTTAATAGTGTTAGAATTAATTCCGAAAAACTGAACAAACTAGTTGGTTTACCGGCGCCTGTTTATTCACTGATATCTCGTATTTTACTGCTTGAAACAGCTTAACACCTATTAAAACTGAAAGATTAGTTTATTTGCTTTATATTTGTCTACTTTTTAAATCCTGAAACTACTTAAAAGACTTCAAAATTATTTATGTGAACTGTTTAAGAAAATGAGTATTCAAAATCCTCCATAATTACTTCTTGTGATTATTAAACTCTTGAAAACTGTCAGAAACCTGTTTATTATTCTATTAACCTGTCTCAGGGATTATTCTGATTACTTTTGGAACTTCACATGGTCAAGTTTCATTACAATGTGATATCTTCATACTGCTTTAGTCTACTCTCCAGACATCCAGTCTATTTCTTTAAAATACCTGCCAAACTGTATTTAAATGTGAAGTTATGTTTATAATAGTTCTAGGCCTGTGTATTATTAGATTTTTATACTCTTTACTGGATGAAAATCACTTCAGAAATACCAAAGTATGTTATGTGCCAAAATTTAATGGTTAGATTTTCCTTGTATTGAAATTATTTATTTATCTCTGAAATAATGAGTATTAAACAAGATAAAAGGTTTATTTATGCATTCTATTTGCAATTATTTAACATCTACTTCGTCTAAATTGGTTCATAATAACTCGTTAAACAATGTCAGTATCTGGTATTACAAGTTTACTTTTACTTGAGGTTACCTATTTTCTATTAGAATATCGTTGATTTAGTGCAATTTATATGTTATTTACATTGGTTATGGATTATTTATTCACTTAGTGTATGGAAAGTGTTGTCAACTCGATTTTACGTGTGGTACCGGATACTAAAGTTAACCCAAAACTCGGCCCGATTCTAACCAAATATTGCAAATATAACGAGGGATACCTTACGTATCAAATACAGGAGTTGGAGAGGGTGCAAAAATGGGCTGCAAAATTTGTTTCTGGAAATTATCGCAGAATGCAATCAGTGACGGATATGATAAAGGAGCTGGAATGGGATTCATTGCAAGACAGGAGGAGGATGAGGAGGGTCATGGGAGTGTACAGGGCATATACTGGCGATGAGGCATGGAAAGATATTGGCGTAGGTATGAAAAGTAGTGCATGGAAGGGAAAATATGACCATGACCACAAGCTGGCACTTGATTTCAGGCACAAGGGTGTGGGAAGATTCTCTTTTTTAGGTAAGGGTGTCAGGGATTGGAATGAGTTACCAAGAGAAATGATGAATAATTTACCGAAAACTTTGAAAGAATTTAAAGATAAAATTTGTAGAGGGCAAATGTAGGTAGGTGCAGGATGGGGGAAGATGGGTGTGTAGGGAAATTGCCACCGGAGCCTGTGCTCCATTGCAATTAAATTAAATTCTTGGAAGTGTCTTATTTTGCTAAAGAATTATTAATAGTTAGATTTTGTAGTTACTTGTGAGGTGTTGAGATTCATGTTGTGCTTTCTAATATTAAGTGGTTCCTCTTGATACAAAAGAACCATTTCTGTTATTGCACAGAAACAATTCTATTCTCCATCACTACAATTTAATTTTCCTTTTCTTTAGGATGTTTATATCTCTTACAATTATCTTTTTTTGGCAGGTTTTCAACTATATTTTGCAAAATAAGGTCAGTTTTCATTGACAGGATGGATATCAGAATCCAGACACAACTTGGGGGCAACAATTAAGTCTCACATACACTTTGTCTGTTAAACCTTCAAGAGAAGTACTGGAATCAAAAAGTATTATATTATATGGGGTCAGGAATGCACTGAAAGCTCTTATTTTTTGTGGCCTCTGAAATTTCCAGTGTATAATGATTCTAATTTCAAGCAGACTAACTCCCTCCTCATTGTTTTGGCTTACTTTGTTGATTAAGTGCTAAAAAGACTTAAATGTGAATTATGTATTAAATGTGTATTAGTTATGAGAAGCTATTCCTGTTTAGAGTGACAAAACACTAATAAGCACTAATATTTCTTCATAGATTCAATAAATATGAGAAATTTTAATTACATTAAAGTTTATAATTTAATTTAAAAATAAGTACTTTTAAAGTTTTAATTTGATAGAGGTGGCAACAGCCTGGGTAACTCATAAGATTGAAGAGGGCTGGTTTTACTCTTACTGATTCTGGATCTGAAAGAGGCTAATCAAATGACAGTGTTCTGTGGTTCTTTTAATCAGTACCAGTACTCTGTTCAATGACTGGAATAAAGATTTATAAAGTAGGGGAGGGTGGGGCACAATGGAACACGGGGCACAGTGAAACAGTGTGAATAACGGACTAGCAGAAGAATCATAGTACTACGGGATTCCGGCAGAAAGCACTGCGGACCAGTCCCATCAATGCCAGCTAATTGCTCCCTCCTATCCAGTTGCGTGCCAGACTTGACATGGTTAGGTGCTGATTTTTGACTGAAAGTAAAATATTTCCTTCAACGGATTTTCGTCTCCAGGTAAGAGTGATTTTTGTATTCAATCGGCTCTTATGGCATTTCGTTGTACATGAATCCCTTAAGCTTTTGCCCGACTTTTACATTTCTACTACTACACATTCATGGTAGAGAGTACGGAAAAATGAAATGGCATGTTTGGGGTTCCTTGAAACAGAGGAGCTCGGGGCACAATGAAACGTTTCATGGAGTCCCATGAGTGTTCCATTGTGCCCCATGGTTATGCTGTTCCAAGTGATTCGCTCAACGTTTCCTTCCCTCAAGTAGAAGAAGGAGCAGCTTCAGACCATACAGTCATCAGATTTCTCGATCCAGGAGCTGGTCATGTTTTCTACCTCCTGAAGATTTTCGTGGCTATTCAAAAGCAGGTGAACGAAATACTGATCTAAAGCACAGGAAAAAAGGCAGGAGTATGATTGCTACGAGCAGTCCAGAAATCACAGCCATTGCAGAGAAGAAGCCAATTCCAATTTCCAGAATGGAGTCAGCCAAAAGGAAGTAGTATGTAAATCAACCAAAACCAAAGAAGAAAAATATCTGGTAAAGAAGCTCCTGTTAATTCATCAGAAGACGATGGAGATTTTGAATGTGCTCACACGGCGACAACATGGACATAGGCGTAGATGAGGAGTTTTTTTTTCTGTTGAGCCTGACCGTTTGGTAGAATTGAACCATCTTCCTGTATTAGGAGATTACGTCTTGATCGAATTCAAGATTAGAAGCCATTCCAAATTCTACGTTGATCGAATCACCAAGATGAAAGGTGATGAAGGGGATTACGTGGTCAAATTCCTAAGGTACCGAAAATGCAACACCTTTATTGAGCCTCTTGTTGATGACATAGCCACGGTTAATGAAAAAGACATAAAGCTACTGTTTGAAAAACTTTCTGTGTCTCACGACACTAAAAGACAAAACAGTTTCATCTCATTCGGGGTTGATTTTGGCAATTTGAACATTGGTTAAACGTAAAAGGATTTCTTGTTTGTGCTTTAATAAGATCACTTGAACTCGTTTTATGTTCGAGGTACCTCTGTTTTTTCATTAATTCAAAAATAAAGCTTTTTGTAATTTATGGCGGATTTTTTCCCAGCTGTTTCAGGGTACCCCTTGCCCTGTTTCATTGTACCCCAGGCACGGGGTACAATGAAACAAAATTCATTTTTTGGAAAATGGCCGCTCATGGTCACATATGGTTTCTATAATAATAGTTCATGCATTTCTTTTATAGCTTAGATCCTAAGGTAACAGGAAAAAATTAAAATGTTGAAAAAATAAATTCATGTTGGGAGCTATAGGCAAAAACAACTTTTGTGTTCCATTGTGCCCCACCCTCCATCCTAACATAAAAAAAATCAGACTGTGAAAAATTCAGTAAACCAATCTTCTAAAAGATGTATATGATCCATTTTAATTTATTTTATTTCAATGTCTACAATGGATTTGCTGTTTATCAGTTATTTTTACTCTGTATTGTGCTTATATGATATAATGCATTTGTGACTAATTGTGAAATTCTTGTTAATTAATGCTGCACTTCCAAGACAAACTCATTTGTTATTTTTGCTGTGGGTGAGCGTGTGTAAAATTTGAAAATTCCAATTGTTAAATATTATTATTATTTTAAAAACTGATGTTAGCTATTGTATTTGATAAAATATGCTCTCATCAAATTAAACAGATATTATTTGTAAGTCTGCTATGCTTTCATATATATGCCTATTAAAGTGCAGGCGGATGAAAAAACAGATACTGATTTTTCGACAGCATGTGGAATGGGAAAATCAATTTTTCTAATGGAAAAAGAAATATCACTGAAATTGTCTTTATTAATAAATATCGATAATTTTTTTCTAATTGTATAGAAATATCACTGACATTGTCACTATCGGAAATTGTAAAAGATTCGATTATTTTGTAAACTGGCTGTTAATTGTTGACCAATTTATTTACAGTTGAATAAGAACGTTGAAACATTGCGAAGTTTATCAGAAGTTATAATGATATTTTTCGCTTCTTTTTAGAAAAATGTGAAATAATGCCTACTCATGATATTTTGAGGTAAAAACCTAAAAAGAAGTCTTTGTAGCACTACAGAAAAACAATTATACTGTAAAATTTTGCTCGTACTGTTCTGACGCGTCTGACGGGAGCTTTTGCCTGACAGGCGTGACGTCACAAACTGAGAGACCAGGCCTTCTCCTCTAGGTAGCGTTGATTAGGTGGGCAAAATTGACGATGTCGTTAGGTCAATATGGGAACATTTGTGCCTACCGTCAGATCTATCACAGATCGCTTCCTGCCCTGCTTTACAGAACGGACACGTTCTATGATGACGCGTGGACTTCGCCATCTAGTCGCCTACTTGCCTTGCACTGTCCTCAAACCACCTTCCATAGCAAGCAGAGAAACAACCGACAGCCTCACCCTCACCTGTTCCCAGATGCCCGTTACCAACCGCTGGACCATAAAAATTTGCCCTTTGTCAAAGTCACTTAAGTCAGTGGAATTTCCCATTTGCCACACGTCTTGTAGCTGGAATGACGCCTCATGCGTGTCTTCTATTACCCAACCGCATAACGTACCCACAACATCACCAGATGCCATTTAATTTCGCGGTGGGCAGTGGTCATGGTATTTTAGCTCATCAGTGTATCCCATTTATCTATACACAACTCTGCAGTCTCCTTTGGCTAGTTTCTACAAATTAAAATGATGACATAGCTGCTAATGTTTTCTTCAATTACACGAGAACGGTTCAAAATTAAATTTCCATCTGAATTTAGCGTGTAGTAAAAGCGACAAAGTTGTCTCATTAGTGGAAAAACGTATTAATTCATTTCCAGCACTGTTAATTGCTTTTTTCTTCTTCTTCTTCCTCACCTCCACGACACGATAATGATCCTGACGTGCGGTTGTAGCACGCGGTTGAACTTGCTCATACTGCCACTGAATGTTTCCTCCCCCCTCGAATCTTTTCCATAGCCGTGGTGTCGATATGGGCGATAAACAACTCATGGCCCACCTGACTGTTGCCGGCATCTAATCTGCCAATGATTCAACTACGAGTAATGTCATCCAGATGCGTTTAAAATAAATGTATTCAAATTTAATTCAGAATTCAATAAGGAGACCCAGGAAAGAATAAAAATATGAACATAAAAACAGAGCTGTTCCTTTGTAAAGTAAAAGTCACGGGTTTCCTACAGCTCCTGCCGCTTCCCGTAGGCGGAGCTCCGCAATCTCATTACAGCCGTTGGCACTTGAATGGGTGTTATGGGGTCAGCGCCATGCTCTGGCCATTCTTTACCTTGTCCGGTCGTCTGGGCTGCAGTCAGGCGCTCTACTGCCTGAGCTATGCGGCCTCCCGCTTTGTTTTTGTATTTATTCATTATCAGTGAACTGATAGAACAAATTTCAACGTCAACGAAGTCATGGGCTATTTTGTTTATATAAATTAATTCTTGTCCAGTGAACAAAGTTTCAAGTTACCAACACCCTCTGCTGTGGATCGACTTACAGTTGTGGTGTCTGCTTTTAGGACAAGTAACTTCTCAGTCGTACTGTCCTTACAATTTAAAAAGAAGTTATCAATTATGAATCTTTAGGTAGTCACGTGATATATTATTGGAATAAATAGGATGACTGAAAAGTGGGTGTACAATTTATTAAAACTTGATCAAGGTGAATTACGCAAACATGTAGATTATTTTATTAAAATATGAACAATCCCATCCCGCCTCTAATGACCTTAGCCGTCGACGAGGCATAAAGCCGTAAAATAAAAATAAAAAATTGGAAACAGAATTGCAACGAAAGTCATTAAAGGCCTCACGCATCGCATTTTTAACACGTCCTCTTATCTCATCTAACTTTTCTAAATCACTGCTATACATCGTCCATCTTGAGCGTGCATGTATCTTCCTTTGCATTTTAAGTAACCTTTTAACTTCACGTGTATACCACGGGGGATCATTCCGCTCCCTGATTGTCGTAAGTCTATACCTTCCCTGACAATAAGCATGAATCGAAGCCACATCTCTTCAGTCGAGCCTCTCGCTTCTGTTAATACTAATTATCCCTCAAATAAGTTCTAAAACACTCCTTTTTGGGGCCTTTTAGAATCTGTAAACGATCCTTTCTCTTTTTTTTTTTGCGCGTGGATGTTAATTTACTGTAGCAATTACAGCTTTATTATTATTATTTGCGGATAAGCCCATTAGGACTACGCAAAGTACTCAGAAGCGTTTGTTCGCTTTCCTTTGTGCCCATATTTCCTTCATACGCTTGCTGTGGGCTTCTTTCCTCTCATCTGACCATGTTGTTCCTGATCTTTTCTTTAATCTTTCCTCCCGGTCAACTTGCCACTTGTGAATTTTTGATTTAAATGTGTCTCTGTTTTCGAAATCTTCTGGAACAATTCCTGCTAATTTGAGGTCTTTCTTGATTTCTCCAATCCATTTCATTGTATCCGATATTGATTTACTTCGGTTTTCATAGAATTCAACTATTTGTCTTGTAAGTCTGTTAGGGTTCATTCTTTTCATGTGTCCATAAAATTTTAGTCGGCGTTTTCTAATATAACTGTGAATGTCTGCATATTGTAGGATTTCCTGATTACTTTTGAGTCTGTACTGGTCTCCTATGAGTCTTGGGCCCAAAATTTTCCTTATAATTTTGCGTTCTTTTTTCTCAATGTTTTCTATATCTTTTTTTCTGTTAAAAATAAGTGTTTCTGATCCATAAAGACATTCAGGTTTAATAACTGTATTGTAATGTCTCAGTTTTGTGTGCTTGGAGATGCATTTTTTGTTGTAGACATTTTGTGTTAGGCGATAAGCTGTTTCCATCTTTTGGCATCTAATTTCATTAGCTTTTGCTTCAGTTCCGTTCTCTTGGGTTGTTTCACCGAGATACTTGAAGTATGAGACTCGTTTAATTTCAATTACAGCTTTATGATCACTTATTCCCGTGGTAGTAGAAATGTCAGAAAATACGTAAAATGTGTTTGTTCATCTATATATATATATATCTACATATATACTCTGCAATTCACAAAATTGTGGGTGGCAGAGGGCGCTCAGAACCAAAGCTAATCTCTTTGTTGTACATTCCAATCCCTAATGGTAGGAGGGAAAAAGAATTCTTATAAGAATCATTGCGGCACCTTATTTCTTTAATCTTATTTTCCCTGTCATTCCGGCTCAAATAGGTTGGTGGACGAAGTATTTCACTACACTCGTCAGCGAAAGTGGGAGTACACATGTTTACCAATAAGTTTAAACGAAACGTGCGTCGTCTATCTACCAGAGACACCCAGCCCAGTCTACTAATCAGTTCTGTGACGCTTTCATAAGGACTGCAGCAAGCGGTCACGAATCGAGCGGCTCTTCCCTGCACTTATCGGTGTGGCACAGCGTTGGTTCAGTGACGAGCTGCTCTAGATGAAGATTTGAGAAAAGGTCAAAAATAATTTCACATGCTGTTTTATCCATGCCACCAGTAACGTGAACGTAATTAGTCCAGTCGATATACGGAAAGCTGAAGTTATCTCCTAGTATTATTGCATGATCCGGAAATTGACGAGCTATATTACTTACATTATTCCTTAAGGTCTCAGCAATAGTTAATCTGAATCTAGTGAACTATAGAAAGGCCCTATTACAAGTTTGCCCTATTTACATTGAGTCTAATCCATAGGATTTCACAGACCGTATCAATATTTATTTCGTTACACGACAGGTGTTTACTAACAGCTATAAATACACCACCTCCATTCGAATGCAACCTACCCTTACGGAAAACGTTCATGCTATTGTTAAAAATTTCTGCTGAATTTATATCCGGTTTTAACCAGCTTTCAGTACCTAATACAATATCTGCTTCTCCGCTACTAATATCGCTTTCAAGCTCAGGCTACTTGTTACAAATACTTCTACAGTTAACGACAAGTACTTTTAACGGTCGAGATGGATTTAAGCTACTCCTAACTTATGCTGTCGAATGTAATTTGGCTCCTCGTAACTGTAATCCCAGTTTCTGGTCCTCCTCCATCAGAATAAAAAATCCCTCAATACACTCCAATGGCCCCTGCCATCTGTGTAACCAATTTACGTGTGTAGTGTACACTTGATCTATCCAAGGGAACCCAATACAACTCGACCCCAGGGCGAAGATCTAGAAATCTGCAGGCATGATTATCGCAGAAACGCCGCAGTCTCTGGTTCACACCACCGACTCGGCTCTGAACCAGAGATACACAGACAGTTCTGTCGACGATGCTGCAGATAGTTGACTCAGCCGAAAACTTGTAGTCATTAGCCACTGAGTTCACCCTTTCAGCAAGCTGGCGGAAGGAAGAGAGGATACCTTCTGACCCAAGGTGGCAAGCATCATTGGTGCCGACATGAGCTACGGTCTGCAGCTGGTTACACCATGTTCAACATCAGACCTCCCTGCACAAAGAATGGATATTGGATTTGATACCTGACCTTTTCACCATTTCCCTAAGGGGCTCAATAAATGGCCTAACGTTTGAGCTTCCTACCACCATAATCAATATTCTGTGGTTGCTCAGACATAGCAGGCTGGGGTCTGGCAACTCGCAGGATGACGATTGCGAAACTGAATCAGTCCTGGAAAATAAATCAGATGTATTGGACAGTGGTAATAGCTTTACTAGCTTTGCCTCCAGGGATGCAGACTTGTACGACTGCCCCCGCATGCAGCATCGAAGTCCATAAACCACACGCCAGTCACCGCCAGGAGGCCGCCGCACAGATTTCACAATCTCATCCTCGACTGCAGGTACAATGAATGGTAGGGGAGAACCTGTGAGAGGACTAGCTTCAACAGGATCACCCATACCACATCTGCTGCAGTCACCTACGGCAGCTTCCAGTCATGTAACTTTCGTTAACATAACTGCAAGCTGAGCGTGAAGAACAGCCACCTAAGCCCGCGTCTGCACACAGCATTCACAGTCGCTACATATATTACGTTTCAGAACAAAAACTGAGAAAAGGATGAAGGATTGAACTAACCGAGTGATCTAAATAACACACTGTTCACTACTTATTAGCAATCACTACTCACGACTTAACTAAAACATAACTATGAAGATAATTAAATTTAGACCAGACGGCGGATTCTGCACTGAGTAGTTAATAGGACGTACCAATAAACTGTGTTAACTAACAGCAGTATTAGATAAAAAAAATAAAATAAAAAAAAAACAAATAAGCTCTGTACACCTTCCTACAGAAAAAAATTAAAGGTGTTCACAATTACTGTAAGCTGCTGCTATTCAAATAACACAAATGAAACAAAAGCTATCAACAAAACTTTAAATTAAGTTAACAGAAATGACGGCACTTGTCACAGCGGTTGCTGGAGATCAACCAGATGCTGCTCTGCATAGACAGTAATTGCGTTAACGTTATTGTTCTCATTCAATGTATGCCACGACCAGCTAGCGTCAGTACTCTCTCGACATGGCACCGCAAGGAACAGAATATTGTGGAGGCCGTCTGCAATCCACCTATGCTAAGGGCGATTCCTGGGCGGAGCACACGAATCACAGTGGTCGCGATACCACATGTACACTGCCAGCGTTAGACGGCTGTTGAGTCCGGCGTCCTGTATAGGCCGAGTACAGCAGTGGGGAGGTACACGGAAGTCATAGCTTACAGCACTTTAACACCCCAGCCCGAATAGGCAGTGTAAAACTTTAACACTCTAACACAGTGGAGGTAACACAGCGGGCAGGGTCATCCTCTACTAGGTACGGCCGCGTGGTCCACGACTGGTGAAGGCCCCCTGTGGCTGGTAGACGCACGTCAGCGCCCAGTGATGGTTGCCCCACGAGTGATGTATCGTCCGTCGTCTTGCCCGTGAGGTCCAGGCGGCAGGTGGAAGTTTCGACATGTATTGGCTGCGTGGGTAGTGAGATTATCACCCATTGGTCTCTCATTCAAACATCGACAAGAGCGAAGCCTTCGTCGCTCATAATAGGCGGAAGGGGTTTTGAAGAGAACGTCCATTATTACACCTACCCGCTGGCCACCGAGCGGACGATAAAACTGGTCATCAGAGGCCTGCCACTGTGGCTTGCGGCGGAAGAAGTACAGGCAGCTCTAACAAAATCCGGGTTCATCACGGACTCCGTGGTGCAGCTCAAGTCTCCAGCCGACCCGAGCAGGAACCTGCTTGAACGGCCGATGCCGCTTTTCATGGTGTCACTAAAAGACACCATGGAAAACAGGAAGATAATGGACATCGACAGCTTACTAAAAATGCCGGTGAGCGTCGAGAAGAAGAGAACAGACATGGGGCCCCTTCAGTGTTTCCAGTGCCAGAAACACGGTCACGTCAGTCGGTACTGCCGCCTGGTCGTGGCTTGCGTCAGGTGTGGAGGTGGTCACTCAGCGAAGGACTGCACGCTGAAATAAGGGGGCGATGGTCAGCCGACCTGCACCAACTGCCGTGGCCAGCATGTGGCATCATATAAGGGCTGCCCCAGCTACCAGGAAGCGAAGAAGAGGATGTCCGGCTAGTTGGGTGAGAGCAGGATGAAGAGGCAGGCACCATCACCAGAACAACAACTCCTACAACCAGAAAAAATGGCCAACCAACCACCTCTGGACACCACTCCAGCAAGCAATTTCGCACCAGAAATGCACTCAACAGCTGCTTCCACTGAAGACCTCTCCCCAGTTATGAAGCAGTTAACTGAGATCGTGCAGTGGCTGGGTGCCATTGCAGAATCCCTGCAATCCGTCATCACAACAGTGCTACAAGCCAACGCGCCCACGCAGCTACCCACCGCAAGTCTTCAAGCAGAAGATGGCCATTAGACCTATGGAGGGTCTCAGAACCTGCGTGTGGAACGCAAATGGTCTTAGGCAACAAAGCACTGAGTTCCAAAGCTTTGTCCGGGAGAAGAGGTAGACATCTGCCTCGTGTGCGAAACGCACCTGAAACCAGGAGTGAGGGTGACTGTGCCGAACTACGTCTGCTACCGCCGGGTCAGACCGACTGCGCGCGGCGGAGTAGTGGTGTATGTCAAGAGCTCCATAAAGCACCACGTGACTGCACTGCCTAATCTCACTACCATCGAGGCCACCGCAATCATAATACACACCACAACGGGCCCAGTCATCATGGTAGTGGCCTACCACCCACCTGGGACAACACTCTCGGCAGCGGATGTGGTGGCCCTGAGCACCATCCCGGGAAGCTTCATCGTCGGCGGAGACCTCAGTGCCAAGAACCGGGACTGGCATAGCCGAGTCACTAACTCCAGTGGTAACGTGCTACAGAGAGAAGCATAGAGGAGGGGCTTCGTGGTCTGGGCGCCGGAGAAGCCGACCTACTTCCCTGCGGCGGAGCGCTACAGGATCGACGTACTGGACGTCTATGTAACGCGGGGTATCCCAGCCAGACCATTCCTGCAGTCAGTCCCGCAGCTCTCCTCGGACCATAACCCAGTACTAGCAGATTGGGACAGGAGAGGGAGAACACGGGTGGCAGGAACTACTGGCGCGCCAACTGGGACCAGTTCAAGGATCAGCTGCAGCCGATGATGGAGGAACAGCTACGTTACAACATCCAACACGTAGACGAGGAAGTTCAGCGGTGGACAGCAACCACCCTAAATGCTGCAGAAAGGGCCACTCCAGAGAGGAAAGCACGACAAGGCAAGCAACTCCCCCAAGAACTACTCGACCTCATACGGGAAAAGAACCGCGTGAGGAAGAGTTGGCAACAAACGAGGGACCGCGTATACAAGTCGTTGTTCAACCGGCTGCAGCGGGAAGTTAAAGCACAGCTGGAGAAGCACCGCAACAGCCAGTGGGACAACCGTGTGGCTTAGCTGCGGATAGAAGACAGAACTGCCTGGTATCAAACCAGTAAGTTCATCAGGGTGAGGAGACGCACTCCAGTCCTCCATGGCATGCAAGGGCTCGCATACACAGCAGAGGACAAAGCCAACGCCCTGCGGACGTAATCGAGGACAACTTCCGGCCCGTAGCTGAGCCATACGACGATGATCACATCGAACATGTGCACCACCAATTGCACCAGTACATGGCCCACGTAGATGAACAAGACGAGGAGATCGCCGAAGTCGACGAGAGGGAGTTGCTGGAGATCCTAAGTAAGACACTACCCAACAAGGCGCCAGGCAACGACGGCGTCAACAACCTGATCTTGAGGCATCTACCACCGGCTGCAATATAAAGACTGGTGCAGATTTTTAACTGCATCCTTCGGACGAAAAAATTCTCGTCGGGCTGGAAAGAGGCGGAAATAGTGGCCCTGCCTAAGGCGGGGAAGAATCACACCTTTCCACAAAACTACCGGCCCGTCTCCCTGTTGTCAGCGGTGTCCAAGACGTTCGAGCGGCTGTTGCTACGACGACTGATGGTCCACGTCGTGAGACTGCAGCTCATCCCGGCCGGAGCATTCCACAACACACCAGCTGATGCGGGTTGTCGAAGAGGCCACCGACGCCTTCAACCGGCGCCGATACTGCGGCCTGGTGCTCCTCGACGTCGCCAAGGCGTTTGATACCGACTGGCACGAGGGACTGTTGTATAAGCTGCAACGAGCTGGAATACCAAGAGCATATGTCCGGCTGCTGCGTAGTTACCTCAAGAACAGGAAGTTCATGGTGAAGGTAGAGAACTCCTGTTCTACGAGGAGGTCAATACGCGCAGGAGTCCCGCAGGGCTCGGTACTGGGGCCGGTGCTGTTTGTCATCTACACGTCAGACATCCCCAGGCCGATCGCTGTCATGTCAGCCGACGACACCGCGTATTTCACTTCGTCCTGGAGTCTGCAGCTCATCCTGCGATGTCTTCAGGCAGCTTTGGAGCAATGGGCCACTCTGTGGCGTATAAAGATCAACGCCAACAAGTCACAGTTGATCATTTTCAGTAGAAGAGGGCAGCCAGCAGGACTCTCCCTGCAACTGTTCAGTGAACAGATACGGCAGCAATATACAGTGCGCTACCTCGGCCTCACCTTAGACCGCAGACTGACGTGGAAGAATCACGTCGAGGAGGTGAGGAGCAGAGTAAATCAGCGATTGGGTACTCTGTACCCAATCCTGAATGCCAACTCTTCTCTGCCACTACGCTGCAGCATCCGGGTGTACCAGGCGCTCATACGGCCGGTCATCGATTATGCCTGCCCAGTGTGGGCATATGCCGCAGAGTCACACATGAAGAAGCTGCAGGTGATGCAGAACCAGGCGCTGAAGAGGGCTCTCCACCTCCCGCCCAGGTTCCCGACGGCGGAACTCCACCAGCTGGCACAGGTCCCCACGCTCAGGGCGAGGATGACAGCCATGGCCGAGAAGTTTTTCGCCAAGGCGGCAGAGTGTAGGAATCCTCTGATCAACCAGCTGGGCGATTATGAGACGGAGGGACAGCGCTACAAGAGGCCGAAGTCGATATTCGACCCCGGATAGTGCTAGTGCAAGCGACTGAGTGAAGCAAGTCCCACCTAAGTGTCTGTGCTGTCCGGAGGGAGATTCAAACCAGTTGAAATATATTTTATATGTATGCATATACCGTTCAGCACATTGTAGGAATAAGGTAGCCTGTTATGTTTATAATTTAGTGTTATTCTTTCCGTGTTTTGTTTCTGTGTTAGTCTGCAAGTTTTATGATTTCGTGTTATTGTTTCCGTGTCTATAGCTATGTTAGTCTGTAAGGTTTGTAATTTAGTCGTACTATTTCAGGTTTTTTTTTTTTTTTTTTTTTTTTTTTTTTTTTTTTAATGTAGTCTGTAACATTTGGAATTTCGTGTTAGTGTTATTGTTTCTATGTTTTTGTTTCAAACGTAGTCTGTTATGTTTGGAATTCCATGCCATAGTTTCCGTTTTCTGTTTCAGTCTGTGAGGTGTTATTGTTTCTGTGTTAGACTGTAAAATTTTTGTGGATATTACTGATATTGTGAAAATTGTGGTACAGTATGTAATTTGCAGATATGGCTCTGTAATGTACTAGTCGTATTACTAAATTCCTGAAAGAAACACCATGTGCAAAAAAAAAAAAACCACACACACACAAAGGATATATATATATATATATGTGTGTGTTTAAATAAAAAATATATAAAAAAAATTATATAAATGATAATAATAACAGAAATGAAATGTTATATATTTAAGAAAAAGGGAACTGTAATGAAAGACTAAAAATGTTAAGATGTTATTATCTTTGCATAAATGTAATGTTAAAACCAAAATTGTTATTAGCTATAAGAATAAAACTGTAAAAAAAGGGGCAGATGTCACAGCAAGAGTGACAGGCACCTTTACCCATATACAGCTAATCCCACAAAAGGAATTAGCAGAAATTTCATGCGCTCGTCGTTTTGCGAGTGGAAGACTGCTTACACACGAGATCTTCCTTGCTATCGGATCTCTTAAGCATGCAAGCATAATGGCGTCCCTATCCGTGGCCCATATAAATGAATGTGAAGGCTACTCAGCACAATACGTATATTCTTATTCATGAAGAAAGCAAAAGCTAAATAATGTGAAAGTGCGAGCATTACGAGACGGAGATCGATTTCTGTTTAGAAAATTGAGGGAATAAGAGAAGTATTTCTTCACGTTTCCACTTAGTGTTGGATGGAAGAATCAAGTTAAACAAGATATTACTGGAGTTTGCATAGTACTAAAGTAACATCTTACTACTACTCAAACAATTTAGTTACTACTGTGCAGTATAATCTTTCGTAAAATTTCATCGCCGATTTGCAGTATATAATTAATTAATTCAACACTTAAATTTACTTATATTCTGATTCAGTGATACACTTTTATTAAACATTACGGTACGTTTAGCGAAGCTGATGGAACAGGAAAGATGTCATAGAAGAACGGAAGATTCCTAAATTAAAATTATACTAATATTACAATAAAAAAATATTTTCTGTTTTAGGTGAAACCGTTTTCCGATGCAGTGGGAGAAAATGAACTGATAGACAAAATAACACAGTTTATTAATGGTTCACAATACGAAGGAAGCATCCAAAATATTTTTGATTCTGGAGATATGAATGGTAATAATTTTATCTCGTTATTTATCCTGCAGATAAGAATGTCTCTAACAATTACTGGAAGTAACAAAATGTTTGCAGGTGTAATCCAGGTGGTCATGACGGTATGCGATATGATAAATGAAATAAAAGATGCACAAAGTGTGATGGATTCGGAACCGAATTTGCGGATCAAGCTTATTGAGGCAGTACTGCAGGTGAGATTTCTCTAAAGGAAGCAAGTAAATAAATGAAAATGACTACCAAAAAATTAAAACTAATTGATTGATTTGTTTCACCAAAATCAGGTAATCTTCGTTAACATATTGTTCGCTTTTCATAATTTCATAAAAAGTGAAGGAGACTATTCGTTTCTTTCGTATAGCGAGTAGATTATTCGCACATTTCAATGCGCAAAATTTCAATTTCGAATTTTGAGGTAAAATTAAATACTTACATTGAAGTTCCCCACCTATTTATTTCACGTTATTCCCTTCTCTGAATATAAAATCAACTTATCCCTAGTAGTGCATTGCTCATCAGCTGTTAGCTATTGACATGTACCATTGCATTCCACCTGGCCGCAATTCTACCCGCATGAATTAATATACATCATCGGTGAGTACCAATGGCATGTAATAGTCATCACAAACCATTACAAAAACCCATCCAGTAATTCCTCATCGAAAAACCTCATCGTACTGAATTGTATCCTTAAACCAATACTCAATCCCCATAACTGTATGTGTTCTGCGTATCTTCAATAAACTACTAAATACTAAAACTTTATTCATTTTATTCCTACAAGTCACTAATAGTAGTGTTTCCGTATGCCCTCGTTCTCGCCGATCTTCTTCCTCGTTTTTACCTGATGATCACGAATAATTTATAAACGTCTACCATTCTTATTTAAAAAATTTTGTTTCAACATCCTAATAACCTCGATAATTAATTTTTTTTTTTTTCAGTGAATTATTGTCATTCTGTAAATAGATTCTAACCTAAAATTGAAATACGTCATATTTTTAAAGTTTTTTTAAGTAAATCCTTCATTTACATTTTCTTCTGTAAGAACTGGTAGTCTACAGTCTGATTTTAATTTTAAAAAGTTACAGCACAGACACCTCTAATAACAGGAATAAAGTCATTTTTGAAGGTGCCCTTATCAATTTTTTCCGTTATTTCATATTCTAATCTAATGTTCAGGCAGTGCTTATAAAAATTTCATCCCTCCACCGCACTAAATGTGACAGTACACGTATGAGAAATAATAAAGATTCATATTATAATAATGTAATATAAAAACTAATTTATTTTACAAAGTGGCAGTGATGAAAACACTATAATAAGCCATCCTAAAAACACATTAAACTGATTTTCAGAGGATTTAGAAATAATTGTTGTGTCAAACACCATAGAGAAGTAACTACAACACTTTTAAATAATCTTTCATTTATTTTATGCTTTTGTGATTGATTTATTTCCATTTTATATTAAAAATAATTTATTTACAAACTTAAAAAGTGACAAACCAAATTTTAATTGATTACCATGTTTTATTTCCATTCATATTTTGTAGGTACCCATAAATAACATTCAAGATGCTTCACTAGTGTCTTCAGCTCTGCTTAAAGTTACTAATGTAAAGAATTTGAACCAGTCAGTCAATATAGTGAAGGAAACTGGTGCAGCGTTGAAGAAGATCACTGAAGATTTTTTGTCTGATGTAAAAATGATTGATTTCGAGAAATATAACAGTGCACAACTACTTGAAGTGTCACAGTAAGTACAATAAATTGTGACCTATTACATATTAGCTGTACCCGATACTTCGTCCACACAGAATTTGTGATTTGTACAGTTAGGTTATAACTTTTTTTAGATCTCGAGAAGGCCTTCGATAGGGCAACTCGAGATTTAATCTGGTACTCACTGAGACAGCATGGGGTATCAGAGATATATATTAAATGGATCCAGTTGCTATATCGTAATGTCACCAGCTATGTTCGATGTGCTGTAGGGAATCCTGACTCTTTCCCATCAGAGTTGGTGTTCTTCAGGGATCAGCTTTGTACATATTCCTATTTATCGCATATCTTGATACCATTGCTGCAGAACTGCTCACTGCACACCCCTGCACATTGCTCTATGCTGATAATAGCATGATCGCCAGTGAGTTTCGACAAGAATTGGAACAACAAATACAACGATGAAAAACTTCCCTCGATAAATATGGCATGTGACATGATTTCTGGAAGACCGAGTATATGGAGTGTGGAGTTCCAAGTGATGGGTCTGTTAATAACGATGGTGTTGATCTCCATAAGTCATCTGAATTAAAATACCCGGGAACAGTACTCTGTTTGGAGGCTCAGACACTCTCAGACATCCAAAATAGAGTCAGTGCATCCTGGATGAAGTGGCGTCAGGTCACTACAGTCCTTTTCAACCGGAAGATGTCTGTACCTTAAATCAAAGGTTTACAGAACCATCGTCTGGCCAGTGGCACTGTATGGAACCGAAAGTAGGTCAGTCACGAACAGACATGAACCACAGCTGCATATTATCATTGAAATGAAGATGATTCCCTAGCTACAGGGTCTCACTAGATTGAACCGCTTCAGGAATGCGAACGTTCGGTGGGCATTTTATGTGGCTCCAGTCTCTGAGAAAATGCGTGAGGGTTGTCCTTGATAGCACGGCCATGTACTACGCAGCAACAACACCTCAGTGGCGAGAACAGCACTCTACAAAAGACCAGTAGGCCTAAGACCACGAGGGAGATGCAGGAAGCGCTGGCTGGATACCTTGCGGGAGGACATGCATCTAGTCAATGTCTCACCTGAGCACAAAATCTACACTAATGGAAGAAGAAGTCCAGTAAAGCAGACCCTGCAATGCGGGATCATTTCTAAGAAGAGTTCATAGATAAGTTATCAAAGAAATTTTCCATAGGTAGGAAAAAGCGGAGGAGTAGCCCTCGTTCATGGCTGTCCTCCTCTACTGAATTTAGTTTGGATTAAAATGTTTGTTCAGTGATAAGTTCCACAATACGTTAGGCCCAGCAGCGCCCTCTTCTGTATGACTAGAAAGGTCAACAATACGCCACGCTCAGTCGGTGCAGAACCCTTTACCGAAGTGGAAATGTGCAAAGTAATTGCCGTCTACCTCGTCGACGACACAGGGCGCAATATCAGCATGTGACGGAGTTCGAAGGTGACAGAATGATTAGTTTGACGGGTTTGCCGTAGTGTGACACTGTGACTCGTACACGGTAGTGATGCGTGTGTGCAACCTGTAGGTAGAAGATGGAGGTACGCAGCGAGGAGCGGATACTGAACTATACAATGTGACCACAGTGCGGGATGACATATGGTTAACATACATACACATAAGATGAATAATAATCATTTCCGAGGTGACCGATCTTCGCTCGGCATCTTTCGATATCAGTTCAACATGCAAGATTTTGATTAAAGTAAAATGTTTTTCTTGAAGGTTTCCAGGGTATTTTGAGGTGCACAGTTCCTTGTTCTAACCAAAGAGAAGCTTAACTAACATCAGTAGCCTTACTGGTGCCTGAAACGTCTACGAGATGAGGTTAGAACAGTTTCAGAGATACCAAATAAAATAATTACTTTTTTTGTGTAAAATCGTGTTATTAACTTGAAAAGCAAAACGTTATCTATATATGAAATTTCATACTAAAAGATAGAGCTATTTCCGATATTGTCTGGTTTACCACCTCATAAATTGTTTTTAAATAAAAATGCTATTATTTTGTTAAATACAAATATTAAGGCTAATCAGGGATTAATTAATGGTGCAAGATTTGTTTTAATTTACTTAGACGAGTACATCATCAGTGCTGAATTTACTCAATCATCCGCCCAAACCTAGCATTAACGTCACATTGTCTGATTAACTATGCCTTTCAAAATGGGTTGAGTGTCTGGCGCCGAATAATCTTCTTGTGTCCGTCTTCAGTCTGCTCTCGATGTTTTTCGTCGTCCTCGGAGAGGTGGTGGACGAACCAATCAGGACCCCATCCAGCGTCCGCTTGCACTTGATCGGCGGCAATAGAACAATGAAACATTACATAGGCGTTTAACTGAGGTCATGTGTGATGTCTATTTGAGCGCCGCATTAAACACTCATTTCACCGCTAAGAAGCTAGGGGTTACACACATACACACACACACACACACACACATATATATATATATATATGGAATTTCTTGTTTTAAGATATGAGATATTGAAAAAGTTATATTTGTTAATTCCTGGATGGAATAGAAAGAATTGCTAATAAGATAAACTTTCAGCCTTTCTTTGAACAAAAAAAGAAATCATAAATACAACTATATTGCGTACAAACTGTTTTATGGCTTTAAAAACATTATTAACCACATGTGCACCAGAATAAATAACTACTCTTTGAATTACAGATAATGATCCTATATTATCGTGGATAGGACCATGTTATCAGGCTCTTAAAATTGAAATACTTGTGTTATTATCTCACTATCTCCGACTAGTTAAATACCTTCAGTCTGTTTTCATTAATATATGTATACCTATTATACATGAAAGTCATACAATGTATGAGATGTTGAGACTTGTGCCATTTATTACTTTAATTCCTATTGATACTAGGATATCAGTTTCATAATTTACTTTTCTAACGAACAAATCAAGCGATATTCTTGCTTTTCGCATAAATCGTTAATTAATTCCATCTTCACGTCTAGTAATTCCCCACTGTTAATAGAGATTGTACTCATCTACGACACGACACAGAATAGGAATTTCACGTTTTAATGCTCATTTCCTTCGGGTAATACAATTCTTTAACCGGATTGTCCAAGTTCGGTAGAATGCTTTTGTTAACGGAAAAGTAGATTACATAAGTACAGGAAGACCTCTTCGTGCCGCAGACATAAGGCGATTTAAATAGAATTAACAATGGCGAATCAATAGTTTTTGCTGAGCCACTTGTCAGCTAAAGACATGTAACGAATCCTAAATAGCTGAACAAGTAACAACTAGTTTTTAATCAAGACATTTTGTAATTTTCTGTAACAAGAGACATTATTAAAACAATGAAAACAAATAAGTTCTGTAATTAAATAGTAATTGCTTCAGTAGGCAGAATTTCTGTGTCATTAAGGTTGCTATGTAATTAAGTAGTTAACACTCATCAATAGGATTACAACATTTATTGTTTGATTCACACTCCTTCCTTTCCAGAAATTTAATTGATACAACAGCTTTTGTGATCTCCACATGCCTAGACCAAGATATATCAACCGAGAAAAACGAAACGGATTATCCCCTTTATGAAGACATCGAACCTGAAGCCATCAGAATTAAAGGAAATGTAAGAAATTGGTACTTTCTTTCAAAGACAATTAACGATATCATGAGTAAGCAATTAAATTGTTGAATTTTGCCATAAACAGTATTACGAATTCTTTCATATATGCACGTTTTGAATTTCTTTACAGCTAAAATATGGAATACTGGATGCAGTGAGAGGTCTTAACGCTCTTGGAGAGGCTCTGGGTGTTCATTTAATTTCTGGGGAAGACGAATTAAAAGTTCAAGCAAATAATATTACTTTGATGATAAAGGTAAACCTAGAAATGAATTGCTGGTATAGTGTTATATGCATATAAATGGGGAGTTATCCATTATATTTGTAATTACTCTAGCATGAATATTTGTTTCCTAATTCACACATTATATCAATAATCATAATACTAATCACAAAGGTGATGGCTTACAGAACGAAAACCATTGACAGATGTATCTTCAATCAGTATTTGCAAATATTTTTGCAAAAGCAATGTAAAAAGAGATCTAAGCACTCGAGCACAAAATGAATTACTCTGTAAGATTCAGTTTCATCTTAGAAAATCTGTTTTGGCAGAATCTACAATGTTTGCTTTTGTATAAATCATAATTAATGTATGTATGTTTCGATATTTGACGCGTATCATAAAATTCATTTAGATAAATTACTGCGCTAGAGTATGAGTAATCGGGCAGAATCTTAGTTTAAATCTTGAGAATAGAGATCAGTAAATATTACAGAAATAGATAAATGCAGCTATAATATTGGCATGTTGTACCTAAGAAATCAGTCCCTGGTTCTCTGCGGTTCATAACATCCATTTTTTCAGTTTCTTTGGTGCAGTGATTTTCTATTCAGAAGACGCTACCACATCATTAAGACATCCTCCAGTACAAGACCTCTAAAACGCTGACAATGATAACCTAAATACAAGTCATTCTGGGCAAATCAGTTAATACTTAAAGCACTAAAGTCACATTTCAGCTTATCCAATAAAAAATAAAAAAAAATCAAAAAAAAATCAATAATATAATATCTGTGGGGTACATTTTTCTACAACTATTCACACTTTACCCTGAGCTCAACAGGGAGAATTCACTAGCGCCATAGCTACTCCATTCTGCGTGCGGAGGTAAGTAGCATGTTGCATCCTGAAAAGGACTCAGGTGCTATAGAACTGAGGACTGAAGCGGGTCCCTGTATCTACCAGCTTTCTCTCTGATCAATTCCATGAAGCATCGGGAAATAAGCGGATCGGTGACGCTTCCGGTTGGGAGCCAGTAGTATCTACGATACTCCACATTGCTCCGACAGTCCATAGTTTAGTCCTCTTATGCGATACGAATCAGCCGGTGACCGACATAACAGATCAATGGCACTGATCGAGCCCAGGGAAGAACAACAACCACGCCACGGAAAAGACAAACTGTCGGTGTAGCTACGTCACATTACAATGACAGGGAGTATATGTCTGAGGACAATAACCTCCAATCGATGTGCTTTGTATACCATATAGCATTGTGTGTAGTCCAGTAACAGGTGGTCCTTTCTGTGTACGGTTGTATGTGGTTCTCCTACGTTTCAAATAGTAAAGTTTAAGTTGGGTTTCAAGGAACCTATAAACGGTACTGAGCGGACTGGTAGCTCAGTGGTTCAGGCGCTTGCTTTCTAAAGTTCGCTGCTCCGGTCACGGGTTCAAATCCAGGGGATGGGGGGGAGGATAGGGTAGGAGAATTTGAGAGTTGTGTCTGATAATATGAGCTAGACCAATAACAAACAACACAAGAAATCAACACACGACCGAAAAATATATTTGGTGATAGTAATGTTTGAGTAATTGTATTTTTCTAATTATCTTAATGATTATGTTAGACAAGAGAACACCGCGCGTACCCCTTGAAGCAACCTCACGTACCCCCAGGGGTACGCGTACCACTAATTGGGAACCACTGCTCTAGATGATTTACCACTTGAAAGCAATCTTGAACATCAACAGTTTTTAAGTTTGACAGCAACGTGACATAGATTAAACGCAACATGATATTCAAGCTGGAGAAAAGGGTTTAAATCAATGGTATAAACACTGAAATTGATAAAACAATATCCGCAATTAATAATTAAAATTAGGTTCGGACCTCAACATGTTTTACTAAAATGTGAGTGTGGTTTCCTATTCTGTGGCGCACTGGTTTCCAACGGGGGGTGGAGATTATAAAAGGGGGGGGGGAGAGTTCCTGCACCAAGGAAAATTTAGGGGGCGTTGAGGAGCAAATACTGCTTGCCAATATTATATCCTGTTTAAGGTCTGCATCAAAGATGATTTTAATTGCATTCCCATGATCATATGCAACCAAAAGAGGATTTAGTGTAGTCAGCGATTTATTAACTAAGAAAAGAAACAGATTATCAATAGTGGAAGCGATTTAAGATTACTGATTACTTATAAGGCACCAAATATTGAAAAATTAATGTTATTACACCGAGCACAGCCCTATGATTAATAAAAAAGTTCATAATATGTATTTGCTAATAAATCTGTGAGCTATACACCAATGTTTTTAATACCTTTTAATAAATTATTTTTAGAAACCTGTCCTTGTTTTTATGTAGGGCCTTATTGATATTTTACACGTATGAAGGGCGCCATCGAATCACTATTTCAAAAAGTGAGTTACTAGCCAAAAAGTTGGCGCACTATGGGCTACATTATTTATTACAAGAAGGGAAGTCGGTGTGGTTTTTTTTCTCAAAAGGAGGCGTTGAGTAATTTTTTGTTCAAAAAGGGGAGCGGGGAGCAATTTTTTTTTCAAAAAAGGGGGCAGTAAACCAAAAAAGTTTGGGAACCTATGCTGTAGCTTGTCAAACAATCACCGACCACGCCCGGCGAAACCAGATGCTTCCTAAGGTTGCAGTTGGCATTATCCTATCGCCGCTTGCTGTGCGTGTGACAGAAATGGTGTCTCTTCTATACACAGTGTATTTTATGTGACTCTTGAGAAAATTACAGAGCATAAATGCACAGAACTGATGGACGGATTATATTATTCTCTATGCCATATTTCGACATAGGGACATGTTAGGAATCTTTTCAGACCAATTGTTAGTATCTGACAGATGTTAACTGGTAAGCCAATGTTATGCTGCTGCATGTCCCACAACAAACGAGTACCTCTATCCCAATATTTCTTGCACCCAAATATAATATGGTTTGAGTCTTCCTCACTCTCCCTATCACATTCGTATATTGGGGAGATGACTTTTACTGTTCTGTGATTTTCTTAAATCCGCCGTGACTGGATTTCAATCTCAGTATTGTTATTAGAAATTTCCCTGTAGGTTCTGCAGTTTGATGCCACACTTTTTTCAGTATCCTTTGGTAAGGAAAGTGTTATGACTGCTTTTCCACGTGGAGCTAACAACTCATTCTGTATTCTATGTTTCCAAGATGTCTTTTTTTCTCTTACTAGAATGACCAGGGCCGAGGCGAAAATATAGTTCATCTAGTCTCTCTGCAGCCGTTATCTCTGCTAAACGATCAGTTTTCTTCATTGTCCCCAATTCCCACAAATTTTGAATATGACAACATGATAATGTCATTAACTGTTAAGAATAGTCAAGTTTTGGCTACGACCAGCACTTCAGCCGTGAAAATTGAGGTATATTTAATTAATTTGTGAGCATCACTCTGCTTCATATCTGGGCCTAGTAGACACAACCCACTGCCCAATATGTTTTTATCCCGTCGTTGTTCACCTGTAGTGCATTTAGCCACTGTAATAATAATAATTCCGTGTGGCCGTAATGGCCTGATGACAAGGTTTTTACTGGCTGCGCATTCAGCCACCATCTTAGCCGCCTTAACCTAACTCGATGGTGCTACCAGGTACAAGGGACCTACAGTTTAACGCGGAATCTGAGCCACGGTTGCGTTCTAGCGTACTTCACATTACACATAGGTGAACGTCGGGTAAAGGGCCTATGAACATCCCCGCCGAGACAGGGATTCGAACCGGTGACCTTTCATTCCCCAGTAAGACACTGAGCCACCAGACCACTCATTTAGCAACTGCGATAAATAGCGAGACAGAAGTTACTGGTTGTTGGTATCATCTCGGAATGCCTAAATCAATCTCCAGTCCTGTAGGTATGTTTCGCATTGTAACACAAAATACTCTGGTAGCATAAAATCTTTATAGTCATGCTGTAGTTACAGGGGATGCCTTTTGTGTTTCCAAGATTTATTGCTGATGTAATGACGTTCCAGTGCAACATTTTTTTTAAAAAAAAAACTGTCAAGCTGTTCTGTTGTATGTGTTTCATCATTAACTTTCTACTTAGAAATATTTTGAAGTGAGAATAGCTTTATTTTTTATTAGTCAGGGAAGGAGTGAGGACAAAGAAGGGGAATGAATTCGACCGTGGCCTTTTAAAGGAATCATCCCCCGCATTCACCTGGAATGATTTTGGGAAATCATGGTAAACCCAAATCTGGACACCGCACCGGGATTCGTACCACGTCCTTCCGAATGCGAGGGCAAAGCATTACCGCTAACCCACCACACCCGGTGTATGGAAGTTCCAATGTTTCAATCAGCGTTGCGTTCGTCGCTGTTGTAATAAATGCTAAAATGAACTACAGTAATGCCTTATAGTGACATTTGTCCATCAATGTAATATGCTATTGCTTGTCGCACCGAAGTTTACACTCCTGGAATCTGAGTGGGGGCGAACTTTGGTCAGACCTTTGCTTGAATATGGTGGTGCAGTATGCAGAGGCGGATCCAGGATTTTGGTTTGAGAGGGGGAGGGGGTCGAGTGGATTTCGTTTTGAGGGCTTGAGCGGATTTTGGTTTGGGGAGAAAAGGTCTCCAAATCTAAAAAATTACGATGTCTAGGGTGGACCTAAATTCTTTGGGGGGGGGGGCTTGAGCCCCCTAGCCCCCCTCCCCCTGGATCCGCCACTGGTAGTATGTGACCCACATTTTAGGTATCAGATACAGGAGTTGCAGAGGGCAGAGGGTACAAAGAAGGGCAAGTAGATTTCTTTGTGTAACTTCCTGCAGAACAAAATCAGTAACTGATATGAGAACGTCCATAAACTACGTAGTTCCATTTTGGCCTTTTTTTTATAATTCTCCCCACCCTCCTCCCGCGTGGCACGTAGGTTTTTATCCCATTAATTCCAGAGGACATTTTGAACTGTTTTCTCTTGTCAGACTTTCGTAAATTACACACGGAGATAATTAAATGACGGAATAAATATTCGCCTGCTATCGCGTTTTGTACCTCATTTTAACTGTGACAAGTTAATACAAATGAAAACCTACGTGACTTGGCTCGAAACCCCCCTCCCCCTACGTAGCCCAGCGTAGCTTTCTACCCAACCCCCCCCCACCGGCTAGCAAAACCACGTAGTTTATGGACGCCCCCTTTGAGAAAGGAGCTGGATTGAGATTCGCTGAGTACAGGATGGGGTAAAGACAGTGTATTGAGTGTACAAGGCGTAAATTGCCGATGAGGCTGGTGGAAGGATATTTATCAGTAGAAAAATTAGGAGCAGTACATGGAAGGCGAAAGTTAACCGTAACTACAATCGGGCACTACATTACAGGCACAAAGAAGTGTGTAACTTTGCTTTTGTAGGTAAAAGGGAGTGAAGAATTTTAATAATTTACAAATGGAATTGTTGAATGATTTACCAAATAAACTGAAATAAGTTAAAATTAAAGTACGTAAAGGACAAAAGTAGATGGGTGGATAAATTACTCTCAAAGATTTTAAGATAAAGGTTAATGAGAGAAGGGAAAACGGATGGTATGGTGGCTCAGTGTAGGCGTCTGACTTGAGATCGGAAGTTCTCCAATTCTAATCCCTGTCTCGGCGGGGATTTTCATAAGCCCTTAACCGGACTTTCACCTCTGGCACAGCTTGCTGTGTAGGGTGGAGTACGACGGAACGCTTCCGTGGTCGGATTCCACATTAGGTCCCCTCTAGGGCTAACAATCTTATTTATAACACGGATGTGTACATCCAAATCAAATTCAAGCTAAGGGAGCGTACATGTAGTCCACGTAGCTCCATTTTGGCCTCCTTTGAATGCCACTCCCCCCCCCCCCCCTTCCACTAAGCCAGACGTGGCTTTTGCCTCTTTCCCCCCCCCCCCCCCCCCCGGCCACGCACTTAGCTTTTTTTTCCATTTTGATTCCAGAAGACATTTTGTACAGTTTTCTCTTTTCAGAGCATAATTTGCATATGGAGATAATTAAATGACGGAAATGAATATTCACATGCTGTTGTGTGTTCTGTACCTCAATTTAACTGTGAAAAGCATTATGATAGGAAAGCTACGTGCCTCATCTCGGAACCACCCCCCTTTCCCCCACATAGGGCAACGAAGCTTTCGAACCAACCCATGCCGCCCCCCCTAGACCTAGTCACGTAGTTTATGGACACTCCCTAAGCGAAGGCTTAAGATGGACCTAGCTGGCCCAAACGAACATACACACATACGAGGCTAAATCCAGCAACACCGCCGTGCGCAGGGGTTCCCCCACTCTCGATTCCGTCCTTCCGCGTTTCTTGGCTTGTTTTTTTTATTGCTTTATGCCTCCGCGACGGCTAAGCTTATTAATAGAGGCGGGATGGGACTGGGTACAAGGAACAGGAAGGCATTCGGCAATGGTCTTTTTTTTTTTTTTGTAACAGTTTAACGTCCCTTTTTAACAACGTGGTCTTTTAGAGACGGGAAAGGATGGGGGCAAGGAATGGGAAGGAATTCGGCCATGGCCTTTTTGAAGGAAGCATCCCGGCATTCACCTGGAGTGATTTGGGGAAACCATGGAAAACCCAAATCTGGATGCCCGGACGGGGATTCGAACCGCCGTCCTCCCGAATGCGAGGCCAGAACGCTATCCGTTACACCACCACGCTCGGTATGGTCTTTTTGAAGGAAGCATCCCGGCATTCACCTAGTGTGATTTGGGGAAAGCATGGAAAGCCCAAATCTGGATGCCCGGACGGGGATTCGAACCCGCTTCCTTCCGAATGCGACACCAGAACGTTATCTTTGCTTGGCAGCCGCCTGAGATGGAAGTGCCGATCGCCGCTCCCGCCAAGTGCGCGCTTCAGGCAATAATCCGGTTTTTACACGCAAAAAGATTACACCTGTGGATATTCATCCTCAACTCACGCAGATTTATGGTCACAAGTGTATTTCTGTCCAACGTGTCCGCAAATGGTGTAGGGAGTTTGCTGCTGGACGCACGGAAATTGAGGACGAAGAACGGAGTGGCAGATCGAGGGTTTCAGAGCAGATTGTCGAGAAGATCGAGAAAGAAATGCTTAAAGATCGGATGGTCACCGTCCGTGAACTTGTTTAACTACTCCTGCACAGCTGAAAGAACTTCGACTGACAAATTGGGGTATCGCAAGGGGGCGTCCATTGATTACGTGAGGTGTTTTTACGGAATTTCGGTTCTCCCCCCTTTCTGGTGAGATTTCGTGAGATCTGATCGGACCCCCACCTAAAATGACGTGAGATTTGGGCGGAGACACCTTCCTGCTAGTTTACCCCCTCCCCCCCTTAGTTCGGTTTCCGCGTCGTTTCTGGACCAAAAATCATCCCTAGAGGCGACTTTCGCGTTATTCGTAGACCCGTTTTTCTTTTCTTTTTTAGCTCTACCGTCCGTCCAAAATTTCAAAACCTCACGTGAGATTTCCCTTGACACCCCGCATCCCCCTTGATGAGGTTTCTTGAGATTTCGCCGGACCTACCCCCCTCACGCCCTCCTATTTGTGTGCTCGTTGGGTCCCGTGAATGCTGACAGACGGACACGGAGCAAAGCCTCGACTGTGCTCGCAAGATTCTTCAACAATGTGAAGGCAACAAGGAGAAATTGATTAACTCTATCGTTACCGGAGGCGAACGTGGGTCTTTCATTACACTCTCGAAACAAAACAACAGTCGCGTCACTCAGGTTCACCAACGGTAGAGACGTTCAAACAAACGCAGTCGGCTGGAAAAGTCATGGTGACTGTGTTTTAGATCGTAAGGAGATATATTGCTCATCGATTTCATGCCTCCTTGGACGACCATAAACTCAAGCAGGTATTTTGAGACTCTAACCAAATTCAGGCGAGCTATCCAGAATCGCTAGAGGGGAAAACTGACGGAGGGAGAAGTGCTGCTTCATGACAACCCTCAACCCCAAGTCTTTCGTCAAACACAGGACCTTCTGAAAAAAATTAGAGTTGGATCGTTATGCCCCACCCCCTTATACCTCAGACCCAGCCACAACTGATTATCACTTATTCCCAAAGTTTAGGTGGCTTAAGCTTCGGGAGCGACGATGAAGTGAAAGAAGAGGTAACACACTTTCCCAACGGATTGGTGGCAGAGTTATTCTAAATGGGGATACAGAAGTTTAAACAACGTCTACAAATTGCGTGGAAAAAAATTGGAACTATTTAGAAAAATAGAGCAATCTTCAAGCTTTTCAACGGTGTAAATGGTTATGAGAATAAACAATGCGGTCTAGTTATGAAATGCTTTCGGGTAACTAGCCGAGTTAACGAAGTGTTATCACACGATATCTTGGCGATCAAATTCATTGTCGCCATCTTCTGGTGACTTCACTTCACCAGGGTTGCTTTTAAGAGATGTGATATTTTTTCTGATTTTTCTGTAGTATAATTGTCAGTGGTTAGAAAATTAGATATTATGAATGAAATAACCATCGAGACCCTGGACGTTTCAGGTTAGCTGATTCATCTTTGATTTCAGGCTGATTCTGCGAGGAATCTCTGTTGCCGACACATTCAGCCTGAAGAGAATAACACTGGAATAAACATATCTGGAGAGCTTGCATCTTACCTTGCAAACATCTCTCAGGACGTAAAACTACAGGTAGATACTAATGGTTCAGTCATAGCTTTGTTTCACTACATTTTCAAAAGAAATCTGAAAGACACACTTTTTTTATTTATCATATCATTGCGAATTTGCGATATAAGGTTACCTCATTTCCTACGACCCAAAAATATTTAAACAGTTTCTGCTTCAAAACCTCAGTAGAACTGACTTTTGTTATTAGCAAGAAATGTAAGTGAAGCAGCTATATGATGTTTCATATCTATTCAACACTTTATAAATTATTATTTTATGGGAGGAATTTTTTATTGAAAGGATTGTGCAATGAAACGAGGTGGATCCGAAATATGTATAGCATTACAAAATCAAGGCTATAAGTGTTATTTAATCACAATTCTATTTAGTTAAGAAAATAAGAACTGAATAGCCAGAACACAGCATTCAACCCGTTATTTTTGAGGGCCTTAGAAGCTAATTTTGAAACTTGCTCGGTTTTGCAAAAATCGCAATTTGGAGTGTATTCACTTCACACACATTCACATTCAGGGGATCTTCGTTCTCAGCGCAATGGCGAAAAAGTAATGCGATTATTGCAGTTCGCCCACACACTACTATTAATCAATTCTATTAGAAAATACTAGGGAAAAATAATTCATCTTTTCATACATGAAAATATATGATTTTCACTAAAAAGCTCACCATTCCATCAAATTATAACATTACACTCCTTCATAAATAAGTCATTTTCTGAAGATGTTCCCTAGATGTAATGAAAAAATCTGAATTTAATATCAGTACACCCGATGTGAATTCATCCTGAAAAACTTACATCACCTTCTAAACAGCAAGTATTCACTTTTTTTGTTCTTTTTGTAGCAAACTATTCGCTCACGTGTTATTACTGTGTTAATGTGATTCTTTGTCGTAAAATTATTCAAATTTTATGTTTAAATATAACAAAGGCCTTGAAGTTAGCTCGGCAAGGTTTAAACTTACATTTACTTTCTACAGGTTGGTGTTATTCCTGGGAATGTGTTCTGGTGGCACAGTTCAGACAACATTGCAGATAGTGTAACCACCGGAAGCCTACTTGTCTCAATATCTAAACCAAATGGCCAGCAAATTGAATCAGATATGTCATTACCAATACAGTTATATTTTAAACAAGCAGAAGCGGATGAAAAGGAACACACATTTGTAACAGGAAAAATAAATATGTCAATAAACTGGTTGGATGAGACAAAACTCGATGGAAACATCAACGTGCACCGTGTTCACGTGAATCAAGGAGACTCGATAATGATCATATTTGAACCGTTCACTTCGAGCGAGTACAAACTGAAGGTTAGAAGTTGAATAATTTAATGAAAATCTTCCTGAATGTAAATAAACATACGACATTATGTCACAGTTAACGCCTTAAAAGTTATTCTTTGAATTATTTTGACTGAATTGTTCAGTTCTAAATGAAGTATGTTAATATTTTAGATTTAATGCAGAGTTTCTTACATAATAGCAGTCCACCAAGGCTATCTACGCTTGACTCTAGTCTATTTTCTTAACCATTTCATAAATTAATAAATACTTAAGAAATCACAAATGAATATGCATTAACTTTTCAAATCCATTCATTATTTTACCTGAACTTGTATCAGAATACAACTGAGTTATTCGCCAGGTAACCATTGCTTTGGAAAGGCGACCATCAGCAGAGGACTTCAGTAATGCTATAGTTGTGCCTAAACCACTGGAAAACGTCAGCAGTGAGGAAAAGAAGTACAAAGTTTTTACAAATGAAACTTCTACTGAGGACTCAAATTGGTTTTACGTAGGAATAGCACCACACGAGGATATGATTCAGGTACTACATATGGATACTATATCATTGTTTATTATTCATTAACATGTGCACAAGCAATATACTATTGACACCTTTTTTAAAGGTTTTAATATAAGACACAAAAGCAAGAAATATGACTGTTCTAACACAATTCTTTACATGGCAGGCTTTCAAGAGAAATCCCATTTTAGCAGAATACACCTTTGCAGTGCATTCAGTGCGATGTCAGTACTGGAAAGAAGACACCTATGAATGGTCAACTACGAGGTGTTATGTATGTGTTTCCCTTAAGAAATCTACTTAGCGTTTTCGTATTGTTATTTACAAATTATTTTTAACTTGCAGGTTGGAGATGAAACAACATATAATATGATGCACTGCTCCTGCTATCACTTATCTTTATTTAGCGGTTCATTTTTAAGTCCAGACAGCATCACTGACAAGTTTCGTGATATTTCCATGGCGCTGAGTTTTGCTGATAATCCTTTCTTTGTTTCCGCAATAGGAATATCTATTCTTCTCTTCCTGATTATTTTGTTTTGGGCTAGAAGGAAAGACAAAAAAGATTTATTGCTGGCAAGTATTCTGTCGTAAATAGTGAAACAGATTATAATTCACAAGAAGTTCAATTCTTTACGTAGGATACAATGGGTTGAAAACGCGAATTAAATCAGTAATGTTTCTCTTCCTATTTTGTTCAGAGGCAGGTCATACTTCTTAAAGACAATTGCCCAGAGGATAACTACGCATATCTTGTAACTGTGTACACAGGACACAAATGGAATGCTGGGACGTCATCAAACGTGGGAATAGAGATAGTTGGAGAACTTCAGAACAGCAAGGTAACAGAATAGATCAATATTATATTTACGAAAAACAATTATTCATCCAAGTGCTGCTCGTATATATGTTCAGGTTTGCTCCCACGAATTTTCTCCAGAAAACTTTTGGCCATCTGCAATCAGCATCTAAAAAGTAATAGCCTAGTGTCTCCTTAAATTAATATAGAATAATTTTATGACGTAATCCTTATCATAACCGTGACGGAATGTTCAGTGAAAACTTATATATATATTAATAAACTTTGCCCGTCACATCATTCGCTTGGACTATGTCGATTACTGAACCAGCAAAACTAAATCTAAGTAGCAAAGATTTTTTTTATTTTTTCGTTTTGTTTCATTTTGCTAACCACGTTTTAGTGGTAATTAGGAATACTCTTCAGACTGTTGTTATTTTCAGAAAACTCAGGATACTCACGAAGATTAAATCTGTATTTCTTTTTTAATGTCTAAACAGATTTCAATATTTTCCTTCGTTTCCAAGTGAATTAGCGTCAGCTCCTGACCTGAAAACGGTTTCGAGTGCGTTCAGTCTAAGATTGTAGGTAAGAAACGCCCGGAAATATACCACCAACTATTTGAAGACTATTTCTCAGACCAAACTCTTGATGCAGGGGACGAATTAAGGAATAAAATATTTGTATTAAGAATGTGATGGAATCTATTGAAGCAATTAGATATAAAGCAGAATAACTGACTTGCGTGGAAACTCCTCCATAACCTCAACAGCGAACTGCGAAGACCATCACACCAAGGAGGCATCACATCAAACCAAATAGCTTCTAACCACCGGCAAAATCAAACATCGAACCGATAGGATAAAGCTTCATCGTAAAGCGGATGATTAGAACCAGAGACGCTTAAGTTGACGCAGGAGATGATGAAAAACCATATAAACACTAACCACGTTCTCGCGACTTGGAGGACTGCTCGAATCGTTGACCTACTAATACAATGCAATGAATCGACTGAATCAAAAAAAAAAAAAAAATCCACTATACAAGGTATTGGAATGTATGGTACCGAATGTGATAACACGCATGGTTGATGTAGCACTTATTCCTGAAAAGCCAGTTTGAGGCAAGGATGATCTTCTTATGGACAGGTCCTCTTATCAACTGAAGAGAAGTTACTAGGACGGAATTCATGGATCACACCGATCGGAACAAACAGGGTTTGAGACAGAGCAGATATTGCTGTGGACATGTCCTCATATCACACAGCATATCAAATGAAGAGAGGGCCATGGTGCAACATTAATCAGTTTTGCCACTGCCTTTGACACAGGGTTTTTTTTTTTTTTTTTTTTTTTTTTTTTTTTTTTTTTTTTTTTTTTTTTTTTTTTGCGGAATTGTTCCAGCTAACGAAGTATTGACTTGGTTCATTGAAAGAATTCTTCCGACCGTCACCTCCTGGAGAATTCATAAAAATGGTCTATCCAAAGGCAGTGCACTGGCTCCTGTGCTATACAATATAAGCACTAAAAAGCATGCTACCTATCGGCAAAAAAAGCAATTCATTTGCACTATGACACAACACAAGGGACGAGAATTGAAGACGTTGAATATAAACTAAAAAAAAAATCTTTATAGGAACTCTAAAAATTTACGACCAAAACTGAATCCGACCAGTCTCGACCTAGGGTGTTCAGTCCTTTTACTCCAGTTACAGGTATGTGTGTGGTGTTGTATGGTACTGTGTGTATGCATGGACATGTGAGTGTGTGTATATGTGTCTTTCTATGTGGTTGTGTGTCTATCACGATAGGAATATGTAATCGTAGGCTTCCGCGGCCAGAGTCAGTTGATTCTTGGCTGTCCGGGTGGCGCCGCGTCATGTTTCTTGAAACCGACGTTTCGACCCTCATTCTGGGGTCTTCTTCCAGGGCAGAACTGCGTCTTCGGTCAGCGAGTGGTCTTGTTTTATAGCCGAAGCCCGCGTCCGTCTAGATGGTTCGATTTGTCCGGCCAATCAGAGGTCCGAGCCGTCACGTGATTCGTTGGCCTGGCGGGGAGCGGCGCGGTCTGGTGGGAGGTGACACGTGACATGCTCTCTCCGCAACAGCGAGAGCCAGGCGTCGTGCAATTTCAGCCCGTTGTCTTCGTTGATATTGTTTGGGCGTTTTGCAATTTCTAACGCCTCCTTTACCCTCCTTGGCCACCATTTATCCTCACACACTATAAGTGTGGTGTTTTCAAAGTCTATAGCGTGATTGGTTTCAGCTGCATGCCGTGCAATGGCGGATTTATCAGTGTTATTCGATTTATAGTTGCGGATGTGCTCATGCAGCCTCTCCCTTATAGTGCGCTCCGTCTCTCCTATGTACACCCGACCACAGGTGCACGGAATCTCATACACCCCGGCAGCCTGTAGTGGAGGCAGTCTGTCCTTGACCTTGACGACCTGTTACTGACTTTGCTGTGCGGTTTGTAGACAGGTTTTATGAACAGCTTTCCGATTCTGTCAGTAACGTCACTTATGTAGGGTAAAACCACAACTTGGTGTTCCTGAGAGGTGGCTTGGTTAGATGTTGAACTGGCGTTTTTATCTGTCGTGGCTGCATGTAATGCCCGTCTAATACAATTATTATGGTAGCCATTGGACTTGAATGTGTGTTGCAGTGCCTCCAACTCCGTCGTCAAACTGTTTGCGTCACACACTTTCGTCGCTCTTGTACACAAGGTCGTGAGGACGCCTCTTTTTGTGCTGGGTGGTGGTGCGCTGCGGCATGTAGATATCTGTTTGTGTGTGTCGGCTTCCGATACACTGAATGTCCAAGGGTCCCGTCGTCACGTTTGGTTACTAGCACGTCTAGGAACTGCAGCTGTCCTCGTTCCTCCGTTTCCATGGTAAATTTATTTTTAGGATGTGCTTTATTTATATAATCCAGGAATTTGTCAAGGGCACTTCGTCCATGGGGCCAAACAACAAAAGTGTCGTCAACATAGCGTAACCACAGCAGCGGTTTGAGGGGCGCGTTATCCAACATTTCGGTCTCCAGCGCCTCCATAAAGATGTCCGCCGTTATCGGCGAAAGCGGTGAGCCCATGGCCGCTCCTTCCACTTGGGCGTAAAATTTTCCGTCGTACTGGAAGAACGTTGATTTGAGACAAAACTCGGCCAGGTCAGCCCATTCTTCGGAGAAGATGAGGGCCGATAGCTTGGTGCGTATTATTGTCACTGCTTCTTCCACAGGTACGTTAGTGTAGAGCGACACAACATCAAAGATCACTAAAATGTCAGTTTCTTTTATTTTAAGTGATGATATGATTTCTACGAAGTGTGAGCTATTTCTGACATTCGAAGCGATACCTTCTGACAATGGTTTTAGTTTTTCGGCGACATAGCGGGCTAGTGGATGAGTTGGAGACTTAATTGCGCTGACGATCGGCCGTAAAGGAACTTCTGGCTTATGTATTTTTGGCAAGCCGTAGAACCAAGGAGTAGAGGTGTTATGTGGTATGTGGGGAAAATATTACTGAATAGCAGAAAAGGCATGTGGCGTAGGATAGAGGTGGTGCTGATGATGTGAACAGTTTTGTACCTAGTACCAACGATACTGAATGGTAGAGAGGTCTGTAGTGGGAGTTAAATGATATGATGTTGATGTGAGGGGTTTGGTACTTGGAACACATGTCAATGATGATTTTTTGGTCAGTCTTGAGCCATGGGAGTTCTGCCCCATTTTTTCTTAGCCATGATAGGGCTGGTTGTTGTGTCGAGCTCGCTGTAGTCATGGAAATATGCGTTTGTGTGCGTCTTTCTCTGTGTAAGTATGGTGTAAGTATGGTGATACCTTCGTTAAACTCGTCTGTCTGGACGTATGAATTGCTGTTCCTCCCATATGTTTGTTTGTGCTTGTGTGGAGACGTATGGATTTGTGGGTGAGACCTAGTATGAATAGGGGGGTTATGATATCTGTCTGATAGACAAGTGTCTATTGTATCTCATGGTACCTGGGTCACAAGTTACTAAATGACAGAAAAGGTTGCGGTGTGGGAGAGACGTGGCTGTGATCTGAAACTTCACACATCCTGTAACTATTCAGTTTGGATCTAGCGTGTTCAGTCTCTTTCATCCAATTATGTGCATATGTGTGGTGAATGGTGATGTATGGAACTGTGTGAATGCATTGACATATGAGTGTGTGTGTGTATTTCTATGATTTTTGGCCAGTCATGTGTGTTCTGTTTCTCTTTTTCGTTGCCATGATTGGGCTAGTTGTTGAGTCGAGATCGCTGTAGGCATGGAAATGTACGTGTGTATGCGTCTCTGTGTGATTTTTTGCGTAATTGTGGTGATACCTTGCTTGTGTGAGGTGACGTATGGATTTGTGGGTGAGACCTAGTATGAATATGGGAGAGTTATGATATCTGTCTGATGACCAAATGTCTACTGCTACTCGTGGTACCTGGGGCAAATGTTACTGAATGGCAGAAAAGGCTTAGGTGTGGGGTAGACGTGGTGGTGCTGATGATGTGAACAGTTTTGTACCTAGCACACATGATACTGAATGGCAAAGAGGTCTGTAGTGTGAGTTAAATGTTACGATATTGATGTGAAGAGTTTGGTACTTGGGACACGTGTTAATGATGATTTTTTGGTCAGTCTTGAGCCATGGGAGTTCTGCCCCACTTTTTCGTCGCCATGATTGGGCTGGTTGTTGTGTCTAGCTCGCTGTAGGCATGGAAATGTGAGTGATAGTGCGTCTCGCTCTGTGTCTGTATGCGTAAATATGGTGATACCTTCCTTAAAGACGTATTTTCATAGAAGTTCACCACACGTCGACAAGTATCCAAAACGTCACCTTAGGTACAGACACTAGTTCTATTCTGGGCTAGTTCTGGATGTATGATTTTTCTGTCCCTCCACTTATGTTTGTTTGTGCTTGTGTATGGAGATGTATGGATTTGTGGGTGAGACCCGATAGTAAAGTGTCTATTGCAACTCATGGTACATGGGTCACTTGTTACTGAATGGTAGAAAGGGTTGCGGTGTGGGAGAGACGTGTTGATGGTAAATGTAATCAATTGAGCGTGATGAACACTATTTATGGTATAAACACTTAGGTGTATGGTGAAAACATTCCTTCTTTTGCACACCTTCTATCTCGCCAGGCTGATGATATGTAAGGAGAGTTCTGTTTTACAGGCAGTCATGAGGCAAGAGAATACTACACCACTTTTTTGTTTCCATTATTGGTGCCGGTAGGTGTGCTGAGCTCTCTGTAGACTTGGACATGTGTATCTGCGTCTGTCTTTGTACATGTAAGCGTAAGTATGGCGATACCTGACTTTTACTTGTCTGTCTGATGATTTTTGTAACGATAGTTCTGTCCAGTTAATCAGTCGTAACGACAATTCTGCCCCACTTCATCGTTTCCATGATGCTTGCTGTTAGTTCTGTCGACCTCGATGTATGCATGTACAAGCGTGTGCGTGTGCGTGTGCGTGTGTCATTCCTCTGTGGATTTGAGTCTAAAATATATGGTTATAGAATTATGCTCACCATCAATGTGTGCTTCTAACCATTGCTTCAGGGCTTAGGCAATCTCCCATTTCACTGTGCTCTTAACAGTTTATTGCCATTTGTGTTGGCATACGAATTGTGTTTCTCACGTTTTTCACAACATAAAAATCATTTAACAGAGAGGGTGATAAGGGAATGTACCAGAGAAGTAAAGGACTTGGGTACAAACCCACAGTCAGACCATTGCTTGTATATATAGTGGTGTAGTATGGAGTCCACATTTTTTGTTCATCAAATGCAAGGTGCAAAGGAGGGCTAGATTTATCATTGGAAAATATTCAATAAGTGGCGTAATAAAGGAGCTGGGCTGGATGTCACTGGAAGATAGGACGAGTGTTGGGGGCTGTATGTGGCGTATATTGCTGTTAGAATGGATATTGGTGGAATAATTCTGAGTGGTGTATGGTGCCTAAGTTGACCATGACCACAATCTGGCACTAGACTTTAGGTGATGAGGCCTAGGTGGGTAAAATATCCAAACACCCACTTTCATATACGAATGACATAACAATCTACGACAGTTCAAGTGTGAGCGCTATCTTCGGCGTAATAGAACTAGTGTCTGCACCTATGGTGACGTTTTGGATACTTGTCGATGTGTGGGGATCTTCTATGAAAATGAGGGTTATGATGTCTGTTTGATGACCAAGAAACTATCAGTTAGCTAAGAGCATATTGGTAACTTTATCGTGTGCGCTAGTTACTTGAACAATGCATGACACACTTGGTCCTGAATCCGAAGTTGGCGTCAGTTGGGAACCTTTAAACTGAATGGAGAACTCTCCTGGGTCCTGATTGGTTGAAAAATACTTAGCAGAAATTTCCCGGAAAACTGCAGTAGAACCACCTTAAGGGGGGTAGGACGTTAAACGGGCCGACTTAGAGCAGGAGAAGCACCACAGGACATTTTAATCTCCATTGTCTATACTTTTACAAATAAATTCATAAAAATTTGTCAGCATGGCCATGAAGTATTCAGGATTCACACTAATAGCAGTGTACATTCAAAAATATAACAAAACCATTTTTTTTTACATGTAAAATTCCACCATTTTTCACTTATTATCGGTTGCTTTAATTGCTATAGGTACACTTTTCTTCATAAGTAAGAGAGATTTTTAAATGAATTTTGCACAGCATACAAACCATGCCTACAGTTGTATGAAACTCTAGAATTTACTTAATTTATGAAAAAATGAATGAGCTATTACATTTTACATCTTTAGAAAAAGCTCAAATTTTGTAGTTAATTATCTCAATTTTTACCACAATTTTTAATGGAATTGGAAATTCTAGAGTTTTGTATTAAGGAGATTGTGTTTAATAAGCATACCAAGTTTGAAGGTAATAGGATGTTTATTTTGGATGCTACATGTACCTAAGTACAGGAATATGTGTTTTGCTGAAAATGGCCGTTAAAGTTTCTGCTTGTATGAGAGAAGAATGCTGTGCAAAGGGACTGGCGCGTCACCTTTATACACTTAAGATCAAATTACGTACCTCATAATCCCTCAAATATAAATGTTTTATACATCAAATTATTCAGGAAGATGTGTGCTACAAAATAGGCATATTTCTGAAAAATCGATTTTTTTAAAAAAGTGAACATTTTGGTAACTGGCTACTGATTAGGAGAAGACTTTGCGAATTTTAAATTTTTGGTTTACTTTAACGCACGAACAAAAGGTAACCCTGTCAGTAACTGATCAGGGGTTGGAGTGGGAATCATTGGAAAACAGAAGGAGGTTTGGGGAAGTGCTGGGCGTATGTTAGCGATGAGGCTAGGGGTGGATCTTGGTGAAAGAATTAGGAATAGTGCTTAAAAGACTATCAGTAGTAGCTGGCACTGGATTTCTTCCATAAGGGAGTGGGTAAATTTTCTATATCTCCACCTTGGCCACAGGCGATGGTCTCAGGCATGTTCTATGCTTAGCACTGCCTTAGCGTGACTCTATTTGTATCACATAGGACTGGCGTACTCTGCTGCGGACCGATTCCACAGGTGTGAAATTAGTAAACATACGTGCTGTGCTGTAAAATACAGTTAAAGGTGTTTAAGTACATGCCACAGGGTATATCTCTCTGTTTCTAGTCAATCACTGATGTGTCACAAGGGATTGATTGGAATTTTAGACAACATACAGCTAAGGGCACTCAATTTGTGATTGCTTACAAAACATAACAGAATTGATACATAGATTGGTCTGGATAGACAGACGATATAGGTTTCACCTTGATGGCAACAATTACGAGTGCGATGAAATGTTTTATACCAATGGCAGCAGAGATAAGTTAGAGAAATAAGGTGTCGTACTGATGGAATTCTTTCTTCCCTTGTTCCATTCCATGAGTTTTGCCATGGTGAAACTGGAAACTTTGATTTTTCTAGCCTTGGTGTGGGAAAGGCTTTGTTAATCATGTCATAAATACTTTCAAGTGGGCTCTTGTCCAAAGACTGTAGGGTTGAGAAACAGGCTGGAAAAAATTACGGGCTGATTGGTTTGACATCAGTGGAGAGATTAACATGTAATCACTTCAGAAATGCCTGTACTAAAAGAAACTGGTTTTCAAATCGACAACTTTGCTATAGTTTAGGAGCTCTTAATTCATCGCGGTTATACTTACATACATCAGTAAACCCCTTCAATACCTCTTTGAGTTTAAAAAGTGTCTGTGTTCTCGGTCTGTATCATTACACATAATTTAATACATCCTTTAAAATACACGAAATGTAGGTGACACTCGTGAGCTATATTATATTTTTCATAATGAATCCAACATGATGTGCAAAAGTGAGTTTGTTTCCCGTCTCTTCGTCGTTGAATTAATTAGTAATGTTTGCCTGCTTCGATGAACGGAATTTATGGTTATCCCTACCTTCGTCGGTGAATGTCTGTCGGTTTCAATTAAGGATTTCACCCATTGATGGGTTATTGAGGGTACGAATTTTGAGAGGAATAGGTAACGTATGTGTGGTAATACTATACTTTATCACAATAATTTCATGAAAACAGTTACACTTAGAATTCTTCATCGATTTTATATCTTTCCAATTTGCTGAGTTTATGAATTTTTTTCCATTTCGACCGTTAGCGTATTTTAAAGGAAAAATTTATGTTTTTTAATCGTCTATATCATATTTTTAATTCAATTATAACAAGTAAAGCTGGCGCCATACTCTCTAGGTGTGGAAATTACGTAACGTTAAGGAGTTGGAACGGCTTTTTCAATAATATCACAAAACACTTAAACACCCATGCCCGCGGCCGACTCGAACCGGTGACCATCGGCATGCGGAACTAGCACTCTAGCCCCGACGCTACCGAGGTGGGTTTAATATCTATTAATGAGGCCTTTTTTTGTTTTTAGGTAAATTCACAATGGTTTACACTTAAGTGATTTCACGAAATCACGACACAGAACCGAAGAAAATATTTTAGTGTGCTGAAATACTTGCACCTTTCTGTCGATAGTAGCGAAGATGTTTCGCAGCGCGAACAAGTGCTTGCTTAACGGCACGCTAGGAAAATCCCCGCACAGCACACATTTCGCATCGCGCATACCAGGGTGTGTTGCCACAAGTGGTCCGCCGCGAACGAGTTGCGACAAGTCCGGACGGAATTTCCCCAAAGGTTAGCTTGACAGCAGCTGCCATCTGGGCGGCTGTTCAAGGAACTAACGTCCCAGCGTACCAGGGAGGTGCCGCCATTTCGTGAGCGCCCAAAGAACTAACGGTCCAGCGTCCCAAGTGAGGTGCTGCCACCAGTAGAGCGCCCAAAGAACTAACGGTCCGCCATCTTGTGACGTCATGCGACCTTGGCGCTCATTGGTCCATTCGAATTTCCCGCCATGCAAAGAACTTAAAACTGTGACGTCACGCGGACGAGTGGAATCTCTTTACGGCTGTCCAAAGAGCTTATCAGACTAGGTCTCTCCTTGTCTTACTGCTGTCTAGTTTTTAAGTGTAGTCCTGGATTCATTTATTAATAGAAAACCCCCATACATAATTCTGCTTCTTATTAAGGCGTAATATATCCTGCGGATCTGTCGGGGATCCGCACCTATGCTTGGTATGGCAGGTGTTTTGTAGATGTTTATTGTTTGTAGCGCCGCTTGTCTTGTTTCTTCAATGTGTCTTCTCCAGGACAGCTTTGTGTCTAGCCACATACCTAAGATCTTAATTTTCATAACTACTTCCATGTGTGTTCCATCAATACTGATTGAAAATCGCCGGCAAGGAACTGTCTTTGAGTCTTTGCTTTTCTGGTTGATTAGGTCCAAAACTCTATTCTCCATATGTTTTATGTCTCTTTAATTTGTTCTTCGAGTAAGGTTCTAGCCTTTTCTTTGTTTTGGTGGATCACATATAATTCGTCCGCTTATTGTAAAAACGATATTAAGTTTCTCAACCTGTTGAACATATTTATGAATAACGTTGGGCTGATGGGTTGTCTTTGAAGTAGTCCCTGATATACGAGTACAAGTCGAATAAGTCTTTCTCCTTCTACTGCATATTGCATATTTAGTCTGTGCGTCCTTAATGTCAAGGAAGGCAGTGAGGAGGTAATTCTCCCTAACGTAGCTTAACTGTATGTCCATGACTAATGTACTTCTTGAAAGCAGCAACTAGTTCATGGAGAAAATTTTATTAATGTACTTATGTTGTCGAAGGTGCCAAACCCTTTTCAGAAATTTATTGTTTTGCTGTCAAGTTTCCTGGGATGCTCGATGAACCACAGCGTTCTGTTTTTGATCATTATGCGCATGCTAGTAATGAGATGGTTCTATTTGAATCACTTATAGTTTTTTCTTTGTTCACCTTTAGGACTAGTATAATCAGAATATTCTTCCACTGATCCGGCACATATGTTGTTGCCAATATGTCTTCAGTTTCCCCCTTAGTGGAAGTTTTTCTATTAGGGAGTATCCCGTCTTTTCCAGGGACCGTATCTTCCTTTTTTAATGCACATTTTGGATCTCACATTTGGAACTTGGTGCGATCTGATATATTTAGCTTAGTGTCTCACTTTTTAGCATTGTTTCCGCCTCGTTCTATCGAAAGGGCGCAGTAAGGGATTATAATTGTCCCCCAACTTCTGTATTACTGGTAATCCAGATGGAGTTTCCTTTGAACCATCTTAGTTTTTCTACAGTTCTTGAGGTCTGATGCCGTATTTGATATTGTCACAGAAGTTTTACATCCCTTCGTTTTTCCCCATCACGTCGGTTCGATCCCCGTCCGGGCATCCAGATTTGGGTTTTCCATGGTTTCCCAAATCACTCCAGGCAAATGCCGGGATGCTTCCTTCAAAAGGCCATGGCCGAATTCCTTCCCATTCCTTGCCCCCATCCTTCCCTCCCATCCTTTCCCGTCTCTAAAGACCTCGCTGTTGAGAGACGTAAATACAATTAAAAAAAAAAATTCCCCATCATACGGTGGACCTGGCTTTCACTATTGCCTTCCTGAGCAGCAAATTTATACACTGTCGGTCACTGTCTATATGCTTTGATGGCTAAGTTTCGTCTAGCTATGACTTTGGAACATTCTGCCGTCTACCATAGTTGCCTCTCCACGGAATTCTCCTTGATTTTTCTCATGAGTTTATATTCTTTGGCTGCGAATTTAATTATTTCCTCAAAGTTATTGTACCGTTGCTGTATATGTTCATATTCATCATTTTTCCTGTTCCAGTAACGTGTTTATCTTCTCTTGACATTGTTCTCAAATGGCTCTTTTTTAATTCCATAAGGATCTTAGTGGTGGTTGGTTGGATTTTCTCGGTGCGTCTATGGCCATTTTTAAAACGAAGTGGTTGCTGGCCAGGGTGTCATTTGGTACTTCTCAAGTTGTTTTGTGTCTTAAGTTTACCGGTACTATAGATATGCCTGGCGCTGATCTTCTTTCGTTAGAGGTTCCTATTCTAGTTCTTGGTTCGTTATTGGGCGTTATAAATGTAGCTGATGGAACTGCAGCTGCAATCTCTTTCCCTGCTGGTCTGTTAGACTGTCGTGCCACAGTGGATAGAGGGCATTATATCTCCTCCCAAGATACTTCCTGTCGGCAGTTGGTTGAGTATTTCCGATCATTCCTCTTCGGTAACGTTAGCCCTTGGTTGCTTCCAGGTTGCTTCTATATTACAGTTAGCGTGTTGGTGGTGTCTCCTTGTCTAATGTCTATTGCTAGGATCTCTATTTCAGTTGTTGATATGACCATGTTTCTAATGGAGATGTTTATCCCATTTTTACCATGATCGCCACTCCACCATATCCGTCTTCTTTGTCCTTCCATCAGATGTTGTATACGCTGTGTTTTAGGGTGTGCGCTTAGTTTAGCCAAGTTTCCGTGCTGAGTACCACATCCGCTTAGTGTTCTTCTAGTATACTTTCGAGGTCGTTCCATTATGGTATAGGCTTCTAGCAATCGATTGTAAAATGTTTATTTGTTTTCTCCTAACAATTTTCAGTTGTTGCGCTATGGTTCTCTGAGTTCTCCATAGGTGGGCCTATCTCTTTCATTTCTTGCATTATATTTCTAGTGGCTATATCTTTTACTTTTTTGAGTATTGTCACCGACATTTTGCCCTTCATATGTTGGGTAGAACTTTCATTATTGTTTTAACTATGATGATGATCATTGCTTTCTGTGTTGGCTGCTACCTTTGTTTGGGACATTACATTTGTTTGTTTTTTGGTGTCGAGAACTGTTCCTTGTCCACAGAGAAGTCGCTGAATGTTCTCTTTGCAGTATGGGGAAGTCGCTGTGCATGTACACATACCCTGATGTTCTGTTGTCCTTTGCTTGTTTCAATTTTTTTTCCTCCTATTGTTTTCTCAACGGTCATAGCCTGTGATTTGCGGGTACTTGCCGTTAAAATTTACGCATTTAGTGATTTCCTTTTAATATTATGATATTTTATGATTCTTCGCCGCATTTTGTACATGTTTCTTTTCCTTTGCAGTTATTTGGTGGATATTCAAATCTCTGACATTTAAAACATTGTGTTACTGGGTATACCACCTTGAATCCGATGTAATATATTTTGACGAATTCTCGCAGGTCTCTTGAACGTTATCGATACCTTTTTTAGAGGTGTTATCACCGTCTTCCCATCCAGTTGCGTTTTGTGGAAACTTTTATCTTAATTTATCAATTTTTGACGTCAAATCGAAATAAAACATACCTTATGATAGTCACGTAACTGTGTGAATGTACGTTGCTTGAAACCCAATCAAAATTCTACGTGGTGGGTTTTTTTTTTCCCCCACAGATCGCGTTCAAACGCAAAATTTTCCAAATTATATTTTACATATTCTACTTTATTCCTGAATGATAAGTGTCTGTTCCTTTCTCTAATTTATATTTTAATCATTTATTCTTACATGAAAAGAAGTGAATTAATTATAAATCTTTATACTTTTACAGAATTCTCTGTTTGAATTTACTTTTGTATGTTTACTTATATGGTCTTTTTGTATGTTTTAAGCCACATATTTTGAATGACAGAGATACCGGATCGTTGAAAAGGAGTTCTGATAAGTGGTACTTACTATTTACAAGTGGGCCCTTGGGCCGCTTAATAGTATTCAGTTGTGGCATGATAATTCTGGGGATTCGGCATCTTGGTGAGTAGACTATATTAACTGCTCCAGTTTTCAGTAGATTCATTAATTTAAATGATCTAAGATAGAAGAAGCTGAACAGTTTACATTGACATAATAATGTTATATTATGGCTAGATATGATTACTTTACAACTGCATTTTTTACGATGTTTTGAAATCTTCACAAAAAATAATAAAAGTATCTCTACAATTAGCAGAAAAATCGAGGGAGTCCTCTAAAAGTTATTAAGTATCTCTAGATTCGTTATTAAATCATGAACATATCTTAGATCCATTAGTTACTACACTGTCATAAAGTACCATCTATATTGGAAATGAAGTTGCGAGGAAGAGAATGTGGCTCTAAAGAATTTTCATTTATATCACCATTGTATTTTCCACTTACAGGCGACAGAAAATAACTATGATATTGAGCAGGAGGGAATAGTCTTTTGGAAAACGTAAGGGTGATATGATTGGAAAATTAACCGATCAACATGCAGACATATCACACAATGATATGTATGAAAAGGTTAAGAACGGTATACGGTGGCACTTGAATAATTTGAATGTTCGTAATTCAAAATTTTCATCAGTTAAATCTGTGCGATGGTTTCTTGGACTTTTCATCAAACCAAAAAAAGTCTTGATAATTCGAAGTTGTTGTACATATCTACGGTATTAAAATATAAGTCAAAAGCTACGAGGTGTATTTTTTTAAGTAAGAACCGGTTGGCAATAAACTTTTAACAACGAAAAATATTTTGGTAATTTATTCAACATGACATTCTACAACCTTTCGGCTACTTATCCACATAGTTGCCATTATTGTTCAAGCATTTGTCATACCTTGAGATGAGTTTTTGTATACCATCATCATAGAAGTCTGCCGCCAGAGCGGAAAACCATTGCTGAACCGCAAGTTTCACTTCATCATCATTGTTGAAACGCTTGCTGCCGAAGAACCTCTTAAGGTGCAAAAAGAGTTGGGACACCCATGTCTCGTCTCCTGTGATGATGTGGTCCAAAAAACCATCACCTTCTTCTTGATATCGGGTCAGAAACGTCAATGCACTAACACACCTTTTCGTTTTGTGTTCCTCATAAAGCATCTTTGGAACCCATCGGGAAGACAACTTCCTGTAATCCAATTTCTCCGACAGAATGTTGTAGAGGACGGATCTTGAAACTTGTGGAAAGTGCAAGGACAACGTGGAAATTGTGAAACGCCTGTTTTCACGAATTTTGTTGTCTACCGTACGCAAAAGATCGTCGTTGATTACGGATGGCCGGCCCGAGAGCGATTCACTGTGCACATTCTACCGACCTTCCTTGAATAATCTTACCGACTTACGAACGTTACCTTCATTCATTGCATTGGGGCCATACACTTGACAGATCTGGCGATGAATTTTTGCCGTTGTCACATTTCTTGCTGACAAGAATCTGATGACTGACCTTACTTCACATGCGGCGGGATTCTGGATCATCTTAATCACTTCCATCGCTCACCACGAAGTGTACACTTCGCTGACTTAGCGATAACTGCTTCTACGCGTGATCAAAAGATGCCAGAATAGTGTCCGCATGCGCTCAATTTCGTTCGTGGGTGATTTAAGAGGATATCGCCGACCGGTTTTTACTTAAAAAATACCCCTCGTATTTAACCTGGGAATGTTGAGAGTGATATTTCACCTTTTTTTTAGTGCGTGGGGTCATCGCTCTAAAGTTATCGTTGTCAAACAAACCCCAGCATTATTTAGTCAGGTGTTCATTACTGGAAATTACCCCTTTCTGCTCACCCCTCGTCGCGAGGTGTTTATTACTCAATTGTCACTTGATCTTTGTACTGTGACTTTGATATTAGCTTTGTGAAAGTTTGCTGCAAAAAGTGATCACCACATCATCGGGTAAACTGCACGTTTAGTACAAGACTTAAACGCTTGCTGTAAATGTCGCAGCCATTCGTTAGGTACAGAAAACTTTGAAGCATCGCCGCTTCTAGTGGAAATGGGAAGGACCATAAAATAATGAGAGAAGCAGACAATTCTGAAGTCAACCAATGCGTTTTGAAGTGGTTTATACAAATACGGGACAAAAACATTCCTCTGAGTGACCCCCTTATTCGACCAAAAATTGGAAGAGTTTTCTGCAAATTTTTAGGATAACACGGACTTGCAGGATGGTTTTAAGGAACGAAATAGCATCTCCTTCTAGTATGTGTGCAGTGAAAGTGGATCAAGAGGTAGCAAAAGTTTGGAAAACAACGTTTTACAAATAATCGAGGAAATGCTGGCTAAAGACATTTTCATCCTTGAGGAAGCAGATTTTTATTCAAATGTTCACTGGACAAATCATTAGCTTTTAAGGAAGAGCGTTTCAGTGGGAAAAGAATCGGTAAACAGAGAGTTACGTTATGGTTGTGGCCAAAAAATAATAATATCTCCTATTTAGTGACGACAGTTCTGCACAAAATTCTGTTCTATTTAATGGGCAATGATCATTACATCAATTGTGCTACCGATAGTTCAGAATACCATACAAAATTTAAGCCTCTAAGTTTGCGTTGTCGTACAAAACTTTTTGTTAATTTCTTTCGGGGACAACAACAACAACAATTCAAAAATTAATGACCTCGATGCAGGATGAACTTGTCTCGACGCATGGTCTCAGGACACCCACAAAATAGCAAACTGTTTTCAAGAAGCAGGAATTAAACAAACTAACCAAGAAGAGCTTACGAAACGGATGAGATTACGGCATAGGCGTGGCATTTGAAGGAAATGTCACTATAGGTGGAAACATGGAAGTGTTAACCTCTTATATCAATCTGATTTAAGTTGTGGACAAAAAGAGTGCGGATTCATCTTATATATAATGAGGAGAGCAAGGTGAAGGTGAAGATACACCAATCCCTACATCGCCAGAGGCGCTACGCCACCTGCGTGAATTTCGGCAATTCATTGGTGGACAAACAAATGTAGATGAAGTTAGCACTTGGAGATTTTTTCGAACCCTAAAAAAGATTAAACTCTGTTAAACAATGAGAAACTTCACATATCTTTATAAAATTCCTCTTTTACATCAGACCATTGTGCTATTATGAACTTAAGAGTAAATGAATTGGAATGTAATTTAGTAAATAATGTAATATATTCAGTATTAAATTTATCAAATGTAGGTAAATAAAGAGCATAAAGTAACTACAGAAAAAATCATATTATGTTTAAATTCTGTACAATTTTTTAGTCTTTTACATGTTACAGCCTTTCTAAACAGATATTTACTTATTAATACAATTACTTATTAATTACAACAAATCAACATGGATTTCGGAATAAAAGATCATGTGAAACACAGCTGGCCCTATTTACACACGACGTAATGAAAGTTATTGATGCAGGTTCACAAGTAGATGCAATTTTTTTTAGATTTTTAGAAAGCCTTTGACTCTGTGCCACACAACCACCTATTAGCGAAGCTTCGAGCGTATGGTATATCGGATCAGCTTTGTGAATGGATAAAGGATTTTCTAACTGGTCGGTCACAGTATGTCGTCATTGAAGGAGAAAGTTCTTCTAATGTACGAGTAGATGTTACAACGGGTGTATCTCAAGGAAATGTAATAGGACCACTTTTTTCTTAATTTTTATAAACGATCTCGTAGACAAAGTGAAAAGCATTTTTAGATTGTTTGCTGATGATGAGTTTATTTATAGGGAAATAAGGAATTTGGACGGATGCTTAGAAATTCATCGTGATCTGGATGTTATTTTGGCATGGTGCGCGGAGTGGCAGCTTACACTAAATTGTAAAAAGTGCAAGACAATGAGCGTTACTAACAAAAAGAATCCAATTGCTCAGAAATACGAGGTAAACAATTCAATAGTTGTTATGGTCGATTCTATGAAATATTTGGGATTAACAGTACAAAGGAACATGAAATAGGACTTACACATTAATTCGTTAGTAGGTAGAGCTGCGATTCCTAGGTCGAATTTTGAAAAATTGTAATGAACAAACAAAAGAGATAGCGTACAAATATCTTGTGCGTCCACATTTGGACTACTGTTGTGCCATTTGGGATCCGTTTCGTAAGGGGTTGATTGACAGTATAGATAAAGTACAGAGAAGAGCCACTCCATTCGTGACCGCTTGCTACAGTCCTTATGAAAGCGTCACAGAACTGTTTAGTAGGCTAGGTTGGGAGTCTCTGGTAGATAAACGACCCACATTTCGTTTAAAATTATTGGTAAACAAGTGTACTCCCACTTTCACTTACGAGTGTAGTGAAATACTTCGTCCACCAACCTATTTAAGTCGGAATGACAGGAAAGATAAGATTAGAGAAATAAGGTGCCGCACTTATTCTTATATGAATTCTTTTTTGCCTCGTACCATTCGGAATTGGAATGCACAACAAAGAGATTAGCTTTGGTGCTGAGCACCCTCTGCCACCTACAATTTTATAAATTGCAGAGTATATATATAGATGTAGATTACTTTAGGCATTCATTGGACTTAGAACTAAACCAAAAGATGTAACTTCTCTAATTAGAATGTTATTATAATTTGAGTTTTTTATTGGTCCCTTCCCCTTCGAATTTTTGTACATTAAGCTGTGAGAGAAGCTATGTGTGAATGCTGACCCTCAATAAAATGTATAAAGGACCCTCCATTTCGGAATGTAAATCCAGGAGATAGTGTGGATAAAAAAATTGGAATACAATAACTGATTAACGATAAAAAGAACAAATGTAGGGAATACTGCAGAATTAATTAAAGAAAAGTGAAGGAAGGATGACAGCTAAACATGACTGAGAATACAGAACAAGGACACAGCAAGCATGAATTTTATTAGTAGCCCTTGAAATAACTGTACCTTGTAAGATAACCTATCCATTAACAAAATTTGTTTAAAGAATATCGAGCTAACTCAGATTCAATTGCAAATCATATCTAAATCCATTTCTTAAGTAGTTCAAGGGTTAAGTACAGGTAAACTTAGCTGTAATAAATCGTTTGGCTTATTTCGTGATAGAAAATGTTGCATTCATTTTCGGAGGTTCTTTTGGCCAAAAGGAGTAAAATGAAGTATGTAACGTAGCAGGTAAAAATTTTCACTCAAGAGATATCTGCATTTTAAAATCAAAGTTTTCCTGGTTTCATATCTCAAAAGATGCGTTAATTTTATGTACACCTTGGGTAATAGTTTGGGAAGGATAATTAAAATTTAAGGATTGTTTGTGAAAGATTTAGTGAAAATTATAAAACATGTGCCTGATAGTCAAGTCATTAGTTAGAAGAATATAATTAAATTCAGAGGGAGAGATTAGATTTAAAAAAGGAGAAATTTTTCTGAGCAAAAAACACTAATTGTTATGAAAATCCACGCAGTATTTTGGCTAGAATAAAAAAAAGAAAAGAAGATAAATACGCGAAAATGGATACTTCCGGTGGCAAGACGTGATCAAACTAAAATTGGGAGAAAAATTAATTACTTTTCGAAAACCTAAGAAAAGAAACATTGTTGTAGTCGGATAATATCACGACCTTATAGTAATTTTGTTGAAGAATCATTTAAAGCAACTTTTATCTTTATAACTTCAATACTTTAGGAGATATTCTAAATTACTTAGTTTTTATTACACCCAGTTAGAAATGTACAAATAGGACAATTCATAGATCAAAGGATACAGATAACTCAGTAAATCACTTTAAAACTTATTTCGGCTCGATAACTCAAAAACTCTGAGCGTGAGAGAAATGTCCAAATTCGTCATGAAAATAATTTTTTACGGCGAAGATTTTAGAGATACAGAATTTTTCACTCGGATCCATTTTGACATTTAGAACAAGTACTATATGCTGTAAAAATTTCAATTAGATTGGGAGAAAACCCATTCCAAAAAGAGACGGTGATTTCGTTTGGAGCACGTCAGGCTTGCCAGTGTTTTGGCGCAATATTCAGGGGAGGGCGACGAGGCGATACCGGATGTCCTTCACTTTAGGCAACCATCTTTGAAATTTTGGAAGTGCGCGATATAGTTGCGAAATTCTCATGTAGCTGAAATCAGTTAAGGGTTAATGAGAGTTGACATGGCTTGATTCACTTATCTACCTGCAATAATTACTTCAGAGAAGAATTTCCGATGCCTGTAGATTGTACAACGAACATGTAAATTTTTTCTGGAGAATATAGTGAACTTTAATTTTATTTTGAGGTTACAGTGAACTTTGTTATACTTCACCTACGTTTTCGAATTGAGGTTATCCAATTATATGACGACCGAGATAATCGAACGAACAATTTATTCTTCACAGGCAACATTTACGGTAAGAGTCTCATGAGAAGCTGTTTATGCACAAACCCCAGTAAGCACTTGTTCGTGACAACCTGCAACTCAAAAACCCAGTCGGGGAGGGGGAAATGCCCTCAGAGGGGAGGGGTCAATTGAACTATCTTTTAATTCTAAAGACGAGCGTCATCTCACTTTTAAATCTAGATTGTAATGTTTCAAATTCGTAAAGGGGAGCTTTAATCAAATACTTACTTATTTCAGTGAGCTAATGACCAAGAAACACAGTGAGTTAAAATTTATACGAGGTTCTTATCACTACTTAATCAATCCGAAACAAATACGAGTATCATTGGACACTATTTTAATATGGACTAGTGCTGCTAAAGTTTTTTTTTTTTTTTTATTTTTTTTTTAAATCTGCTTAACCTCTCTCTAACAGCGAGGTCTTTAGAGACGGGAAAGGATTGGAGGAGGGGGGCAAGGAATGGGAAGGAATTCGGCCATGGCCTTTTGAAGGAAGCATCCCGGCATTTGCCTGGAGTGATTTGGGAAACCATGGAAAACCCAAATCTGGATGCCCGGACGGGGATTCGAACCGCCGTCCTCCCGAATGCGAGGCCAGAACGCTAGCCATTACACCACCACGCTCGGTGCTGCTAAAGGAATTTACTGATTACGGACTATTACCGTGGGCGCCATAAGTGGTACAATTTCAAGACAAATGAATGAAATACAAGCTTATAACTTGTGAGCATGAGTGCGGATGTTGCGCAATAATACTGTACACATGGGCGTAGCTATCGGAGGGCCAGGCGGTGCGAGCATCAGAATATCGGAGAAACACGAAAAACGCCGGTCCTGGCAGTGTAGGGGCTAGCGCGCTGGCCTCGCATTGCAAGGGCCGCCGGTTCGAGTCCCGCCTCGGGCATGGGTGGTTTTAATTAAGTGTTGTGTTCGTCTTGTTCTGTCCTCATTGTAGTGTCAACAATATCTGTCCATGCGAACGGACCGAGGGGCGCTTTCGGGCGCGGACTCAAGATAGCAGCAGTGGTTGCTGAATAAATGTTTACAGTACCGCCGCGAAGTGGCAAGCGTAGATCCGGTAACCAAGTTTGATCCGCACGAAGCGTCATGGATAACAGGCAAAAAGTGCTAGATTTTATTTCTCTAAGGGGAGTCCATAATTACGTGAGGTGAAATAGGGGAAAGTTCCGGCGAAATCTCATCAAAAAAGGGGGGAGGGGTCGACAGAAATCTCACGTCATCTTTTTAATTCCTTAAAGAACAAGGTAGAGCTAAAAAAAAAAAAGTCCTCGAAAACCTACGTAATTAATGGACGCCCCCTAACACCATAACCAGAGATAGGCCGCACACAAAGTAAACTGCCTATCACTGAGGTGTAGGTTGCACAGGCGGAGGCGTCGAGGTCCTAGCCAGGGCGGAATAAAACAGGCACGGGGCCCTTAGCAAATGTGAATAAGGGGCCCTTGGTTTTCGCCGTCCAGGGCACTAGTAGCATTTGATGATATCTGGCATTCCATAGAACATTTTTTCCCATTAAATTGAACCATCACCATACTTAATAAAATATCATATTCATGTAAACCTTCGATTTAAAAACTGAAAATTTAAGTTTCACTCAACCTGACGATTGAATTCAATGTGTTTTTCTCTCGTTAGTATTTAGAATAGAAACTTTTATTTTCCACAAGCTATTTTAAGAGAATCACTACCGTAATGTCATAGAAGAACTTTATAATTATTATAACCATTATTTTTTGTTTATCTAAAAAAATTTTTTTTATGAATAAACACTAAAATATTTTTGGCTGTTGTGAGATCCAGTATTAGTAATTTTGTATATATATTTTTTTAATTACAGAAGAGCCGCATAGCTACACCAATTTGTCTAGACCCATAATTCTCTAAAATTTTTATTTACGCGGGATATTACAAACCCACACTTTTCGATTAAGTTGATACAGCAAACTCTTCCTTTTATCCCTTTCTTATATTTATTTATTTATTTATTTTTGGCAAAATACAGGTTTTGCAACAGGATTATTATCAGAGATGTACTCACACATGAAGAATGGACTTTCCTGCCAAACAGATGGTTTTCATTAACTAAAGGAGATGGCTGTGTTTATTATACGATAATACCAGCAACTGAAAGAGAAATTATGTCTTTCAAAGAACTTTTCTTTGAAAATTTTTTCTTTGAGATGGATCAACAGCATAACTGGCTTAAAATAATGTTTAGGTATGTAAAAAATAATATTTACATAACAATCAAAGTGTATTACCAGTCTAAATTTTATAAACAATGCTATATTTTGGCATGTTATAGCTCTGGCCAGATTAATTGGCGGGTGGCGTCAAATGCGCCGTTGCCAAGCCGTGCGCGTAACAGTTGTATTCACCTCTTTACTTGTAGTAATGGTTTATAACGTGTTTTAAGTAATTTATGATCACTATTCTGTCATAAAATATTGATGCATGTCATTTCGTTAAGAAAGTTATGCATTGCAGATGCGTTTAATATAATTGGAGGTTTCAAAGACCTGTTATTTATTATTCTATTATCTGCGCAGAAAAATAAATTCTCGACAGACTAAGGAAACTTATGGAAATACTTTTCTTTTATTTGTGGCTAAAAGTCCACGTGTTACATTTTATTTTCAGTTTGTATATTTATAACTAAATATAAATTTTATTTTGTCATCCTCTGCACTGAAAAACTTGCTTAATTAACGACAAAATTATCTGTTTATATATTACCACTCATCACTATCGTAAAATTCGTGTACTGTCCTCCTGACAAAGGACTGTCAAAGTCGCTAAGCTTTGTTAGAGTGCGGTATTGTTTCATATTTTTCTTTCGAGAAACAAACGTAGGTTATTTTCCCTCACGACACACGCGCTGGACAGTTCTCAAACCGACAACCACAAGCTGCAGCGCAAATAGCCTGTCCATTCCCTAATTTTTTTCGCAATATGGTTGTTTTTTGCGGTAACAAATCACTGCAGTTTTTTATTTCGTCAATATCAAGTACGTCCATATCTTTCAAGTCTTTTCCTACTAGCGTACATGTAGAAGACAAAATTTCTCGATCCTTGTCCACAAGAAATTTGAAATATTTATAAACATTGTGAATGATAGATTTACTGTGTTGTCTGCTTCAGCAGCGGTAGTTCTGCTGTCGATGACTTGCGTCTTGTTGGGAGTCGTTAGTCCGGAAACACCTGGAATAGGAGAATAAGTCTCTTCCTAAGTATCCATTTTTAGTAGCAAGATTCTCTTGCTAAATTTCCCTAATTATAAGTTACTGCACTTTTTGTTCGGTAAAATTATTACACTAAATTACTACAATTAATAAATAACCAAAAGGAATTATTTAAATCGCACGTAAAAATCGTAAATCGCTAAAAATCAAAATATCCTCTCTCGAGCAAGTTCACACTCACACTGACACTTTCTAATTCCGATTCTCAGGTTCACACATTTTTAGTGAAAGGGAGGTGGAAGGTTTGGGGGTGGTTAGAGAGCTGTTGACGCTTGGACTAGGCAACACAGGCCGCACAGCGTTGCAATTTTCAGGTGATAGAAAGAGAGCGCATCGCGAGTTTGTCCCCAAGTACGGCAACAGCGCGTTCACACTGACCCGCCAATTACTCTGTCCACAGCTATAGATTGGGACCGATTTCGTTTTTCGTGTTACAGAAGTTAGACAGTAGTTAGTGGAACTTAGTTAACAATTATATTGATCCTTAGTTACTTATTCCCCGCTAACCGAATTGGCTGCTCTAATTTACTTCCTTCTAGAAAAATTAAATGATTGAGAGAGTGAATCAGAGAAAGATAATATGGTGAATATGGATGGAGGCATGGTATAGAATTTCTCCAAAATTTAATCACAATTTGTTGATATTTGTACAAACTATCTTTATCGACTGTTGCATTTGACTATATGATTTCATTGCATGTTGTCTGAAGTATGTCAACCTATTCTTCACTTATCGAAGACCATACTAGCATAGTAACACACTTTACTCACACCGTTTTACTAAATGTTCAATTCTGTCGTGACACGTGGCGATATTAGCCTTCCACAGATTGTGCGTCTATGTGGCTGTTTGTGAGTTTGGTATGGTTAAGCTGGATGTGTGAGAGGGAATTTGACTTGGCCATCATTGTTTGTACGAAGATGTCAATGACTTTGAAGAGATCTCACGGATATCTGTGGAGAGGATTTGTCTCAATTTGTATGGGTCTGTGCGAGCGGATTAATGCCTGTTGTTATATGTTTGTGTAGTGATTTTTGAATACATGTCAGTGATGGAGGCCTTTTCTGTGCGATGATGTCAATAAGTTTTGAAGTATGTTGCTGCGTGTCTGTATGTGGCTATGTGATGGTGTGGTTCGGTGTGTGAGTTGGCAAGTATACATCAATGTCGTCCTGGGCATGATATGATTGATTAGACAGCCAGTGGCGTAGCTAGGTCAACAAGGGCCCCGGTGCAAAAAAATTATTTTGGGCCCTCAGGCCAGATGGGCGACCTTTCTTTTGCTTTGTGTTGTTGCTAGGGGCCCCCTGAGGGTCCCACAAAGGTGCGCTTTGTGGCCCCCAGAGGGATGCTTGGGGGCCCCCTGAGCGCAGGGGCCCCGGTGCACTGCAGCGCCTAGCCCCATAGTAGCTACACCCCTGTAGACAGCTAAGCACGATCGCTAATGTTGCCTTTATGAGTATGAACAAGTTTGGAAGGACTGATAATAAGAGAGTGTTTGTGTATCCACTTCGACAAGAACAGAGTTTGAATTGTCATACCAACATACTCAAACCTATATCTGTACCCCCTGAACGGATTAAAAATAACGGAAATGACTGTTGCTGTTTATATTGTCTCAGTGGGTACCATTTATGATTTTTCTTACGTACCAGAGACGGGCCTAAACTATTATGAAATCCCTGTTGACTGTGCAATCCTCTCAATAGAAGTTCCGAAAAGAAAGATTCCTCATTCCTTGATAAACTTAGTTTCAGTCGACCAAATATAGATACTTAACCCAGAAAACATTAAAACATATGTAATTCTCAAATATAAAATCGTACAGTAAATCCTCATCATTAATCGAACAAGAATACCTTCCAAATCGCCTGTTAGAGCTCTATTAGTCAGGGGAAGAATCAAGCAAAAATTTAATTTAACAAAAGTATTGACTTGTATTGTGATTGGCACACGGCTTAACTGAACATCCTAGTTCTATTAGCAGGTTTCGATATTCTGATCAAGCTGTAACTATCACTTTTGAAGCATAAAATATCAAACAGCTTGGTTAGACTTTTGATGAAGTCTAAACAGATGTTTCATTACATCTAACCAACATTGTCTTTCGTTGAGTCCTATATTTGTTAGTTGTCATGTAGATAACTTGAAATTTGCTTCTCATCTCACTCTACAGATTGGTAGTTACTAATTCTTTCGTGTTTAGTTCCTGTGAATAATTAATTGAATTATTCCGTTGTTTTGTCCAGCTGATCGATGTCTCCTTGTAAAGGGACGATGGATCGTATCTCTGTGTTGATTATTGCTACCTGTATTTGGTTATAAAGAAATTGCTATATTTTTCGATATTTCTCGCTGCTTCGTAAGGGATGGAGTAAGCTCTTTACTGAATTTTGTTTCATCACCGTCCTCCAACAAAAATACATATTCATCTTTAATGCTTTAATTTCTAGTTTTAAATACTGAGGTAAAAAAAAAAAATCAAACCAACATCAACTTTTTGTTCAACAATACAGTAGACATCATGAATGACAAGCTAGTTTTTATATGCAAGAAGTAGTATTAGTAGTAGCGTGTATTATCCACTATTGACATGGGGTTGCATGACAATTCGCTTCATAATATGCATATCAATTAGTTTTAACTTGAGCTTGAAAATCTATATCACTTAATGTGTTGAGAAACTCTTTGAAGTAACGCATAGTTATTGGATACCATAACTTCTTCGTTTCGATGTCGATTCTCACATCATGCCCAGCGTATATCAGGTTTCGCCATGTTTTCTCACCAGTGTAGACACCGCTTGCAGACTCCATGTTGTGTGAAAAACGTATTGTTTTCACTCCCGCACAATTTTACAGAAGACGGTATGATGTTCGATTGGAACGGACATTGTTGCTAAATAACTTGGTCACTGAGTCAGCTTGTTCAAATGTTTATATATTAGAGCAATTTTGTTAAACCTAACTCTTTCTAACACAATTACTGGTTTAGAAGATAATCCAACAGTGATCCATTTGGTGCGATATTTATTTAGCTTGTATTATGAAAACAGAAGCATTTTACTTGCCGTTGCTGCAGAACTCGGTGTGTATTGAGAGCAAGGAGGCTACACGGGTTTTATAGATATGGACCATAGGGAGGAGTGGGGGTATTCTACTACACGAGGAGTCACTTCATGAGCCACTGAGCGTATCGCTTTATTGGGCATAATATTCGTAATAAAATATTTTTACCATCTCACATACGAGCAGGGGCGGCCCTAGGGCGGTGCGAGCGGTGCGACCGCACCGGGCGCCGTCATATGGGGGGCGCCGAAAAGGCAGCGAGAGATCGTTTGCGCAAAAAATGAAAAATAAATTCTCTAATAATCCAGCTTTGTGTTCACATATTTTTTTAATAAATTAATCAGCAAGAAGAATTTATAAACGTAAGAGCTTCCGTTTAATATATAGTCAGTCAGCTCGAGTTACTCCATTCCAAAAACCACAAATCGTCCCATCATTAGCACTCTTCGGTGTCGCACCGCGCCTCCCGCACCTGTTTTCTGCCTTTTCGGCTGTAATCTTGCAGTTCATTCACCTGTGGCGGATCTACGAATTTTCCGAGCAGGGTCGAGTTCTTTGATTTTCCGCCCCCGAAGGTTGCCGCTCAGGGAAGTAGAGCTAATAAAGAAGGTCACCACCCACGAATTTGTCACTTACTACCCATTTAAACATGATTGTCTCCCGGGGTAAGCGCCACGGTTTGCCCCCTCCCCCCCCCCCTTTCCCTCGTCTAGATCCGGCATAGTCATTTCCATGAGGCGAGATTCAACCTATGTCTCTACTTTTACAATGTTAAACCTTAGGTGATTTCAATCAACGTTGGTAGCGTAAATATTTAACAAATTTAATGTGTCTTTTGTAGACAAGACATGTCGCTACATTTATTTATTTATTTTTTTAAAACTAAAATTGCTTGCAAAATTTCTTAGAGTTGTCATTTGAATCGTCGTCACTAGAACTAGTTCAACACGTGACGGAAGAAAACTTATTTTATAGAAGTTCTTCAGACGAGGCTCATAATGATAAAGAGCAGCATGTACAAGAAGATTTTGCTATGGCCGCAACGTCGTCTGCACTTCAAAATGGGATATAGCAGACATACACCATCACAAATTATGATGATATTTCATAATGGTTGCTCATTGAACCTGCAATCAGAGATGAAATAATTATTCGAGCAACGAAAAAATCCAAGAAAAAATCATGAACGTAATTTCTCAAAAACGCATTTTAAAGAGTAATACCAAATTTTTTTGCGAAATTCATTCGGAGAATAGAGATTCTAGCCGCGTTGCAGACCGTTATCAGTTTATCACTATTCATCAGTTCGTGACGCTCTTCTGGAAACGAATTATTCACCTGTAGTAACAGAAGCCTCGTCCCTGAGCCAGCCCATGAAGCAATTTGAGTTTATAGTTACAATGGTGATTTGGTATTGATTCAATTTTTTTTTTTTTTTTTTTTTTTTTGTAACAGTTTAACGTCCCTATTTAACAACGTGGTCTTTAGAGACGGGAAAGGATGGGGGCAAGGAATGGGAAGGAATTCGGCCATGGCCTTTTGAAGGAAGCATCCCGGCATTCGCCTGGAGTGATTTGGGGAAACCATGGAAAACCCAAATCTGGATGCCCGGACGGGGATTCGAACCGCCGTCCTCCCGAATGCGAGGCCAGAACGCTATCCGTTACACCACCACGCTCGGTGGTATTGATTCAAGTATTATTTATTGTAAGCAAGGCTATCCAGGATGAAAGGGGATTCATGAAACGCTCCACAACTGCTGTGAAAGATCTCGGAATTTGTGAGAAATTGCTTCTCAGACCGGGACATACCCTTTTATTAAGTCAGTTAGATACCATACGAAGAAGAAATTTTTTGAGTACGAGGCCGTAGATGAGATAGCAACAGATCCATAAGAATTGCTTACAGTGAACGTGTTTTAGCATCTGATCGGTACAATTAAGATGGCGTAGGTCACTCAATTTTCACAACTATCTAAATTTAATGATACACTGTAGTTCTTACACATTATCAAAACAATTCCTGAATTGTAATAAACCTGTGCATATTTATAAATGAGTTTAACGAATGGAGAAAAATGTGACATTCGGATTGTGAATTGACTAAAGAATTTTCTAACTGACACTATTGTTGGTGGGGCTTGAATCGGCAGAACCAATATAAGTTCAGCTTATGAAACAAAATGGTTACAAGGGTATTACTATTACTCTGCGAGTGACTAAAAGTGGGTGGCGAGGGGTGCATTACACCAATCCCAATGTGGAACCATTTGAGCATAGGAAGGGATATACGCGCCCACGGGCTGTTTATAGGAGTCATCCCGGCATTCGCCCGGAGCGATCTGGGAAAACCATGGAAAACATAGATCAGGATGGCGGGAATGATTTATCGAGAATTACTCCTGTCAGATATTAAGTTTACTCCTTCTTATTCCATTCCCTAATCGCTCGTGGAAAAATTTGTTCTGGCCCTCATTTCTCCTATCTTATTTTCGTGGTCATTCCTAGATATGAATGTTGTTGGTAGGAATATTTGTTTGCTATCATCCCGAAACAAGTCATCCGTGAATTTTTCAATTAGCTTCTGTCGAGAACAACGCCTTCGGTGTTCCAGGTCTTCCCTACCTAACTTCTTCAATATCGCACTTACGCTTTATTTCGACTTCTTTTACGATATATTTCCGAATGTGTGGACAGCACTTCGATTTTTTCTAACGACACCTGTAACTGTCGCTAAAGGAGACAGAAGTTTCAGTAAATTAAAATTTATTAAAACTTATTTACGGTAAACTCGGACTCTAGATAGACTTTAACTATAGAAAATGATATTGACAAAGCGCAAAAACGAGGAAGTTGACAACCTAGGCCTTTTAGTTATGCTTTTTTTTCCTCATTTGTTTGTTTTAAACATTTTTCTTAAAAACTATGTAAATTTGACGTACACGTGACGTGAGCATTGAGTACACTACAGTAGCGTAAATTAACCTTTTCAAACATATAGTGGTCATTTTCACTGTTGTTTCTCATTCATACCATTGCTATCCTATACACTAATCTTTCTGAAGTAAGAGTTATTATTAATGTATAAAGACTGTTTTCTGCCCTCTGAATTACTTGATTGTAAATCATAACGCACGCATATACGTATTCGAATCCCACCTAAAGTACTTTATCCTAAGCCATCCAGCGACGTGAAACAGTAGCAAATATTAAAGCAAACAAACGTTTACGTTTATAATTTTAGTAGGATGTAAAAAATTAATGTTATCTTCAATCTGTCTAAATGGGCACCTTAAACACGTGTGCACATGTGAGGCGCCACAATGAGATCTCGCACCACATGAAAAACTGGCTAGGGCCGCCTCTGCATACGAGAGATATTAATTTTTGGGCCTAGGCATTTTGAAATATATAATCTAGCTGTGATCAATGGCTTAATTTATCATTCAGTTTGAAATAGCCAATCTCACAAATCAGAAGAGGCAGTCACATGCCAGTTACTCCTTTTTAAAGTGAAACTTGTTTGAGCGCGGTAAAGATTAATTTGTGAGCGATACACGTTATTTAACGTGTTACGGGACCACTGCGAATGAGTCACAACGTTCTGCGCAAGCGCAGAACCCAATGTGTATGTTTTATTAGCATCAACAGTTGTCGAATTGTGTATGATTCAATGTCAAATTGCAAAATAAGAAAAACATTAGGATTGTAGCAACATACATTTCTCCTAATCTAAAGTTAGATAACATTATTCATCATTTACATCATTATTTACTACCCTATACAGTATAAGGTTCTGCTTTGCTTCAAAAAGATTTTTAGTGGAGATTTTAATGTCAATTTTGCATCAGAGAAAACCAAGAAGGTTGTTGAATATATATGTGCAGGGCCGGATTAAGACAGCGCGAGGCCCGTAGCAAATGTGAAAGAAGAGACCCTTGATTTTTGCCCTCCGGGGAAAAATTGTATAGCTAAAAAAAAAAGGCGCGAGGCCCATAGCATTTGCTACCTCCTGCTACGTGGTTAATCCGGTACTGTATATGTGATCACAATCCACAAATTTAAACCAAGAAATCTAACACGATAATTGTTGCAGTCTTCACGAGTTACATGGAACAGATTACATGTGAAAAATATTTTCTAATAATAATTGTATTTTTCGGGAATGACATTTTGCAGCCTTTGTCAGAGATACTATTTATGTTTACTTAGCAAAGAGCGCCAAGCATCGCAGAGAAATAGTCGCCGTCATCGTTGAAATTGTTCCTATTTTTAAAAAAAATTTTGCTGCCTCCTTCATCCAGCAGATTGGCAACCGAAAGCTGACTGTCAAGTAAATAACGTGGCATTTCAGTAAAATCCAGTTGTACAGTTGTATTTTACTATTCCTTTGCGCCTCGTCGAGGTCATTAGAGGCGGGATGGAACTGGGGACAGCGAACGGGAAGGAATTCGGCCAAGGCCTTTTGAAGGAAGAATCCCAGCATTCGCCTGGAATCATTTAGGGAAACCATAGACAGTTCTATAAGCCTTTGATTTCAAAAGTAACAATTTCACAAATTTAACGGAATTAAGATACTATTAATAATAATAAACAGTAATACAAATTATTATTAATAACAATCATAATCATTATCAACAATATCCTATCTGTAAATATCTATTTGATAAAATAATTTTTATGTGTTCAAAAAAAAATATTTTGCAGATGACTCTTGGGTCCTATTGACTGTAAGAAGGGTTGTTAGATAATTTTGTTGAAATTGTTCTCTGATATAAAAGCTGAACACAAAATAGATACTGCCATTCATCCTGGTTCGCCTTCACTTAAGAGAAATTGAGTTAAAAACTTTGACATTTTAAATTGTGTGTATATAGGTATACCTACAAAAACCCAAATACTTTTAAGTCCAAACTGAAAGAGTTTCTGCTTCAGAACCCATTTTACTCTGTGAAAGAATTTTCTTCTTGGAATTTGGTAACTAAGAATGACTGATAAAATAGTAGGCCTATATATGGTGTATGGAAGGGGAAGGTGATAAAGTTGTCCACAATTATTAAAATGATATATGGTTTTTCTTTCTGTTGAAACTTTTGACAAATGAAGTAATTACACTGTTTACAAAATTTCACTCATATACAGTAACTAACATGGGATAGCATGCACTCAAAAACTGTTGTGAAAAAGTATGATACTAACAGGTTTTTAAGTAATTGACTGCTTATGAGTTGTTGGTAATATAATTGATATTGTTAATAGGTGTGTGTACTGTTCCACATAAATAGCAACTAACATGATATAATATGTAGTCACAAATTACAGTGAAACTTATCATAGTAACTGGTTGGTAAGAAAATAACTGGTTGTAAGATGCTGGTAACAAGTGTATACACTGTTCCACATAATAAGTATTATTTAACTTGGGATTGTATTTGTAGATTACAGGAGATATAGATTATACTAATGGGTTATAACTAACTTGTTGTCAATATATAATAATATTATCAATTATATAGTAATATTGACATTACTAATAAGTGTATGTAGTGTTCCATATCCCCGAGATTATTCTCACATGGGATCAAAGTGAACATATCTATCTATCTATCCTATAGATACGCCATGTTTGCTAACCCAGCCAAATAGTTGTGAGGTTTACAAAAGATCGTGAGTTCGATCCTCGAGTGGGGGAAATATGTGTATTTTCTACGTACATTTCTTTTCGCAACTACTTGATGTTAATAGGATTACAGATTCATTTTTAATAAAAATTAATAATAGTTTTGATTTCTTCGAGGAAGTAACAAGAAACATACACAGAAAAAAAAGGTCGCCTTTTTACCCGGGCCCGAATTTTCTAGCGCTGGCCCTGGTACACACTGATACACGCACCAGTTTTTTTTTTTTTTCATAAATAAGAAACTTTGTGAGATTGGTGCTGTCGACAGTTCTCTGATCGCATTTAAAAATGATTTTGTTTCAGCATTAGTGCTCGTCTAGGTTATTAGAGTTGCATGCAAAACACGTAAAGTTTAAAAATTCTGTATGGTCAGATTCGGTTTTGTTTATTTATCTGAATCCAAAATAATAATAATCATTGAATGTTGAGGAACATTTAAGAACTTTGGGATAAATTGAATTAATTTTTCCGTAGCAGTTTTCTTTTCATTCAGTATGGGAAGGTATAATACCATACAATACCATTCTGAAATCTGTGTCTCCAACCACATACCCTCGCAAGCTGGAATTCAATCATAGATACAGTTTTGGAAAAAAATTGTTTCTGAATACAGCTTTCGAATGCAAAAGTGTTCAGATTACGTATTTATGTCATCGAATGATACAGCTTTGTGTGGAAACCAGGGCCACATTTAAGCATAGGCTACATAAGCTGTAGCCTAGGGGCCTGCACCAAAAAGGGGGGCCCACACCTCAAAGAGGGGGCCCACACCACAATCCCCAAAAAAGGTAGCCCATAAATTTTTGGGCCGAATTTCGAATTGAAGCATCGATACTCGGAGGGGCCACCACATTTATAGCCAAGGAAAACAGGTGTTGAGTCAGTGAAGTCACATAGCCAAGTATGTCACACTCCGTAACCTGTGCGAAATCTATTCAGTCAAACCATGGAGCACAGGTTGTCGGATCTATTACAAGCCCAAAATTGTGTGGGCTGTTAGCTTCCCACTCCTTTCTCCACTTTTCATGCAAGTTAAAGTTGTTATTTCTAAGCTTAGCTGCTTCCATGTAGGCAGATCTGCTTGATTTTAATTGTGTGCGAGGCAGGTAAAGAAGGTCACTATGCAGAGGAATTCTTCCAATTCTCTAAGCAATATAGATTTTCTTCTAAATGTGGTGGAGAAATATTGAAAAGTACAAGCAGGCAGGCTCCTGGGCCAGATTTAATGACACCACTCCCTATTCTCATAGCAGTGTTAAGCTGGATGTCAACTTTGGCAGTATGAGCATTACCAAGCCATGTAGCTAGAGCAACAGTATTCTGCTGTGGAAAAAGCCGAGCCAAGGACTGCTCCTCAAAGAACATGGACACTTGCACCCTGTGACGTACCAGCCAGTTTCTTTACAAGGTTATCACGAGTTTTCACTTTGTCTGCAGTTTTAAATAAATGCTGACAAAAAGTGAGTGCTCTATCCAAGGTAACTCCCAGAAATTTGGGGTGGACTTTGTGTTCTACTCTTCCAAGAAGTCTGAAGGTTGGTCTTATTCTGATATAGGCAAGCTTCTTTGAAAGGTGGAAGCAACAAGACCCTGTCAGATTAGGTTTTAGTCTCCATTTAGAGAAGAATGTGTAGAGCTGGTTGAGACTCTCAGAGAGTCTATCTTCACAAATCTGGAAGTTTCTACTCTGGAAAGTAGGTCATCGGCAAACTGGAATTTCCTGCTGTTTAGTTGAGGTATGTCCGCAATAGATAAATTGAAAAGCACAGGCACCAGCACCGAACCCTAAGGCTATCCATTGTTGAGAACACGCCAGGAACTCTTTTGGGCCCCACAATGGACCTGAATTATGCTATTTCTCAGCATGTTGTTCAAGAGTTCAGCTATTTTTTTTACACATTACAGCATTTAGGAGTTTGAGAAGGAGACCCTCATGCCAGTCGGTATCATAGGCTGCTGATACGTTGACAAACACAGCCCCTGTTTTCAGTTTCTTTGGGAATTCAGACTCAATGTGGGTCACAAGTGTCAGTACCTGCTCGGAAGAACTACACCTTGGCCTGAATCCATCCAGTTCTGGGGGAATAACTTTATTAAGGGTATTGTGAATCCAGGTCAGCACGATCCTCTCAAGCAATTTATATGCTGTACTGGGTAGAGAAATTGGCCTAAAGTGATCTGGTGCAGTTCTTTCCTTTCCCGGTTTTACAATAGCAATTACCTTTGATTTTTTAAAGGCAGGAGGCTACATTGAGGTCTGTAACACTTCACTGAAAAGTGCAAGCAACCATTTTCTTGCCATAGGGCCTGTATTAATGATGAATTCTGGGTACAGGCTATCATGTCCAGCAGCTTTACAGAGTTTAGTACAGCATCCAGTTCAGACAAAATGAAGAGGCTTGAATACTCTGCATTTGGTTTAATAAGCTTCTTGACTTCACAAAGTTCTCTTTTCACACATTGAATTGTATCTCTATTGCCAGGCATGTTAGAGGTTCTTAGCAGGTGACTGGCTATGACATTACAGGATGCTCACCCTTTTGTATCTTTCTGGTTGTAGTCAGCACCAAGTTTTGGGATTACAGACCAAGCCTTTTTGGTTGAGTGAGTATAGTCTAACTTCTCAGTTGTTTTCTGCCAGAGCTGTTTTCAACTGCAGCAACCTTGTCGCTAAGGTGTGGTCTCCACTCCTTTCGAATACCTTGAGCAAATGGGTGCACTCATGATCCCCCTAGGTATGTTATGCTTTGCTGCTGTTTCCACATCTTTAAGAAATTTCTTGACATGTGCAAAAGGTGTGCTGTGGATATGATCTTTGAGTAAGCTTTGATATTGAAGTCTGTTGAAATTCCAATAGCATGCCATCATTTAACACAACATAAAAGACACTGATTAAAGTTTCAACGAAGCTCTCATACTTATCAACGATTTTAATACTTGTTACCTAAGAAAATTCAAATGTGATACCCGATTTACCACGTCACTTTCGATTGTTAGAAGCAGATTCGTGAAGTTGGGGAATAGAAGTACCAGCTCCCAACAGAATCCCAGTTTTTTTTTAAGTTTTCTTAGAGTTTGCTATTGAAATCAATCCTTTTGTGTCTTGCATATGCTGAATAAATCATAAGATGGAGAAGAGGTTCCTTCCACCTAGAAAATCAGACAGATAATTCCGGTTTTCAAGAAGGGATCAACAAAATTCCTTGATCAACTGAGCAAACTTTCATAGTCAGTTTCTCATACTGGAAACTAAGGAAAACAGTGGTATTGTGCTTTAGTGATAAATTGTATTGACAAAGTACAGAGAAGAGCCATGAGTTCTGCAGCCAGCTGTTATGAAAGTATAACCAACATGATACAGAGCTTGAGCACAGTGACATACGATGTAGCTTTTGCTTAAATTAATTGAGAAATACATGAAAAAAATCATTTATCACTGCGATGAAATACCTTTCCCGCTAATCATTTCAGGTCCAAAGTCTGCAGAGTTTCAATTAGGGAAATAAGGTGCTGAACTAATGTCTGTATGTACTCATTCTTCCCTGGTGATGTTAGAAATTTGAATACCAACAATAAACATCAGTTTGATTGAATACACCCTCTGACACCCACATTTGTTACTTGATAGCATAGTTTTAGGTGAAAATTCATTAATTCAATACTGATCACTCATTTATGTAACTGCTATCTGTGACCACACATGGGTTACACCACATATTTCATCATCGCTAAGGGAGCATACAACATTCTGAGTATTTATATTTGTACTGATTTTTGGGTTCACCAAACCATTCTGCCTTCAACTTTTATAAGTGAGGTGTTTACTTTCCTATTGTTTTAGTCATTTTCATCTTTTTATCCCAGTCACTATTATTACAACAATTAAGACATACATTTTCAAGCTCTTTCTGCCGATCAACAGTTCAGGTTGCAAGTTGCATGTGCGGTGCTGAGCATGCATTCAATACTTTTCCAGCAAGTCAGAATACATTGATCACTCTCACTTCTTTACTGACGAGCAACAAGTTAACAACTAGGCCTCGGAGAGATAGTCGCTGCACCAACCTTACCATTCTCTGATAGTTGTTAACTGTGGGCCTAAGCTTCGTCTCTAGCATCAGCATCACGGATTACGGAATACCTCTCCATCTTGTACATCAGCTGTAGATGGTTTACGGTTTGGTACAGATTAAATGAGGTTTCCAGAAGAGATTGTTTCATTTCAAGTAACTCTTAGCTGTCTGATCCCTCTCATAGATGCAAGCTTACCTCAATGCTCACGTTTAATTAGTAGTACAAGAAAAGAAGAGGGTAGGTCTGCAGAACAAGGATTCATGAGCAGAAGATGCATGAAGACAGTCGGCGCAAGTCATAGGGCATCGTAGGGAAAACCCCATAGAACCCAAGTGTCAGCCATCCTACATAACCAATCACTAATAAAACATGACCCGACAACAGCAGGGTCAGCAACAAGGTCATACTACATACAAACAGAGGATGTGAAGTGTTGATATCTGTCTGCAAAATGTGGAACCATATTGCATGAGTGATAAGTGTATATTTTGTTTGTGAAATGTTAGTTTATGGCGCGGGAAACTGGCGACCAATCTGGCTTTCACCTTGATAGCTATGGAAAACCACAGTAAGAACAGGTGGCATGTGAGGGCCTGGGCTGATGCCAGGCTCTGCTGTGCCTCCCCAATCCAGCGTGTGGCACCTCAAAGTACTGAGCCACACTGGGTGGGATGGGGGGAGGGGGCGGGGGTGCAGTCATGGATAGCATAAGCCAGACTGTAAAGAGTTGGATCTTTCTACAAAAAAGTTCTTTTGCATAAATTTTTATATTTTGAAATGCTTTATGATTTATTTATTTTATATTTCGAGCTTTTCCAAATACTCACAATTGATTGTTTCAGACATCCACGCAGTTCATTTACTTTGTGTCAACGGACTACAACACTGTTTGTGAGTATTCTCATCATGATGCTGGTAAATGTTATATTACATGGCATTCCAAAAGGAGATTCAGGTAAATTACTTGAACAGACCTTATTTTATTTTTTAAAAAAAGATTTACGACCTCTATTAACTACAACGTTGGAGTGACTAAATCTGGGTATTGGCTGTTACTGTAGTGCAATAATAAGTGATGAAGATGAGGTTCTTGAGAAGAATCTAAATTCAGAGTTCAGGGAGGAGTGTGGAGTAGCTGTTATTTGAGTGAAATTAAATTTACCAGGTTTCAAGAGGGTAGCATATAAGATTAATACACAAGCAAATAGAGCTTTTCAAATACCTTTGCAACGGAAGAAGGCCTTGGTATAGTAGAACACAAGGAGATCAAACATATTGGATGTGAGCCTAATAATGTCAGAGGATAACATTCTGGGGTTCATGTAGCTGAAGGAATAAGTGTTTACAAAGCAATTTTGATGGGTATAACTTATTTATATACCAATGGGCAAAATTGAAGGGGGAAATGGGAACAGTTATAAAAAGGCACAAATTTTACACTGAAGCAATATTTTAGAGGAGTGGAGTCAATGTGGGGAGAGTTAAGGAGATTATTGAAAATGATGAAGAAATTGTTTATTTGGTAACAGAAAATAAAGAGAAGTACAGAACCTACTTACATGCTATAATCAGAAGGTGAGACGTAGATGAGAAGCGAACATAACTTAGTTAAGAGACAGAAAAGCAGACTTGTAACTATAAAACAAGGCATTGGTAATATCAAAGGATATAGGTGGTTTTATGATGAATATTACTGGTTTAGGGGGCCACAGAATCTGCATCTAGAAATTTCTATTGCTATGTTCAAAAATTTAGGGAAGGCAAGCTATCAGACAGTTGTAGATAAGGAGTTATAGAAGAAGTTATTGAGGATTTGCTTATGATAGTGACACTGAGAAATTGATTTAATAAGACTATCATCCTGGGATGGGAGGTAATAGATCAGAGGAAGAACTTCTCCGTAGAAGGAGAAATGAGCAACTACAAAATTTGTAATAGATCTGAAGGAAATTATGAAGGAACTCAGAAAGCTAAATATTAACAATGTGAATAATGTAGATAATATTACTATGGATTTATAAAGATAGTGGAACACTGTAATGAGATAACAAGTATTAATACTGTCCTGTCCTATTAATTTAGAAAAACATAATATAAAATTATCTCAAACTTTCACAGACGTAGCAAAACGTCAGTTTCTGCTGTGTTTTGTTCACCTGTTGGGTAAAGAGTATATCGCCACCATAGTACAACATAATTTATGGTATCTTGAAATATTATTTTAATTGGATTTGTAGTCTTGCTTCTTGCCAGAGGACTGTAAAAGAGCAATAGTAGTAACAGTCCATAAAAGAGGGGTGGCAAACAGGTTCAAAATTACAGAATGATAAGTTAGACATCAGTGCTTGGCAATATGAAGAAGAAAATAATATGCTGAGATGCTAAACCTTTGAGGAATACTTCTGTGACTTTTCTTAACAGCTTTTTCAGCAAACCATGCTCCAACAACCAAGAACAAGAATCAGCATGGCAATTGCAGTGAACTCCAATTATGGTGCAGCTAATTGGAGAGAATGGAAGATGAGCTGTAGGCATCTTTAAACCAATGAAAATCCCAAGCTGCAACAACAGTCCTATAGTTTGGAGTATCATCGAACATGGTGGGTGAGCAGTAACACTCTGGCCTGGCATTCGGGAGGATGTTGTTTGAATTCCCATCCGGCCATCCAGATTTGGGCTTTCCCTGGTATCTCCAGATCACTCCATGTGAATGCAGTTTCTTGCCCTAAGTCCTTTCCCACCTCTAATTACCTAGATGTCGTTGAGGCACAAGCAATTAAAAAAATGGGTATTGCAATTTGGCTAGTAATCCAGTCATGTAGAAACTTAGACTGCTGATTAGCCTCAAGGAAATAACCAGATGGATTTGATAATTACAACAGATACAAGGATAAAGGCAGTTAATTTGAAATACTGGATGTGATACCCACCATTCATATGGCTTTGTTGAACACAGGAGCATGTGCCAAATTAGTCACATGTTTCTATTTTCTTAAACAAGGACAAAGCCCAAAATATGGTGTTTTTGTTTTTGTAGAGAGTTTTGTGTTATTGCTGCCACTCTCCCTTCAAATTGGTGAGTGGTGGATGTATTTTATCTTTCCATATGGATATGGTAAATACTGCAGTATGATATGTTAGCGATCTAAGAAAAAATCTTTGAATGAAGCATTAATTAAGAAAAGAAAGCATATATTACTCAGTACTCATCAAAACCAAGAAAAAGTTGCGAGGAACCAGGCCTATAGGTCTTACTAAGCTATGTATGGGTTTCAAACAGCAGTCCTGTGCAAAGGTAAGTGTATCAATATTGGCTTATTCAAAATGAAGGAAAGGATAAAATCCTACATATTACATAATAAGAGACTGTTTCAAAATGCCCAGATAACACTTAACTGTAACAGGGGTCTCTGCTTCTCGAGAAGACTTAATTTAATTTATTGCAATGGAGCACACACTCCAGTGGCAATTTCCCTACACACCCAACTTCCCGCTATCCTTCACTCACCTACATTTGCCCTCTACAAATTTTAACTTTAAATTCTTTTAACGTTTTCGGTAGGTTATTCATCATTCCCCTTGGTAACTCATTCCAATCCCTGACACCCTTACCTAAAAAAGAAAATCTTCCCACACCCTTGTGCCTGAAATCGAGTTCCAGCTTGTGGTCATGGTCATCTTTTCCCTTCCATGAACTACTTTTCATACCTATTGCAATATCTTTCCATGCCTCATCACCAGTATACGCCCTGTACACTCCCATTACCCTCCTCATCCTCCTCCTGTATTGCAATGAATCCCATTCCAACTCCTTTATCATATCTGTCACTGATTACTTCTGCGATAATTTCCAAGAACAAATCTAGCAGCCCTTCTTTGCACCTTCTCCAACTCCTGTATTTGATACTCAAAATGTGGGTCCCATACTACACTACCATATTCGAGCAATGGTCTGACCAAAGTTTTGTAACCCAATTCCTTTACTTCTCTCGTGCATCCCCTCATCACTCTCTCCAACAATTGCAGGATTTTGAAACCTTTTCCTACCACCTGTCCTATGTGTCCTGCCCAGTTCGGTTTGTTATCTAAAGTGATTCCAAGATATTTACATTTCAAGTCTTCAGCAAGCAATTCTTTCCCCACCTTATATTCATAATTAACCTTTTGTTTTTTATTTGTGTATCTAATAAGCTGACTCTTGTTTGCATTTATCTTCATTCCATGTTTACCAACCCAATTAGATATCCTGTCCAGATCACCCTGCAACTGTTTACAGTCCTCTATCGTTTTGATCCTTTTATACAGCATTATGTCATCTGCAAACAATCTAATTTCAGATAGTAAACAATCAACACAATTATTCATTAAATAATGAATAGCAATGGTCCTAATACACTACCCTGCGGCACAGGAGAAGAGTCTAAAAGTATTATCAAACCTTACCAAAAAAAACATATAAAAAGATAGATTTGCTGTAGATTTCTGGAGTCTGGAATACCAGAGCAGGTAAGAATTTTATTGAAGATATCGTTAGGATATTTGGACAGACAATAGTGTATAAATAACTAACTTCAAGAGGAATTTTCCATACATAATGAAGTAAAATCCACATATATATTTTTTATGAGAAAAGAAGGCATTAAAATACATGAAGAAATACAGAATCTATATCAATAATAGATTATAATGCAATTCAAGATATACAAGATTTCAGAGGATGTGATATTTTCAGTGGTTATTATTTAACTATCACAAAACTGTTTTGCTCACAAAATAGAGCAGCTTAAGACAATATTCCAGATAAATAAAAATAACATTGATAATTAAGGGAAAAACAACTGAATCAATATTAAGTGGAAATGTCTAGGCACAGTGGGTCAAATTTATATTGGAAATGAATAAATAACTGTATTAACAATGCTGCATGAAATTTTGGAAAAGCAACCCAAATGGAGGAGAAAAGGGCTTAACTAATGCAATGTATGAATCGAAGAAGTAAAAAGAGAAAAACAAACTGACTTATCAAAGTTTTTCACAGTTTCATGACAAACAAGGACACTACGTAATACAAAAGGATGGTGGGGAGAAGAGGAGGAGGAGGGGGAAAGTGTCGACGTTACAGTAGCCTCCACTGAGTAGCCATTGCATTCTGTTATTAATGAAGTGTCATAAACCCAAAAATGTATCCACACATCTGTCTGTGTTTCAACAGTGTGCTGCCTTAAACTGTGGAAAATGGTGGTTATTCTCCAGTCTAAATGTTTAATATATAGTTCCTCCCATGTTTTTAGTTGCTTCTGCAAAAATTAACAGCTAACACAAAGTTTGGTAATCTGAAGTTGTGTAACATAAAGCTATTGTTCTGTAAAACATAGGACATCATTAAGGGCAGAACCATATCAAATTCATTTCTCTTACTTTTGAGGGACTACACATACTGAAGAAACATTAAAATATTTGAACTTGCTTTTACATAAGGTGTATTTGATCAATCATTTAGGTCCTATATCTGAGTTACTTCAAAAGTTGGTATTTTTAATTGATTAACATGTATGGAGATACCCACCATGGCATAAGTCCTTGTATTTTTAAACATCCTTCAGCAGTCATTTTAAAATGTACTGTGCTCATACTAGATAAGTGGTTACCAATACCCCCCCCCCCCCATGTACCACTTCAAAAAATATTATGTACCCTTTATAACTGAAATGATAAATAAATAAATGCATCCATCGGCCATCTAATGCTTCACATTACCACAGCATTACAATAATATAATTTACACATACACAATCTGTCTTAAAATATATTTTGGTGATAGTAATGTTTATGTATTTTTAAAATAAATATCATGATACCTTAGCCAAGAGATTAGGTCATGTGTACCCCTTAAAGCAATCCCACATATCCCTTGGGATATGCATACCACTAATTGGGAACCAATGCACTAGATGATTTCACTGTTCTTTATTTTTTAATAAAGTAACGTCCGTTTGGCTATAAATAAAAAAATACTTGGATAGTAAAAATATTTTATTATATACATCTTAAAACTACAGATTTTTTACAATTTTTCAACAGTCACCATTTAAATTTAAGAATTTGTCATAGATTTTCACTAATTTACAAATTCCTCCTCAAATTTAACATCCTGGGCACGTAGCCAAACTTTCACAGCATTTTGAAGATCGTCGTCGTCATTGAAGTGCTGCAACACAAGCCACTTCTTCATGTGAGTGAAGAGATGATATTCACTAGGCGCCAAGTCAGAGCTGTAAGGGGGATGACCGAAAACATCCCATTTGAATTGCTTAAGAAGCTCTTGAGTCACAGGCACTGTGAGGACGAGCATTGTAATTCAAAAACACAACGCCAAATGACAGCTTACCACGATGTTTGTTTGGAATGGCTCACTTAAGTTTCTTCAAAGTTTCACAGTAGATATCTGAAGTGATTGTGGTGCCGCGTTCCATATATTCAATGAGCAAAACTCCCTCGGCATCCCAAAAAACTCTAGTCATAACCGTCCTCGTTGAAAACATTTGGCAGGCTTTCTTTGGCTTGCATGGAGAATTGTTAAGGCGACAGACCATTGACTGTGGTTTTGTTTCGGCATTTATGTACACCACCCACGTTTCATCACCAGTCACAATCCTCTTCAAAAAATCTTCTCCTTCCGCGTCGTAGCGTGAAAGGAAGTTTAAGGCAAAGTCCATTCGTTTGGTTTTGTGGACCTCTGTAAGCACAGAACTTCTGGTAGCCTAATTTATCGGTGACAACCTCGTACAAAACTGTATGAGAAATTTGCGGGAATTGTTCAGAAAGTTCAGAGATTGCGAATCTTCGATTTTCACGAAGTTTTTCATCAAATTTCTTGACAAGATCATTACTCACAATAGAAAGTCTTCCACTCCTCTCTTCATCATGAAATGTTTGTTGTACGACTTTTAAAAAATCGGACCCATTACCGCACAACACCTTCACTCATAACGTTAGGACCGTATGCAGTACACAATTGACAATGAATGTCTGCTGCTGAAACGTTTTGCGCCAAAAGAAATCTTATTACATCACGCACTTCGCATTTCACGGGATTTTCTATTACAGCATTCGTGCTTTAAGGTTATAACAAGACAATGCGCAAAAGAACTACGTTTGTACTGTCACTGCTGGATGCTTACTGAATCGGGGAACATGCAGATGTGAAAATGGTGGCACCCCGTGCATTACTATTAGCACCACACTAGAACGGAGGTTACTTTCCGAATTACCCTCGTATATACTGTATATTAAAATAAACATTTGGATAAGAGACTAACCATAGTTTATTATAGTTAGAGGCTAGAATGTTATCAAAACAAGGATACACATGTACATGCATTGAATGTTGAAATTTTTGAGTTAATATCAACATTAGAGTGAGATAGCTGCATGATTATGGCTGGCAGCTTATGCAGTTCTATTGTTCATGAGGAGATACAAACATGAAAATTTCATCACTCAAAGTGTATTTGTGTCTGTATTTCAATGCTGTTCCAAACTTCAATTCTGTTGAGGGGTGTTTATTCTCTTATCCAAATGTTTAATTGATCCCATTTTACAGTGCCTTTGATTCCTAACAATGTCACATATTACTGTTTATATTTTCTCCTAGATTATTTATAACAAAGTTATGAACTAATATACCCCTGGGAGTAGCTTTCCTGCAACATCTAAACATATGCTGCAACTAAAGAATTAAAAATTGATTGTAACCTAGATGTAGAGATTCCTATGTTCCAATATATGTAAGTTCTATGTCACACTGAGTTCTGAAAAATGTGTTTTGAAAAAATCAATTTATAAAATATTTAAATTTGTTTTTAACACTATACGAACATTAAATTTTCATGGAATTTCAATTTTTTCAATTTGTTTATTTGCATTATTGCTTGGTTGAGGCTAAGCACTATTTAAAGTACACTAATAAAAATAAAAGCCAATTAAGAAACCATACACCAATTAGTAATTTTTTTTTTGAACATAGGGATAACTGTTTTCCAGTTAACTTTACCATAATTGTTACCATTACTTATACTGACAAATATCGGATAATAGGCCTACCTACTGCAGTGGAAGCTTTATCTTTGAAGTATGAGACTCAACACCCTTTCAGAGCTAATATAACATTGTACCCATTTTAAAATACCAAAATCAAAATATCATATATGCTAAAGTACCTGAGAACCCTTAGTAGTTTGCCTTTAAGGTTGAATGTAGTTCAAATACCTGATATATAAACTGTTTGTATTAAAACAGTTAGATTTTAATGCATTGAGTTCCGATTTCATATTGTTGTGAAGTGTTTTAACCGTGACTTGTAAAACATGGTGTTGCACATATTTCATATCGGATACATTCTCAAGAGTATAAGAAGAATTTTATTTCTATACAAAATTTTACTTCATACATCTAAGTATATTTACCCAACTTTCATATTTCAGGTGATTTGATTTACATAGGTAGTTTTGAAGTATCATCCAAAGACTTTATTATTGCAGCTCAAAGCTGTTTAATAACTTTACCTCTCACTGGATTAATAAATTTGTTATTTAGGTAAGAGACACTAATAACATTCACAATGTTTTAAATTTTTATTTATATGTATCCATGATACATAAATTATATTGTTGAAGTGTTTTACTATGAAGTAGATACAACCCTTTTGAAAATTTAAGTATCGGTGCTCACAAGTTGATGATTAATTTAAAAATGCTATAAAACTAATAGAATAAACTCTGGAACATTCATGGTAATCTGTCCAAAAAGTTCTTAGAGACAGCAATATCATCAGCAAAACACAAAACATGATATTTCATGAAAATTTCATAACTATCACTTCTAAAGACAGATATACATTTTCCACAATGTTTGTACAAATTATTTGTCATTGTAACTTTAATATTAGGCATCCACAACCATGGTTGAGGTTGATAACTTTTTGAGCAGGATAGTACACATACACAAATACGTAACACATTAAAAATCGTTCTCCTTTTAAATTTTCCAGTATAATTTATTTTTTACGTAATCAATATTATGAATCTAAAAAAAAACTGTATTAAATATCAATGATTAAACTTTGGGTAACACCAGAGGGAGTTCAAGCATTTTGTAGGTGGGAATGTTACAAATAATAGTTGTTTAGTATATCCCCAGTAGTCTACTAGAAATTGCTTGCACATACCTCCATGAAGTAACAAATATAGTGATTTCTGATTAATCTGATACGTTGTGATTTTGTGATCCGTAATGTCAGTTATTTATACTGAAGGTTAAATTTGGTTTTAACTTTTTCCACATCCCGAAGAATGATAAAAGTGATCTTATCTAATAAAATCTTTTTTTAAAACAAAATAAAAAAGAAAGAGAACAAAACAGCAAAACATATTTTTGACCATATTTTTTAATGAGTATTGACAATGATCCATGAAGTTATAAACCCCTACCATGAATTGTATGGTTTTTTCACAGGATTAAGATTCACTAAACGAGAAAGTAAAACAAAAAAATTCAAATATGACAGCACAGCAATAACAGCTAAACATATTTTTGAGCATATGTTTTAATGAGTATTGAAAATGATCCATGAAGTTATAAATCCCTACCAAGGAGCTTGTGTGTGGATAGAATGAGATTGAAGATAGTAATGGTAGTTTAGCTGAAAATCTAGCTATCCCATACATTTGTGATAGAACTGGGAAGGAATAAGCAAAAGTTATACAGCGTGGTCCAGCCAACAAATATATCTCCAGTATTTCTACCTCAGTTGCATATATTAAAACGCAGTTTTTATGAAATTATAGTATGAAAGGACATAAGTAATTTTCCAAATTGTGACTATTGTAATGTATGGATGCATGAAGAAATTGAACCACTGTAGCGAAACAGTATTAGCTAAAGCTAAGCATAGAAAGATAGGCTAGGTGATCATATATTTAGTGGATTTGAATGATATTGATGATTAATTAAACATTTGGGAAGCATAAGATAATCAGAAAAGTAAATAGAATCAAATTTTTGTAAAGGTTAAGTGGATTCCATGAAGCATTGTAGAGTGCAGAGGTGCAGTGTATAAAGTAATTGTTGAGTCAGTTTGAAGCAGGCAGTCGGGAGAGATGGTGATGAAGTCATAGCACAGCATATGCAGTATAAAGTGAACCAGGCTTCATTTAATTCAGTACTGAATGGACAAAAAAGCAATATGATAATATCCGTTAACTATTTACAAGTGTTTTGTGAAGAATGATGAGCCAGTAGTTTTTCAAGGTCAGAACTTAGCTAGACCAAAGAATGGCCAGAGGATAAGAAGTAAGGTAAGCCTTATCCATGGTCAAAGTAAAGATTCTAATTAGTGGTGGTGGTGGATAACATGTATGTGTTGTGAATAACATTTTCTCGGGTAACTAGCCGAGTTAGTCCATCAATCAAACACGATGTGCCAGCTGTCAGGGACTAGCGGGTAGTGGGGGTTGGTACCCGGCTAATGCACCTGAACCAGATGTCGTCCAAAAATAATCTATGTCCAAAAGAAAGTTCTGTAACCGTGTTAAAACCTTGATGCTAACTGCTAAATTTGACCACAGCCGCCACTTGTAGTTTTAAACCCACCACAAGAAGGGTACTAAAGTATAAATGAAAGTCACGAGTTGAAATCACTGAGTTGTATTTTCCAAAAATCTTCAAACAAATAATGTCATTTTACAGTTAGCAAGGCAATCGGATATTATCGTCACCAAAAATTGCAAGTTGAGAATCCAGAGCACAAACCGCTTCTCCCCCAAGTGAAACAAACAAATTTCGAAATTTACATGTCCAACAAACTTTCAAAGATGGCCGACACTACGCGTCCTAACAAGGTACTCTGACCACACCCGACGCCATGATGTGTAGATTACCCATGACCGCTTCCATCCAAACCGCGCCGTACCCGCACGTTTTTTTTTTTTTTTTTTTTTTTTGGGGGAGCACCCAAAACCCGCTCCTCCAAGCATGGCGGCCTTCCTGTTAACTACTGCTCGCCTCTGCACATGCATTAAGTTAGTAATTCTATAGGTGATCACAGGAACGGGATTGTGATGTATTCCATGCGTCCAGGCGTCCGCCCGTTTACATGGGTCCATCGGATAAGATAGACAGAAACTTTTGAAAGAAGAGACAGGGCAGAGGGAAAAAAGTGCCAAGGTTTTACCCTTGGGAAAAAAACCTCTGCGATAGTTAGGTAGGGAATAAGAGCGGCTGGCTAAGATACTGCCAGTACCGCGACAGATTCTATGCTACAAGGTTGGATGTATGAAGGGTTTGTTAGTTTTGTTAGGATATGGTATCATGCAATAACTACAGCTGGTCCACACACCGCCGCTGAGGTTATCAGCTGGTGCCGCTCGCCGTCGCTGTCGTTGAGATGGTCCTGGAACATGCCGAATCGTTATATTAATAACAGCTGTGTGCAACAGGTGTTGTAAGTGTTGGTGAGACGTGATTCGCACCGAGAGGGCGCCAGAGCGCAACCGCCGCAACGCGCAGAGCCTTTCCTCATCCCGGGAGTACACGGTAAGGGTTTCACCGACGGCGACAGCCACAGTGCTGCTAGATGACCACCCCCGACTTGCCCGGGCTTTAGGACGATGACGGACACCACCGCCATGACCACCCCCGCCAGCATGTGTCATCACCACCGGGTAAGACAAACCCCACCATGCTCATATCAGGAAATATTGGAGCAGGATGCATCGCGCTAGCCTGCCACGACAACCGTCGCCCCCGCGGTGTCTACCACGCCGGATACTGTGCTAATACTGTTTGTGGATTGATTTCTTGTTGTATGTGGCTGCCTTCTGCACCTGCGATCGCACTGTAACCACTTTCCTTAGCCCAGTGATCACTTTGCAGGTTGGTTAGGGAATGGGACCCTAACCCCAGTGGCCCTTGATGCAGTAGACAGATTTCTTACTTGTTTATGCATTAGTTTTTTCCTATCTGTTGAGCAATATACCCGCACGTGCGTTCACGTGCACTTTATACTCGAGACTGACCACTGGTTCCTCCCGTAGGTTCTAGCCCAGCCTGCTTATATAGAGGTGGCTCACGCGATGCCGTATTTCTACAGTGTACCTCCGCGCTCCTACACATACCCTACTGTTTGATCTAATAACTTTCTTGTTACAAGCTTAATCTCGGCGAGGAAATGGGAAAGTGATGTGTGCTACTAGCTGAAGTGTTTACTGCCTAAATATCACGTTAATTTCGTCTCTCCGAAAACTTGTCGACATGGTTGATTTTACCAAGTCTTACGGCATTAGTCAAAGTTTTGTTACTTTTAAAATTGGCTGTAATTATTATCTCAAAAGTAGGTTTAAAATATTGTTCTCGATTTTAGATTCTCCCAAAATGTCTACTTTGTTTAAATCTATTTAGTTATGGTAAAACCGGTAATTCCTAACAATCGGTTGTAAATGTTATTTAGTTATCATGGTATAACTCTGAAGTTTTATGGATTATCAAGCCGGAAAAATTATCAAAGTGTAGCCTGAATTTCACTGTTTATTTTAAAGTTTATTTCATCTTTGTAGCTGTTATATCTGAGGCACAATAAATTATTCAGTTATTTACACGTGTGTTTGATGCCGAGTAAGCTTTCGCATTTTATAACATCTGTTCTATGGCTTTAAATGACATGAAATTAATATGTAGGAAGCTAAAAGAATGGATTGACCCGGCAGACTAATTTTTAACCCGGAATTAAAGTAGGCTTTTAAATGAAAAAATGCTCAAGTTAGGTGTACAATTTTACGTGTTCATTTAATGTTTAAAAATACTTAGAGCGTTGGAAACTATATGATTTAGGTGAATTTACTTCGCTTTATGGCTGTTTTAATTTATTCTCTACTTTATATTGTGTGGCAGTGTTTAAAATCAGTGTAGAAGCATTTTATGTGTGCAGTGTCTGTAAAAAGTCACTTTGAGATTGGATTATCCTACAACAGGTTAGTGAAATGCCTTAAAATGTGTCTAGAAAATTAATTATGTGTGTTAACTGTTATTTACATGCTCTTTGTGCTTTTGAAATGGTTTAATAGTGCTAGAATTAATTCCGAAAAGTCAAACAAATTAGTTGGTTTACCGGCTTCAGGTCCTGCCCTAATATCTTGTATTTTATGGTTTAAAACTACTTGAAATCTATTAAAACTGAAAGATTAATTTATTTACTGCCCGTTTTTCTACTTTTTAAAACCTGAAATTACTTAAAAGACCTAAAATTATTTATGTGAACTGTTTAAGAAAATGAGTATTAAAAATCCTATATAATTACTTCTTGTGATTATTCACCTCTTGAAAACTATCAGAAATCTGTTAATTTATCTACTACACTGTCTCAGGGATTATTAAGACTACTTTTGGAGCTTTAAAATGGTCAAGTTTCATTACAATGTGATATCTTCATTCTGCTTCAGACTATTCTTTAATCATCCAGTCTATTTCTTTAAAAATCCTACTAAACTATCTTTAAATGTGAAGTTATGTTTATAATGGTTCTAGGCCTGTGTATTATTAGTTCTTTATTGTCTTTACTGTGTGAAAATCTCTTCAGAAGTACCAAAACTGGTATATGCCAAAACTTATGGGTTAGATTTTACTTATATTAAAATTGCTTATTTATCTCCAAAATAATACGTATTAAAACATGATAAAAGGTTTATTTAGTGGCTGTATTACTATTTTTAATCATTTCCTTCGTTTAAATCGGTACAAAATAACTCGTTAAACAATGTCAATATCTACTATTACAAGTTTACCTTTACACAGGAATACCTATTTTATATTGGAATATCGCTGATTTAATGCAATTTATATGTTATTTACCTTGGTTATGGGTTATTTATTCACTTTAGTGTATGGAAAGTGTTGTCAACTCGATTTAAGGTGTGGTACCGGATACTGCAGTTAACCCAAAACTCGGCCCGATTCTAACCAAATATTGCAAATATAACGAGGGATACCTTACACAGCGGTCACAATCTCTACCACCATTGTCAAGTGACTGCTGCCAGTAGGTTATAGAGCCACTTAAATATCATGTGAAGTCCACACTCCATCATCCTTTTTTCAGTCAGTGATGCGAAACATTGGTTACCAACGGGAAGCTTTCCTATTGGCGGAAGCCATTAGCTGCTGGCATGTACTATTGATTGCTTGCATGCAAGAAAAGTGTGTGCTTTCCAGAAGTCCTGCTGCAGGCTCATTTTCTGTATTGCTGGGCTCCAGACCATACTTAACTGAAATCCAGTATCTTTGTTAACAAGGTCCTTCGAGATACGGTTATCAATAGCTTCTGAGAAAATACTATCCCAATAACCTCTTGTATGCTCAAGAATTCTTGTTGCCTCGAATTTAAAGCCATGTTCCGTGTCAATACTGTGATCAGCAACCGCTGACTTGTCAATCAGGCCCAGGCGGATGTTGCGCGCTTGTTCGGCACACCTTTGGTTAATACAGCGTGTTGTCTGTCCGATGTAAGCCTTCCCACATTTGCAAGGAATGCGTTATATACCAGGTGTTCGTAAGGCTATATCATCCTTGGGTGACAGCAGTATATTATTAATTCTGGCCGGTGGTTAGAAAATGGTTTTAATGCCACATTTATGAAAAATTATGCCAATCTTAGCAGTAGTCATTCCCGCATAAGGAAGGAAGGCGAAGCAGTTCGGGAATATTTTCCTCCTTCCTGCTCATCTGCAAACTGAGTTTATTAACACCTCATTGTAACCGTTCTTGCGGGAAGTTCCCTGTAAATGACACATTTCCGCCTGCAAACTATCCTCATCACATAGAGCCCATGCCCTGTACACCAAGGTTTCCAGTACTGATCTGCATTGAGCCGGGTGGTGGTGGTTGCGTGCATTTAGATAGAAGTCCGTATGTGTTGGTTTTCCTATACACATAATGACTTACAGTGCCATCCGCTTTCTTTTAAATCAAAATATCCAAAAATGGAAGCAACCATTCCTCTGCACCTCTGATGTAAATTTAATGTTTTTGTTAATTTCATTAAGATGTTGTAAAAATTCTCATAGGCTGTTGATCCCATGAGGTCATACTACAAACATGTCATCGACATAATTAAACAAACAGGCTGGCTGTTTTGGAGCACTTGCTAGAGCATGTTCTTCGAAATATTCCATACAAAAATTGGCTATTGCCGGAGACAATGGTGAGCCGAGAACAACCCCATTAACCTGATAATAATACTCCTCATCAAACTGAAAGTAGGTTGAGTGTAGCACATGATTGAACAGTTCCACTTCCTTGGAAGCAAAGTATTTTGCCAGCAACACAAATGTGGTGCACAGGGTGCGAGCTCTATGTGATAAGGATAGTTTCCAGGTGGAAATTTTTTTCAACAATGGTTACAATGAGGCATTAATAAACTTGGTTTGCAGATGAGCAGGAAGGAGAAAAATAGGCTAGCCGGAAGACCTGAGTTGCTTCGCCTTCCTTCCTTACTTATTTATTTCGTGTCAGAAACATACAGTCACACAACCACAAACATCAAATTGTACTGGACCAAAACTTGGCCACTTCAATTGCATTTTCCAAGGCCTCATACAGATCAGCTTCTGAGCAGGATGCTGGACACAATCAACACTGGAGCATGTGCTGAACAGTGTAGTCTTCTCTACTGTAGCTCTTGATGTAGTCAACCTCAACGTAGCCCCATTTTGCTAAGTTGACTTTGCATCTGCCCACTCCCAATCTTAGTCTATTCAAAGACTTCCACATCAACCATCCCTTGTCATTGCCAGGTGGCAAAGATTCAGACAATCTTCCCCAGCCATGCTGAAGGGATCCTTAGCTTCCCACAGTTGTAGCCTGGCTTCCTCAGTTGTCATTGTCAGTTCCTGAAATTTTCTTAGGAAACTTTTCCTGGACTACAGTCTTTGCCTGTGTGATATATGCCAATATAATGGATGAGATCTTTCACAGTCCAATTTCCTCCTTTCCTTATTCACTGCTATTTCCCTTCGAACAGAAGGTGGCGCTATTCCTGCAAGGCAGTGGAGCCATTCGACTGGAGTGGGTTTTAAGCAGCCTGATATGATTCTGCAAGTGTCGTTAAGTGCAATGTCTACCTGTTTGGCATGAGTTGAGCTGTACCATACAGGACAGGCATACTCTGCAGCCAAATAACATAGTGCTAAGGCAGAAGATCGAATTGTTTCTGGTTGACTACACCACTGTAATCCAGCAAATTTTCTTAGAAGATTGTTCTTAGTGGAAACTTTCAGCTTGGAATTCATGCAGTGTTTCTTGAATGTAAGTGATCTGTCAAGGGTCACTCCTAGATATTTTGGAGTGTTGCAGCATTGTAGTTCGATGCCTGACCATGTTACCTTTAAAATACGAGTAGCTTCTTAATTACCTAAATGAAAAGCACATACTTGTGTCTTCGCAGGATTTGGTTTAAGCTGGTTTGTGCTTTAATACCTAGACAGATCTTCCAGTAAGGGTGCTCTCCCCAGATTCAAAGTCTTTGCTCTGTGAGGCCAGAGCTATATCATCAGCATACAGGAAACTCCTGCATTTGGGGAGTATAGGCTGATCATTGGTATATATGTTAAACAATATTGGGGCTAGCACACTTCCTTGGGGTAGACCATTCTTCTGTAGCCTCCAATTGCTACGCTGTCCTTGAAAGTCAACAAAGAATCTGTGATTCTGCAGGAGAGTAGCAATAAATTTACTAAGACTGAAATTCCTGGTCAGGTTGTAGAACTTGACTATTAGTAGCTGATGGTTAACGGTGTCATATGCTGCTGACAAATCAACAAATACCACTCCTGTTACCTTATAAGCTTTGAATCCATCTTCTATAAACTGCGTGAGATTTAGTAGTTGTCCTGTGCAGCTTTTACGTGGGCGGAATCCAGCTTGTTCAGGAATAAGCAAGGAATCAACTACAGGCAACAGCCAGTTCAAGATAATTATTTCAAGAAGTTTGTAAAGGTGACATAAAATGCAACTGGTCTAAAATTCTTTGTATTGTTTGCTTCTTTGCCAGGTTTAAGCAAGGCAATCACTCAGCTCTTCTGCCATATCTTTGGAATTTGAAATCTGCTCACACAGTTGTTAAAGAGCTGAAGGATCCGCTTCTTTGTTGTTAGGCCAAAGTGTTTAATTTGCTCAGCCCTGATGTCATCCAGGCCAGCTGATTTTCCATTTTGCTATGTCTTATAGCCTTCTCTAATTCTTCCATGCTGAATGGTTTTGTGACGTCATTATTCTCCTCTCGGCCTTCTTTTTGCAGTTTGGGCATTTTTGATTTGTGATTAGCTTTCCCATTTAGTAGTAACTGGTGTGCTATGCAGTAACATTATGATGCACATTGGTCTTAGTTGGATCATTGTTTAGATGTTTCAGAAGTCTCCAAGCTTTATGGCTGTCTCTTGTGAAATATATGTCTTCAATAGTTTTAATCCACTGATTCTGTTTTGTCTGTCTAATAGTGGAAATGAGTTTGTTTCCTGCTTCCACCATTGCTTCATCAAAGGATCTTCCATAAATAAATTGCTCTATTCTTTAAGTAGAGCAGCTTGATATGATGTGAGACCAGGAATGTAAGATGTGCGACAACCACGAGGGATAGACATTCTGGAACATCTCTTTACAGCCGTGGAGAAGATGTCATAGCATTCTGGTGTTGGTTCAATTGAAAGTACTTCAGAATCCAACAGTTCTGTGAATTTAGACCAATTTGCCTTTTTGAAGTTGTATCTTCTATGGAAAGGTACTTCTTATGGTCTAACTGCAGCATATATTTGACACATTATTGGCCTATGCTGTGAGTTAGGTATTGTGGAACAGACAGATCTAACACATTAGTTGCTGATACTGCTACTACTAAATATCTGGGTTGAAGGTCAGTATTGAACCACCCCTCCACCGACTACTGTTGAATGATGCAGGTAGTTTTGCATCATTGATTAGAGAGAGGTGATTTATTTCAGCCCATTCTTGTATTACTGTCCCATTCTCATCTTCATGGTCAAAGCCCCAAACATTGCTGTGACTGTTTAAATCACCGATCACAATCTGCATGTGTTTGTTATGGAAATTGCTATATCCTCATGCCGGCCACATAGGTCAACACAGGAGGTCAGCCGGAGACGAGATGGGCCAGCCGTGTATATAGATGATCCCGGGTAGTCGAGCGAAGAACCGTGACGGATACGATCACAGTCCACGAGTAAACGCACGGTACTCCAAAAAGCAAGCCGATTGGAGAACCGAGATGCACATGATCAGAGTCCACGAGAAGTAGCACTGAGTCCCAAGAGCAAAAATCAAATGGATAACCAAGCCATGCACAATCGAAGTGCATGATGAGAGGTACTGTGAGATGACAACGAACTTAGCTGCAGCGAACACTGAACTGGTTTAGGCCATGCAGCACGGCTGTATTTATAGCAGCCCCGTGGCTTGTGATTGGCTGGCTGCGAAGCCTCTGAAGAGTAGTGGCGCTAGTTCCCCCTGACGCAAGTGCTGCCTATTGGCTGTCCACATCCAAATCCTCTGGCGGGCATGTGAATGAATCAGGCCAGGATACCAGAGAAATTGGTTGGTATGTTGATTGTGAATACAGCACCAGGTGGTTTATAAAGAGACAAAATGGTGCAGTTCATCGTTTCTAGAGTGAGAATTTCAATGTCATGTTGTTCCGTGAACGTATTGGACATTACTTGTACATCTGAATGGACAAAGATTGCACTTCCGTATTGACTATGAGGTCTTTCTACAGCGATATGCATTCCATTTATTTTTGGTCTATGCATTTCATAACTTCTGTGTCTCCTGCAGGCACAATATATGGCAACGATATTGGCTACATAGGTCTTGTAGCAGCTCTTCCTTAGTTGGTGACATGCCTTCTATGTTAACAGAGATGATTGTTAATTGTGGCCCTGAAAAGGGCGTGAGTATTAATGTTTCTGGTATGAAAGGATCAGCCGTCAGATCATTTCGATTCATTCTGTGACATTGCCCAGGGTATGCCCAATTGCTGTTCTTAGCTTGGTCACTTAGCATTGCAATCTTTAGGGAGGCTCCTTCCTTATGTGGGAATGACTACTGCTAAGATTGGCAAAATTTTACGTAAATGTGGCATTAAAACCATTTTCCGACCACCGGCCAACATTAAGAATATACTGCCATCACTCCAGGATGATATAGCCTTTTGAACACCTGGCTTATATCGCATTCCTTGCGAATTTGGGAAGGCTTACATTGAACAGACAACATGATGTATTAACCAAAGGTGTGCCGAACATGTGCGCAATGTCTGCCTGAGCCAGATTGATAATTCAAGAGTTGCTGAGCACATTATTGACACAAGACATGGCTTTAATTTCAAGGCAACAAGAATTCTTGAGCATACGAGAGGTTATTGGGATAGTATTTTCTCTGAAGCTATCGATAAACGTATCTCGAAGGACCTTGTTAACAGAGATACTGGATTTCAGTTAAGTATGGCCTGGAGCCCAGCAATACAGAAAATGAGACTGCAGCAGGACTTCTGGAAAGCACACAACTTTCTTGCGCACCAGCAATCAATGATACATGCCAGCAGCTAATGGCTTCCACCAATAGGAAACCTTCCTGCTAGTAGCCAACATTTTCCGTCAGTAGCCATTGGCCAGCCAAAAAAAGGATGGCATAGTGTGGACTTTGCGTCATATATGAACGGCTTTATAACCTACCAGCAGCAGTCACTTGACAATGGCAGCAGAGATTTTTACCACCAAAACGTCATGTTTGACCGATGGACTAACTTGGCTAGTTACCAAAGAAAATTTTATTCATTTGCAATGCCGAGAAAACCTCCAGTCTTATATATGTATGTGTTGTGTGAATAAACCCAGAGTGAACTTCAAAGCGAACCGTGATATTATTTCTGGAACAAGTAGATCCTGCAAGCCTAACAATCATATTCACACAACCCACTGCCTTATCAAACCAAGGACCCCATACTAAATCGCCACACCACATTTTATGTTTTAACTGTGAACATACAGTCATTTCAACATCATCTGGAAGTTCACATAAATAAATTCAATAATACAATATTTTCCATAAGTTGAATAGCAAAAATGTCAAGAGATGATGTGCAAAATTGGTTAACTTTAATTTAATTGTGATGCAATTTCCCTGCACACCTATTTCCGCCCCCCCCCCTTTTTCCTGTACCCAACTACTTTTGCCCCTAAAAATTTCAGCTTTAAATTGTTTCAGCAGTTTTGGTAAATTATTCATCAATTCACCAATCTTATTCCAATATCTGACCCTCCTTACCTACGAAAAAAATTCTCCCCACACCCGTTTGCCTGAAGTCGAGTGCCTGCTTGGGACCATGATCATCTCTTCTCTTCCATGCATTACTTTTAATTCTTACATCTAAATATTTCCACGTCTCATCACCAATGTGCACCTCGTATACACTCTTGACTCTCTTCACCCTGCTCCAACTGGAATAAGTTATCAAGAGAATTGATGAATCATTGATTGAAAATGGTGAAACAATTTAAAGTTGAAATTTGTAGAGGGCAAAAGTAGGAAGGTACAGGTAAAGAGGGGGGGAGGAAGGGGCGAAATGTGTCTTTAGGGTAATTGGCATTGGAGTGTGCACTCCATCAATGTTAAATTAAAGTTAATCATATTTGCCCATTATCTCTTGTCATTTTTGCTGTACAATTCATTTTAGGGTGCACCAGCATCAGCCATGGACCTACCACAATTAATAATATCTACAGTTATTTCTTGACACATCTGTGATATATTTCATTGCAAATGTTACATGATTAAAAACTAATATTTGGTTAAATTTCTCTACACATATACATTCCCACTTCAACTGTACTGGAGGACTGCTACCAGCTATTGAAAATGTCCATGAAATAATTCTGCAATCTTTGAATGCCCATATATACATTAAATACAACTGTCTTTTGACCATTGGTTTATCCATCACAACTGCTAATAATTACTTATTCCATTTTTGACCTTGTAAGGGACAAAACTGATACCGGGGTTACAATATCAATTTATTAATTATTAATTTAATTTAATTGCAATGGAGCACAGGCTCCGGTGGCAATTTCCCTACACAGCTATCTTCCCCCTATCCTGCAACCACCTACATTTGCCCTCTACAAATTTTTTCTTTAAATTCCTTCAAAGTTTTCGGTAAATTATTCATCGTTTCTCTTGGTAACTCATTCCAATCCCTGACACCCTTACCTAAAAAAGAGAATCTTCCTACACCCTTGTGCCTGAAATCGAGTGCCAGCTTGTGGGCATGGTCATCTTTTCCCTTCCATGCACTACTTTTCATACCTACTGCAATATCTTTCCATGCCTCATCACCAGTATATGCCCTGTACACTCCCATGACCCTCCTCATCCTCCTCCTGTCTTGCAATGAATCCCATTCCAGCTCCTTTATCATATCCGTCACTGATTGCATTCTGCGATAATTTCCAGAAACAAATCTTATCACCTTAACTCTAACCGAGTAGTCTGTAGTCACTGGAATATCAACTGTAAGAACTTAAAATGGACACTACTTGTCTTCATTTAAACATCAAGCAAGGAAAGGTTAGGTTAACATCCTGAAATGAAATCACTGGTATTGTTTCAAAGTTAAAACTCACTATATTCTTGGAAATCAATACATGTACATTACAGTTGGCTATCAGAAACTTCTTCACCAAATTGAATGATTGCAAGAAATGAAATGCAACCAGACCAGACTGATCCCTGTATTCAAATTTGAAAGACACATTGTTGGGTGCTAAAGTTCACTGCTCTACTAAAACCAAAGATGGCTGCCCCAATGCATGTCCCACATGAGCTAGCTTTCTCCTGCCCGCTCAAAACATGACACTGATCTCCGACCTTCACACATGGAGAGGCACCAAACGACTGACCAAAAAGCTAAAGATGGCTGCCATACCAGTTATAATTATATACTCGTTGGAATTTTTATATAGCACTCCACAGCTCAAAGTTCAAATTGGTAACATAGTTCTACAACCTATCAGTAGATAGATTTTTGTACCTAATAATTTATATCCTTATAAAATTTTCTGTGGGTTTAACGGATTGCTGTAAAAAGTAAGTGATTTTAAATAATGTGATTCAATTGTTAATAACTTTACAAATTTAGGTGATACAGTTCAAACCAGTTTCAGACAGTTCCTCATTACATTATCTTTTGTTTAATACCAAATATGGCTAGTTTCTTTATTTGTAGCTTAAAGCAATAAAATTATGTGAGTGCGGAACTATTATTATCTTTGCTTTAAAACATATTTTAAATGATTCTACAATATCTTAAATACCTAGAAAGCTTTTAATCTTGCCTCTAGCTGCTGTATTTAATTTATAATTAATTTCCTAAAATATCTTATTTCCATGTTCCATCCTAACATAGCCACCATAAGCAAAAATTCACTATTTTCTATTATTACAATTTCAGTACTATCAGTTACTCAAGGATTCTTACCAAATTTGGTTTAAAAGTTCATATTTCATTTTCTGGAGGTTATTATTTATTTTTTACTAAATTTACGTGGCTGGCTTGCAATAAATAAAAGTTTGTATGACCATCTGGAGACTTAAAAGCCTTTTATTTGAAAACAATCTTTAAACTGTCTTCTTAGAATTTTAGTATGTTATGTTGAAGTCTGTTAAGTTAGTCTAAAACTATCAGCTGACTTCTAATATTGCTTCAAACACATGGTTTCATGTAGTTTATAGTGCAGATTTATGTGATGCATTATATTAACGGCTTTTTATGCTTTAAATGACTTTAAACCCTTTATTATGGTTTCTTCATAACAAAATTTACTAACTAGAGGCTTTTTATTATTACGAAGAGCTCTTAAAGTGTTGTATTATAGTGATATTACATTGTAACAAAATATTGCATTTAGAATGATGGATTATATTCTGCTACAGCTGTTTAGGTATGTTTAAAGCTTGATTTTTTACTATTTAAATTTGACTTAGTATCTGTATTGACAATTTAGTTAACTTTGTCTCGACATCCTGTAATGTATATTGGCGACTTCAACAGCCACCATACAGATTGGAAGTACACAGTAAACAACCAGGATGGAATCAGGCTAGAGGAATGGGCGGCAGCAAATAACATGAACTTAGTTTTTAACCCGAAAGACGCGGGTACTTTTAAATCGGGTAGATGGAACACCGAAACCAACCCAGATCTATGTTTTGTTTCATGTGACGATCAAAGCCACCCTTTACCAACTACAAGACGAGTCCTACAAGCCTTTCCACATAGTCAACACCGACCAGTCTTGCTAGAAGTTGGCCTAACAATTCCCATAATTAGATCCTCTCCTTTACCTAGATGGAACTTTGGGAAAGCAAAGTGGGAAGAATTTGCCGGTAACCTGGATAAAAACCTAAGATGGATACCTCCATTAGTAAAAAATTATAATAGGTTTGTCAGAGTAACCATAGCGACAGCTAAAAAGTCTATTCCTAGAGGCTTTAGAAAAGAATATATCCCGTGTTGGAACGAAACATGCGAAATGCTATATGATGATTTCCAACAAAACGGACGTACAGAAGCAGCCGACGAACTGCTGCAGAGCCTGAACAATGCCCGAAAACGCAAATGGAATGATACGGTGCAAACCTTGAATTTCAAGAAGACCAGCCGGAAAGCATGGAGCCTCCTTAAAAAGCTAGGTGGAACCCCACATAACCCTCAAGCAAAGCATCAGGTCACTCCAGACCAAATAGCAAGTCGACTTGCCAACATGTCTAGAGTGAACGCCGATAAAGATCATACTTGGAAAGTGAAAAAACTATTGTTCCATCTAAAACGATTGTACTCTGCCCCTACAAACCTCTCATCCCCTGTCACCGATATAGAGGTGGCAAGGGCCATCAAACAAATGAAGAATGGGAGGGCTCCAGGTTTTGACGAAGTTCACCCAGAGTTCCTTACACACTGTGAAAAACATACCAAAAAAATGGTTGGCCCGCTTCTTCACTAACATACTACAGACAAGTGTCATTCCTGCAGAATTTAAACGGGCAAAGATCATAGCCATTCTGAAGCCTGGAAAAAGCCCTGAAGTTCCAGAGAATTTTAGACCTATTTCACTGCTAAGTACTACTTACAAGTTATTTGAAAGGATCATCTACAATAGAATCAGTCCAATTATTTTCGCAAACCTCCCAGTTGAACAGGCAGGTTTTAGACCTGCAAGAAACTGCGAGGATCAGGTCCTGGCATTGGCAACTCACATAGAAGCAGGATTCGAGAGACGTTTGAAGACTGGTGCTGTATTTGTTGACCTTACCGCAGCCTATGATACAGTGTGGCGAGAGGGCCTGGTATATAAACTGCTGAACATTTTGAAGTGTAAAAAAATCACTTGTCTGATCAATACCATGCTAGCTAACCGAACATTCCAGGTTGTTTCAGACAATAAGATAAGCAAAGTAAGAAGAGTGAATAATGGTCTGCCTCAAGGCTCAGTTCTTGCCCCACTTCTTTTTAATGTTTATATTTCTGACATTCCTCAAACAGAATCCAGACAGTTCTCTTATGCCGACGATCTGGCAGTAGTACAACAATCTGATAACGTTCAGCAAATTGAAAATAGTTTAACAGCAGACCTCAAAACCCTGAGCAACTATTTTCGGAAATGGCGTCTCGTACCCAGTTCCAGCAAGACGGAAACTAGTGTCTTCCATCTTAACAATCGGGTGGCAAATCTCTCACTTGTCGTTCTTCCTGATGGCACTCCTATCCGACACAACCCCTTCCCCAAGTATTTGGGAGTCGTAATGGATCGCACCTTGTCGTACAATAAACACCTAAACAACCTTGCAGCAAAACTAAGAACCAGGAATAATATTCTGCAGAAGTTAACTGGCACCTCCTGGGGAGCATCCGCCTCTACACTCCGCACATCAGCACTGAGCCTTATATATTCTGCAGCTGAGTACTGCTCATCTGTCTGGATAAATAGCGCCCACGTCAAAAAGATCGACACAGTTTTAAACCAGACAATGCGGATAATTAGCGGATGTATTAAGACCACTCCACTGTACTGGCTACCTGTTTTGTGCAACATCGAACCGCCTACGATAAGACGACACAATCTCCTAATTGCCCAGTATAATAAGATCTGTGATAACTTGGATCTGCCCATCCATGACGACATGGATAATATGTTTGTGAGACTTAAATCGAGAAATCCAAGTGTAGAAACTGTAAAACAGATTATATCTGATAATTTTAATGGCAGAGAAGCTTGGAAATTGGAGTGGATAGCCTCAGCCCCACCAGAATGGCACTCCCTGTTCGACAGTCAACAGGCACTACAGGGACTTGACCTTCCTCGCAGGACCTGGGTAGCTCTTAACAGAGTTAGGACTGGTCATGGAAGATCTGCTTCATCTTTGTATACATGGGGAATGAGAGATTCACCGAGATGCGACTGTGGTGAGGAGAAACAAACCATCCGTCACGTGACATTTGACTGCCCACTTCGAGCATTCAGGGGATCACCGATAGATTTTATTAACATTTCAAAAGAAGCTTTAGATTGGCTACACCATGTTAATTTTGAATTTTAATTGTAATTTAATGTTAAATTATATAATTTTTGTGCAATGGCCACAAGCTAAATAATAATAGTTAACTTTGTGGCTTTATTTAGCTGCATAATTGGCTGCGGCATCAAGTCTTTCACCTATGCCCATTCTACTGTAAACAAACTGCTGTTGTTAGAATTTGCCAAATTCTAAGGTAGCTCACAACCTAACCCCAAAAAAAAAATAAAAAAAAAAAAATCATTGGGATCATTATATAAAATATCCATTACACTTTGGCCTCTCGCTTAATGTTTTAGCATTTGGTTAAGGTTTCTCCCCATCAGAAAGATGTTCTGCCCCATCTTGTTATTAAATACTTTCGGAAGTAAATAGATTTAAGTCCCCGCCAATATTGAAGCAAGAAAGTTAGATATCATGCGCCTGAGAGAGACAATGTGGAAAGAACAAGATAGAAGGGAACTGAAGAGATATTTTTGATTATATTGAAATGAGGAAGGAAGGACAAATAAAGTAGGGATAATTGTGAGATAAGAACTAAACGAGGACATAAAAGAGATAAATGCACAGAAAAGCAGAAGAATGAGGAAGTATTGGGAGCAGAAGGAGAGAGTAGTAAGAATTTAAAAGGGAAAAGGCTACTGTATTTCCACAAGAGAAATGGGTTGAGAATAGGAAATTAATGGAATGAAAAGTAAGGGAGCCACAAGGTAACCTGGTATAGTAATGATTTTGAGAGGAAGTCTGTGGTTGACTACATAATATTTAATGGAAAGTTGAAGATTAGTGTGCCGGATGTATAGATAACACCATCAGAGGCATTACATAGTGATCACAGGCTATTTGTAATGAAGCTAAGGAAAGTGACAGGTAGGAGAATATCTGAAAGACAGAATATGGTAATAAAGATACAGAAACCGAAAGAGAGGAATAATGAAGAGGAATAAATAAAATTAAAAGGTATAAGATAACTATATGGGAAACAAGGACAGTAGAAGAAGAGAGAGAAGACTTTAAAGGGATGTTGGTTGCAGTGGCAGAAACAGTGTGAACACGAACTAGTACAAAAATATGGAAAGAGACTGCATGGTGGAATGATAGATTAAAAGAAGCAGTGGAGTTGAAAAACAGGGTCTTTACAAAATGGTTAAGAAAAGAGATGAATGTATAAAGCAAACAAAGGAGACCAAAAACAAAACAAAAATAGTAGAAGAGAAAAGGAGGAAGTGGAAGTGGCTGGAGAAATTGAAAAAGGAAAAGGAGGAGGATCTGAGTGAAAACCCAATTGTTCCGTATGCAAATGAAAGGAAGTAAACAGTGCAGAAAAACTAAACAGACTGTGGAAGGAGTATTTTGATAATCTGCTGAACCTAGATCGAACACAGGATGAGACAGTACTACACTAAAAACAGGGTGACAACAACTATGTAGGAGAGGTATAAAAAACTCCTAACTTAGGAAGCAGTTCTGGGTAAGATGAGGGTGGAAAGGTACCAGGCGTTGATGAGTGAATGTGGAAATGATAAGAGCAGCAGGAGTAATAGGAAAGCATTGGTTATATCATGTGATGAAAAAGGAAAGGAAAAACCCTTCAAACTGAAAGATAAAAATAATCATACCCCACCAAAAAAAAAAAAAAAAAAAAAAAAAAAAAATCTAAAAGGAGTTACAGAACTACGGAGGAATCACTCTGATATGCCACTAAGAGCGTATTAGAAGATCAGTGAGAAAATAATATATGATAGGGTTGAAAAAGGGCTAAGAGAAGATGAGAGATCAATAGTAGACATAATATTTACACCTGTAGGAAAAACAATATGAGTATGGAAAAGAACAGCTATTGGTATTCAAGTCCTGAGTGTATGATTCTGTACACAGGAGTAAGTATAGAAGGTCATGGAAACTGATGAGCCCCAGAAGAAACCATACCAGGGAAATGTGAGATATGAAAATGGGAGGAGAAAGAACATAAATTCTGAAATAGAGAAACTGGCTAAAACAAGGAAAGGAAGTGCCATCTTGCATCGTCGATGATATAAGGTGGGGGGGTGAGGAGAAAGTACAGTGGCAGCTGTATGTATTGGAAGACGGTGTGGGTGAATATGATATGAAATTTAATGTGGAGAAAAGTGTGTATATGGTAACAATCAGAAAGATGAACAGCATAACCAGGGGAATTGTGTTGGCAGGTGAAGAAGGTGAATAGTTTCAAATACTTGGGAAGATTTGTTGAGGAAAGTGGAAGAAATGATGGTGATATAAGTGAAATTGGGATGTGCAACAGACAAGTAAGGCATATACTATGCTCCCATCCAGACATATGCTGCTGAAACCAGGATGCAAACAAATGAAACTTCTAAGAGGCAGAATTGAAATTATAAGACTAGACCGGATAAGGAGCTAAACAATTATAGACACAGTAAATGAGATAGAGAACACCAGACTTTGGTGGTACGGGCATGTTCAGATAATGGAAGAGCAGATAATATCGAGTAAAATTCACGAATTGAAGATTCAAGGTAAATAACCCAGAGAAACATCAAGGGATAATAGGTTGAGAGCAGTGGAGGCATGTGTACAGAAGAGACGAAAGAACTGGAGCAGCATGGTGACAAAGGGGTGGTGGGAAGAAATAAAAAAAAAAAATCTCTTGTGCTCAAAGTAGACCCACCTAGTACCTGGAAATTGATGATGATAATGAACAAGTGTCAGTGTTGGAACATCTGATTTCTTTACCATGTGTCTCATCTATTTCAACAATTATGGTTTACCACCAAAAAATTGTAACAAGTGTTCATTTTCCTTGTGTTTGTCACTTCTCTCTTACATTCATCTATAGTGTATTGTGTTTATTTTTCTCTATATTTCCTTACTTTTATTTCCATGGCCTAAAATCATTTTCCTTCTCACTAAGTTTTGTGGTATTTATGATTTTTCCATCCCTGCATATGTAATCAGAATGAAAAAGTGGATCGGGATGTAATAATTCTTAAAAGGTAGGAACCATAATGTCAGGGTAGTAAATGCAATATCAAAAGAGGGCCAAGTGAAAAATTATTGTGTCCATTGCTATTATTCTAATGAATGGTTTTGGTGGTTGATAGTCAGAAGTTAGATTGTCTGAAGATAGATTGTGAACAACTACAGGGTTGTCCGGGTTGAACTGCGTACAACCAGATTACATCGACAACGACCGTGGAATTCTGCGCAACTACAGGGTAATTTGGACAGAATATCTAGCTGTATAGGTCATTATGGAAAGATCATAATTTGAGAGAGGAATTGTTTGTTGAAGGCATGAAGTGTAAATATCTTGGCATATCATTTGACAGTAAACTCAGTTGGGCAGATGGGAGGGAGGGGATTCAGTGCCTTGCTTTTACCCAAAAAAGTTATCAGGAAACACCAGAGAAACAGAAGAACAGAAAACAGAATCTCAATCAGATTGCCACTTGATTTTGGTGGGGCAGAATGGGTATAAAATATGACAATTGGAACAAATGTAAAAGAGATCAGATTTTTTTTAATATAGAACTCAACCAGTAACAATGAAAAACCAATTTGGTTTGGTATCATTTTAAGTCAGGGTGGGTAAACATAATGCCAGGAGAGTATAAGGCATATATTTGTGATGATACCTTGATGGATATTGGTAGAAGGTTTATTAATATTAGCAGTTTATTTTATTTCAGCCATATGGGAGTGTGACAGTGTTGTAGATAAATGAATCAGGGACTGGAATAAATTACTAAGTGATATGCTAAATAATTGATCATAAAAACCGAAAGAATTGCAAAGCAGGTGTTTTAAGGTATTGGCAATGGAGCATGTACTCTATCACAATTATTATTATTTTTAAAATAATTTTAAGAAAATCCAATTAACTTTACTTGAAATTTCTGATTTACACATTTATGCCTTCCATCAAATTTTTAAAGATCAGAGGTATGGATATTGTAATACATAATGTGCCTAATGAAGGTGGCCATGCAGATATCTGCTTTGCCCTTTTTAATATGAAAATTGCTTCTGGTGTAATCTTTTTGTTTTTGAAACAGCAATGGCGTGAAAGAAAAAAAAATTGCTCTATAGTCCATTGATTTTCTTAAAGTTACCTATTAGCAAAAAAATATATTTTCTTAATAATACTTTCAACGGAACTAGAATGCAAAAATAATTATACTCAGGTGCTGAATATGAAATTTTAAATCATTGAATTGGATGTAATGGTAAAAGTGTTTGGTCAGTATGTTCTCCTTATCTGAGACTTTTCCTTGGAGGAAAATTACCAACACCTACTACTCCAAAAAAATTAATTTATATAATTAAAAAATTATTCCATGAGAAATAATTAAAAGAGATTACAATCCATGAGCATCCAAATCAGAATGAGCCTTGAAAATGGTAGAACACACTTTATAACATAAACAGTAAGTTCACATAACATCCTAACACTTCATTTAACTATCATAATTACTTGGCATTCAAGAACATAGATGTATCTTCTATTGGATGGAAAAACATCTTCTTGAGCACAAGACAGTGACCATCAAAGGATGAAAAACATCTTCTTGAGCCAAGACAGTGACCATCAAATTTTGATGGTCACTGTCTTGGCCTCAAGAAGATGTTTTTCCAATCCAATAGAAGATACATCTTAAATATCTACCATATAGGAAAGGAAATGATACTGACAAAGTTGAAAAATGATACGGTGCAACAAATTTTGTTTCTTCCAATGTATTGCTCTTTTGAAACTATTGAAGGCATACCCACAAGCAATTTTCCTATATTAAAATACCAAGATGGTATGCTGACATGGTCTTCTTCAAGCTGTTACATTTATAAAACATTTATAACTAGTTTTTCATAAAATCTTATTAAACATTTATCAAATATGCATGCACATCTCCAGCTTTACAGGTGTTTAATTTCCATAAAATTTTAATTCCAGAAAATCTCGTCCTTATGATACTGAACAATCAATATTGAATGAATCAAATGGAGGAATATTGATAAAAGCAAATAAAAATGGCGAGGTTCATATTATATCAGGCAATCATGTAATTACCCTTTACAGAAAACAAGGAAATGGTTTGCATCGATAACAGAATATTTTTAATCTTAGCTTTCTCTGAACCACTGTTGTTCAATACCAATCTTGATAAAAGAACACACCTGAACATGGAGAGTGAGAGCAATAATATTCCACATAATAATATAATGGCAGATATGTGACAGAAGATTCATCTAGGAACACAAAGCAAAAAACACATCTAAGTTGTTGAATAAGAATAACAAAACAATGGCGATGCTGAGAATTGCGAGGAATGTGTACAGTACTTATTCCCACCTTGGGTCATCTACATAGCTTGGTATAGTTATTGTAATAATATTATTTGACCATTCTGTAAGTAAAGTAATATGTTCAGTATTTTTCTACTATATCACTGTGCTGCTTTTTAACACTGCACAAATATGGGGAGTACAAACTAAGATATAAAATTATTTATAATTCTGGTCATGTTTACATTCTTTACTTCCTGTATCAAGAACTGTGGATGAGCATAGATCTCTGGCTATGCATTCTGGAGGATGAAGGTACAAATCCCTGTCTGGCCATCCAGATTTCACTCTTCCATGATTTCCCAAAGTCACTCCAGTTGAGTGGTAGTTCCTTAAAAAGGCCACAGCCAAATTCCTTCCCATTATTTGCTCCAAGTCCTTTCCTGCCTCTAATGACCTCACCGTCAGTAAGGTGTAAAGCCATAACCAAAAACAAACAAAACTTTCTTCCAGTTTTGAATTTTTTATGTTATGAGCTTCAAGTCTCATAATTTATATGATATTTGATTATCGTGTCACAATAGGTAGGATATTATGATGTAATAAATTCTCCCAGCCATTCTCAAGAACCAATCTTGGTGCATGAGCAGCAAAATTTAGTGCTGGCATTTCTGAATCCCTTTTGGGCATATACGGATTTTAGAATTTCTCTAACTATTGCATGTAGCACCAGGATTTCAGTTCATTAAAATGGATCAGGGCTAATTTCTTAACAACCCTTTTCCAATTT
>JARYHS010013631.1:47528191-47941312 GCA_031002005.1 Vandiemenella viatica
TGAAAGTCAGCTTTGCTCTGAAGCTAAAAAGCAAACCTCAGTGTTGTACAAAGATGAAATTTTCTCGGGAAACTAGCTGACTGAGAACATTTGTATAGCACAACGTTTCAGCGGTCATATTCTGTGCCACCATTGTCAAATGACTGCTGCCTGTGGGTTTTGGGGTAGTTTATATATCTCATGGAACTGTTAAATACTGGCAGGATTGTTGGTGCTGATTGTTGGTACTGAATGTTCACGTTATTTGTTGGCGTTGATGGTTGATGGGGCAGATAGAGAGGCTATTCACAGTTCCAATGTAATGTCATTTTCTGGGTCAAAGGTCTCTAGGCATCACTTAATTGAAACCAGCATCTCTATTTACTATGTTATTTGGTATAAAGATTTTGACAGCTTCTGAAAAAATGTTGTCCAGTAACCTCTCATGTGACTGAGAATTTCTGTAGCTTTAAAAGCAGAGCCAAGTCCCGTGTTGATGCTGTGCTCGGCAACTGCTGACTTGTCAGTTCAACCCAGGCAGACATTGCGTGCATGTTCAGTGCACCTTAGGCTTATGCATCATATGGTTTGTCAAACTGACAAATCAGCAGTTGCCAAGCACAGCATCGACATGGGACATGGCTTCGCTTTTAAAGCTACAGAAATTCTCGCTCGCAAGAGAGATTTCTGGGACAGCATATTTTCAGAAGCTGTCAAAATCCATATATCAGATAATCTAGTTTTCAATTAAGTGGAGCCTGGAGACCTTTGATGAAAATGAGATTACATCAAGCTATGAATAACCTCTCTATCTGCCCCATCAACAATCAATGCCGAGATTGAACGCGAACAATCAGTGACAACAATCCTGCAAGTATTTAAATGGTTCCGTGCGATATATAAGCAAACCCATAACAAACAGACAGCAGTCACTTAACAAAACCGGCAGAGAATATGACCGCCGAAGTTGTTCTATACAAACTTTCCCACTCGGCTAGTTTCATGAGAAAACTTCATCTAAACCTATGGCTGTTTCACAGTCTAATATAAGAATGATAAGCACATAATATAAACATATATTACAAGATTGAATAGTAATGACAATGAAAGTTTCATTAGGCAATAAAAATAAGGGGGATATTGAAAATAACCATACACATACCACAGATGAAGGCAGAAGTGCCAAATACAAAACACGAACACACTATGCAATATTTCAATATCTTATTCATGTGTGTAAGACTGCCCCATTTGACAAGCAGGTATGTGCACACACTATGGCAAACTGCATGATTAGCTACTCCTTGGAGAACAGGTGGTGGAAAGTCAAGGCGGAGGTAGTAATACAATGTGACGTAAACCATTGACAATTCTTGATAACAGACTAAAAGTATAGTGAAATATGAAAGTAAATTTGAATGAAAGTAAAGACGTATAATTTTATTGAGGAGGAAAAAATGGGGGGGGGGGGAGGTAAGGCAATAGATAAATTTACAAGAATTTTCTTAAAATTATTAATAAATAAACAATAAGTGATGAGTTATTGGCAGGGACTTATTTGTGATCAAAGCCAGGATGATGTCTGGTATCCAGAATATTTTGGTACACAGTTACCCATCTCTGAAGTTCAGATGTGGTGGTAGTTTCTGGTAAAACTCTAACAGCTCTCATTTTAAAGCAATCATTGAAAATATAAGAGTTGTGGGTATTGGCATATTCTGCTATTAGAAGGTATAGGTTGCAGATGTGAATTGTTTGTATGTGGCCATTAATTCTAGCCATGAGTTGACTGGTTGGTACATGAGGCACATTGTGGAACAAATAGCATGTCCACTGATGGAGAAGGTTTTCCCTGTAGTAGGATTGGAATAGGTCCAGGTACATGGATGCATGCTCCATATTTTGAAGCGAGGTCTGTGGCATGGAAAGGATCCTTGTGGTGGTTTTGGAGAATCTAAAGGAGGGTATTTGTAGACTAAGATGTTCTTAAGATTGAGCGATCGCTAAAACATGTGTGCAGTACAGCAGATAGAGTTTTAAGGAGAAAGTGTGAATCTCTGAAAAAAATATGTCAAGGCTTAATTGATGGTCTCAAAATGAGAAAATGAAATGAGGGCTTGAGAAAAGGAAATGAGGTCTTGAGATAAATTTTTGAATTATTGTGGGAGTGATTCTTCATCAGAACAGATGTGTCTGCCATGGATATCAAGACTGTAAGGAAGGGAACGTTTCATGAAGAAAGTGTTGATATTGCTGCAAATTTGTCAGTTTGATATGGACAGATATACAAAAGGCACTCTGCTGTAGAGCAATATCTACGTCGTGGAATATGATGTGTTTGTGGGAGTAAGCCCAGATGAAGTAGATGGAATCGTTATTGTTGAGGGAATTGAGGAATTCTAGGAGTTAGTTTTCACTGTGTCAATAGATCATAAATATACCATCAATGTATCTGAACCACACAGTGGATTTAAAGGGAATGTGGTTTAGGAAATGTTCCTCTGGATGACCTAGTAATAGGTTGTGTGGTATAACAGGCTACATAAAAAAAATAATTACTCTGTGAAATTAGTAGCTAGGGTAATGTTTATTTTTAAAAAAAAAAAAAGAGAGAGAGAGAGAGAGAGAAGTTAGATATAAGATCGGACAAGCTTGAAGTTGCTGCTGAAAGAACTTGTAAACATTCGGATAATTAAGGATATTATGACATGATAATAAAAAAGGAATTAAGTCATATAAGTTTATTATTTATTTGAAGTATGAAGAAAGAGTTGAATAAACAGTAAGCTGAAGATTTACTCACTCACGAGTTAAAGACGATCGTGTATCCTGGTTACAAAAAAAGGAAGAATATAAAAATAAAACATTAAAAGAGAGTATCATCATAGAAAATATGATGACAATAAATAAATAAAAATAAGACAGTTGGCATAGGATGGGGATATGTGGGTACCCATGGTTGTGCCATGAATCTGCTGATACACATTAGAATAGAAGAATAAGAAGTTTTTGGAAGAATAAGAAGAGCCAATGACATCAGGAAAGATATACTGGGAAGGCTGTGAAGCGATCACAGATCTAGGAAGTGTTCCAGGATACTGAGGCCATGACTGTGGGGAGTGTTTGTATATAGGAAAATTATATCAGTGGAGACAAGGAATGAGTCTGGAAGTAGAGGAGTGTGGATTGTGGACAGACTCTCTAGAAATATGTGGTCTTTATAATATAGGAGGGCAGATTTTGCACAAAGGGTTGGAGATGTTGATCCAACAAGGCTGCAATCTGTTCAGTGGATGACTCATATTCCACAAAGGTAGGTCAAAAAGGACTGCCAGTCTTGTGAATCTTGGGAAGAAGGTACAAGGTGGGCATATGGGGATTATCTTGAGTTATGAGAGAAATGGGCTGAGAAGAGAGGCCTTGCAAGAGGCCCTGCAGATCAAGGAAAGTTTTTAAATCCTGGCTGTAGTCAGTAGATGGTATGTACTGGTATCAGACAGCTGTCTCACGGCCTCAGTTTCATACTTACTGTGGTTCTGGTTAAGCCATTGTCAGATAGGTGGATTATGATGTTACAGTTTCCTGACAGCTCTCTGATGACTCAAATTTCCACATTTTTAAGAGTTTGGGATGGGGTTTAGGAAAGAGGATGATGATTACGTGGAAGTGCAGAACTCCTGGAATAAAAGGAGGGGATGGTTTTTTAAGAGAAGGGCAGATATGGTGAAGATGGAGGTCTGAATTATTGTAGGTTGGACTCAATGTCACTGTGATGGCTATTGCTTTCTGCTGCGGTGGCAAAGTTATACTGCCTGCAAAGAGACAAAAGGAACCAAAGTAGGAATCTCAAACTTGAGAGTTGGGTCAAATGCCTTTGATATTACTGGTAACTGGCATTCTGACAGTGGAGTGGAGAAAAGATTAATCAAAGGCTCTTGTAGTTTAAATGAAGGAAAGCAGGGGCTTTGGGAGCAAGTGGTAGAGGGCTTGGGTAAGGAATACTGAGAAGGTGAGCAAGGATTGGAATCTTAGCAACCAGGTGTGTGTGTGTGTGTGTGTGTGTGTGTGTGTGTGTGTGTGTGTGTGTGTGTGTAACAATAGTGTTGCACACCCACATAGATGAGGAATGCATCATCTAAAATAAAGCGGAATATCACTGAAAGGCGAGGTAGAGACAAAGACACTGGTTGGCTAGGACAATCACGTTGTTACGAATGCTATGAAATGATTATAGAAACGATCAGGTACGACAGGTTGTGCAATGACGTGTTAAGAAGGTCGAGTATGGATGCTCAACAGCAACAAGTTGCATCAGCCGGACGCGGTATTGATACACCACGGCGCCAGAGCTGATGAAACCAGTAGAGGATTCGAGAAGCATGAGTGACTCACATGCGATGCGTCACCGCGTGAATATAAAAGGGACGGCTCGCCCGGTGTGGGATCGATCGTGTATGTGTTCCAGCGAGGAGTCAGTCGTCGAGGCAGCGACAGACAGATGACAACACATCGTAGGAAGGGCTACCTATTGATCAATCCTGAGGGTTATTCTTTCAACTATATAACCTACCACCGGATGATGCGCTACTTAAGATTTCTACAGAAAGTTTATGCCAAGGTAGGCATCAAGATTGGTGATAATCATTGGCATTGGATTCCGACAGCGGAGTTGCACACATTGCAATTCCTGTAGGTTATTTTCAAAAACATTCAAGTCGGGCTTCGTGAGTTGAAGATTTTCCTCACAATTCTCTTTTGTTATTTCTCAAAAACCTTTTGCTACTCCGAGTTCCCGAGTTTGAAATTTCTTACCCACCCGAATTAGACTTCAACCAGTATAATAGAAGCCTAGTTCCCATCTCATGAACCGCTCACAGGAGTTATTAGCCAACCGGTCATAACATAGACCGTTTGCAAAAATTTGGTGTCAGGTGTGGGGTTGGCCAAGAATTGCCATGGTTTGGCCACTAAAGGCCACAGACTCGAGGAATAGGTATAGGACTTCTGAGAATACTCAGCCCAAAGTCAAGTAAAGACTGATGGCTTTGAGAACGAAGCCCACTTAGGGAAGTAGCACAGCAAGTAAGAGGGGCCACTCGACATCAGGACAACGAGACGGGTAGCAGCCGCATCTGACAACGGGACAACGAGGCGGGTAGCAGCCACAATGCAGCCGAAGTCTGCGAGGGGAGCCGCAGTTAGCAGCCGCGACGCAGTCTAAATCCGCGAGGCGAGCCACAGGTGGCAGTGCGCCAACAGCTGGCAGCAGAGCTCTGCGAGTTGCACCGCAGGCAGCAGCACGCCGACAACCAGCGACCAAGTGAGCAGCTCGTCTAGCATCGTCATCACACCGAAGAACGACAGGTGAGCAGCAAAAGCAGCATGGCTAATGAGGCAGTGTCAGGTAGTCAGGGTGCACAGTCATCACTTAGGCACTGTATTAGTTTAAATGAAGTAATAAAATTAATTCCCCCTTCTTATGACGGTGATAAAGCTCAGTTAAACGAGTTCCTGGATAACTGTGATAGCGCATTCGAGTTGGTGGAGCCAGAGCAGCACGAAATCTTATTAAAATTTGTAAAGGCCCGTATAGTGGGGACCGCTAGGAGTAAATTGCTTGTCAGAGATCTGACTACAACTTGGCAGGCAGTTCATGCAATATTGGTCGAAAATTATGGCTGCAAAAGAACACTAGATTTTTATGCTTGCAAAATGTTTGCAGGAATCGTGGGAGAGTATTGCGCAATGGGGATCGCATATAGATGCCCTCCAACATCAGTTTAGAGAGGCAATAAAGAGTGTGATGGCTGAAACTGAGTTAGCGGAAAGCATTGCTCTCGTATTAAAGCTAGGAAGGGCTGTTTTTATTCAAGGATTGTATGATGACCGAATAAAAACAATTGTACGGGCTAGGGGAGAAACCATAACCCTTTCTGAAGCTGTAGAAATAGCAGATACCGAAGAGAGCGCGATAGCGTCAGCAAAGGAAAAGCCAGTGTCGCAACAGCCATATAGAGCCCCAAAAGTAGAAAAAAGGTTCCGTGCCAATTTTTTTCAATTCCGGGCACACAGTTAAAAAATTGTCAGGCTCAGAGGCGACTAAGAATGATTGCAAAAGCAGATGAACTGTGTGAAAAACCGATCACTGCCCTACTCTACAGAGTGAAGAAGTTAGAGAAGGACAACGCTGTCAGAACGGCCGAAGTACAACGGGGAGTTAGAGGGAATACTAAAGAAGTAACGCAAACAGTACCCTTTAAGAAAGAGGTACCATATACAAAAGAAATTACGTGTTTTAAATGCAACAGAAGGGCACTATGCTCGGGAGTGTCGTGAAAATGCGTGGTTAGCAAAGGGAAGAGACAAGAAACCAGTAAACTGCTAGGGGGCGCAATGGGGCAGTCACATTGCGCCATATCACATAAGGTATATAAAGTAGACTGCACAAACAAAAATGAGGATGTAAGAACGCAATGTGATGACGCAAGGTGTAATCCGGTGAAATTATTGATCGACAGCGGGGCACAAATAAGTTTTTGATAAAAAACTTACTTAGGGTAGTAAGAAGTGATGCTAAAGAAAGAATCCAAATTAAGGGGATAAGTAATAGTATTGTGTAAACCGAAGCTTCTGTGGTAATGGAGTTACAAGCCACGAAGGGTTTGATAATAAAACAGAAATTTCATGTAATCAGTGCAAATATAGATTTGCCGTTTGAAGGTTTGTTGGGAAGGGATTTCCTGACGAAAAATAAGGCTGTAATAGATTACTGAGAGAGAACCGTTGAAATTCGTGGGAAGTGAATTAGATTTAAAACCGCGCAGGAAGGGCCATGTCGGACACAACGTAGTGTACGTTGTGAAAATAAGGTAGATGTCGTAGGGATTACGACATTAGGTGATGGTTGTCCGCCCCCTAACAAAACTGTGAGGCGAAACAGTAAGAAAAATATCGTAGGGATTACGACGCGAAGTGGTGTTTGTCCGTCCACTAACGGATCTGTGCGACGTGACGCGGAAGATGTCGTGAGGATTGCGACATCAGGTGAAGTGTGTCCGCTCACTAAAGGAACTTTGAGACATGACAGAAGGATTCTGAGGGCACTGGGTGCTGACTCGAAGACTGTAGGCCCCGTGAAAAGGCGAGATTGTCCGTACACTAACGGAATTGTGCGACGTGGCGGAAGATTTTCGAGGGCAGTAGGTGCTACATCGAAGACAGTAAGCCTGTGAAAGGGCGTAGTAGTTTAACGAATGCGGAAAAGTCCGACTCGTTAGCAGTAGGATCTGCGTGGCATAAGGATGCGATGGATCGCACCTATGCGGAAGTGGCTAAGACCACGAAGTCAAAGGCGATTCCAATCGCGAAAAACGGGAGTAAGTGTAGTACTCAACTGAGAGTGGATGCCGGGTAGACTCGAAACTCAGAAATAAGAATAGGCCCGCGCGAAGAAAAGATCGTGAAGTTGCGAATTACACTGAAGGATGTACCGGAGGCGATCATCCCAAAGCAGGAGATACAACCAGGGTAATATGTGCCCGAAGCGCTAGTATCAGTAAGAAACGGAATGTGTATCACAAGCATGCTAAATACCACAGAAAAGAAAGTTAAAATAAAGAATCCCCTTATAACAGCTGAAAAAGTGCCCGAATTTGAAAAAGCATACGTAAGACGGATTAGAAAAGGGCGACCAGAGGTAAAGTCGCGATTAAGTAAATTGAAAGAAAATCTCCGCATTTAAATAAAGAGGAAAAGGAGACTTTACTAGGAATATGCGCAGCGTATAACGATGTATTTCATCTACCAGGGGATCACTTTGGTTACACTGAGGCTGTCAAGCATGAAATCAAACTTCTTCCCGAGGCAGAAGGAAAAATAGTCCGGTTGAGGCCCTATCGAATACCCGAGGCGCAGAAGGAAATTTTGCAAGCCGAAATAGAAAAATTATTAGAAGATGATATAGTAATACCAAGTGATAGTGCATGGAATTCGCATGTATTGATTATTCCAAAGAAAATGGATGCAAGTGGCAAGCAAAAGTGGCGTGTAGTAATCGATTATAGGCGATTAAATGATCTGACAGTAAATAATGTGTTTCCGTTACCAAGGATCGATTAAATACTAGATGAACTAGGTAAAGCGAAGTATTTCACAACCCTCGACCTAATGAATTCAGTACTAACTGGTTTTCAAGGGAAGAAAGTATTCATTTACCTAGATGACGTCATAATTTTTGGGTCAACGCTCGAGGAGCATAATGCAAGGCTAGAGGATGTCTTTGATAGACTGCGAAAGTATAACCTCAAGTTACGAGGGCTGTCCAGAAAGTAACAGACGTTTTGACCTGGCGCAACAATGGGTGCTCCTAGCGCCGCCATCTTGGTGTCAGACTTTTCATACATTCAGTACGCAACCAGCCGTGGTAGTTTGCACATCGTACCTATCGTACTTTGAATACAGTAGAGTGTTAAAATGAGCGCTGCAATTAAAAATCCCGCCAGTTGTGTAGTGTGAGCTGTAATACGGTTTTTGTTGGCGAAAAATCACAAACCAATTGAAATTTATCGCCAGATTTGTGATGTGTACGGCCAAGGAATAATCAGTGAAAGCCGAGTGAGGCAATGGTGCATTGATTTTAAAAATGGTCGAACCAATGTTCACGATGAGGACCGCATGGGTAGGCCTAGTGTTGTGAGTGATGTACTGGTGGTGAAAATCAACGAAAAAATCGGTGAAAATCGTCGTTTCACGATTACGGAGCTTTCAGAATATTTCCCCCAAATTTCACGGAGTTTAGTTCATGAGATTGTGGTTGGTAAACTTGGTTACCACAAATTTTGTGCCAGGTGGATTCCGAAAATCTTAACAGAAGACCACAAAAAACAGAGACTTGCTGCAGCACTGACGTTTCTGGAAGACTACGCCAAAACTGGAAACCAAGTTATTGATCGTATCGTAACTGGCGACGAGACTTGGGTAAAGCACATCACCTGTGAAACAAAACGGCAGTCTATGGAATGGGGACATACGCATTCGCCCAAGAAACCGAGGAAGTGTCTGCAGGAAAAATTATGGCTACTGTGTTTTGGGATGCTAAGGGTGTGACTCTCGTTGAATTTCTTGAACGTGGCCAAACAATCACTTCAGAAAGGTATTGCGAAACACTCAGAACATTAAGACGCGCGATAGAAAACAAGCATCGGGGAAAACTCAGTGAGAAAGTTTTGTTTCTCCACGACAACGCTCGTCCACACAAGGCCAATCGTACCCAAGAGCTCTTGTATAGTTTTGGATGGGAAGTTTTCAATCACCCGCCGTACAGCCCGGATTTGGCACCGAGCGACTACCACCTGTTCCCGGCGATGAAGACGTGGCTCGCAACACAACGGTTTGAAACTGACGCTCAACTGCATGCCGGTGTAAACCAGTGGTTGAAGTGACAGGCGGCAAATTTCTACAGAGAGGGTATCGAAAAGCTTGTACCACGTTATGATAAGTGCCTTAATTTAAATGGCGATTATGTTGAAAAATAGCCTAAGAGTTTACATCTAAAATGTATATAATAAAAATCGTTTTTTTCACTTTGTTTATTTTTTATTACAAAACGTCTGTTACTTTCTGGACAGCCCTCGTACAAGTAGATAAGTGTGATTTTTGCGCAAGGAGGTTACCTTTTTGGGACATGTACTTACGGAGGAGGGGCTGAAACCCAATCAGAAGAAGGTAGAAGCCGTAGAACGATACCCTCAACCAAGTAATACTACCCAGTTGAAAGCATTCTTGGGCTTAAGTGGGTACTATAGGCGATTCATAAGCAATTACAGTAAAATTGCTAAGCCGTTGTATGAGCTGTTAAAAAAAGGAGTCGCATATACGTGGGGAACAAAGCAGAAAGAGGCAATTCGACAATTGAAAGAAAAATTGTTGAACCCTCCCATATTACAATATCCCGATTTTACAAAAAGTTTTATTGTAACCTCAGACGCAAGTCAAGACGCAATTGGTGCTGTGTTAAGTCAAGGCGAAATTGGCAAGGATTTGCCTGTGGCGTACGTGTCTAGAACTTTGAATAAGGCGGAGAGGAATTACAGTACGATAGAGCGGGAAATGTTGGCCATTTGTTGGGCGGTAAAGCAATTTAGAGCATATCTATTCGGTAGGAAATTTACGGTATGTACTGACCATAAACCGTTGACATGGATAAACAGTATATCGGATCCGTCGTCTAGATTAATGAAGTTTCGCTTGAAGCTTGAAGAGTACGATTACGAAATCGTGTACAAGAGTGGCAAAAGGAATTAAGTGGCGGACGCGCTTTCACAAATCCGAAATATTAGAGAGGCGGATGAGAATGCAGCTTGCGATAATGAGGAGGAAAAGGAAAGTGCTGAGATAGTAGCACCTATGGTTCGAAGGGAACCTCGATGGTCGATAATGATAAAATCGCAGAAGAAACGTTGCAACCGAATGTCAAAAAGGGCGAAGATCTTACTCAAGAGGAGAAGATAAAGATACTAAAACAGTATCACGAATCGCCGATAGGTTTTCATCAGGGTATAGGTAGAACCTATGAGCGAATAAAGAAATATTGTACCTGGGAAGGCATGAAAGCTGATATTGAGCGGTACATTCGCCATTGCGAAAGCTGTCAAAGAAATAAAATTACCCAAAGCAAGACGAAGATGCCAATGGAAATAACCAAAACACCAGAGCATGTATTTGAGAGGTGCGATGTAGATATTGTTGGCCCATTACCACAGACAGAAAATAGAAACAGGTATATACTAACATTTCAGGATGCTCAGACGAAATTTTTGGTAGCAGAACCGATAGAGCAACAAGATGCCAACACAGTGGCAAGGGTGTTAGTGGAAAGAATAGTTCTAAGATTTGGCATACCATCGATTTTACTAAGTGACCTCGGTAGTAATTTCATGAGTGACGTAATGATACGAGTATGTAGATTGCTACGAATAGAAAAGATCCATACCACTAGCTATCATCCGCAAACAAACGGAGCATTACAGAGGATGCACCGTACACTAACAGAAATGCTTAGGCATTACATAAATAAAGAGCAAACAAATTGGGATACCTGGATTACATATGCCGTATTCGTTTTTAATACCTCGCCGCATAGCGCCACAGGATATACGCCTCATCAATTATTTTTCGGTAGAGTATGTAATATACCGGGGATACTACAAAAGAAACCGGAGGAAGTAATATATAATTATGAAGATTATGTTACTGAAATAAAAGAGAGGCTAAGGGCAATGCATCAAAGCGCACGAGAGGCGATAATGCAAGCAAAGCTAAAGAGTAAAGAAAATTACGATAGAACGCAAAATCCAGTGGTATTTAAACCAGGTGATAAAGTGCTGCTATACGACGAAAGCGTAAGACGAGGTCGTTCAAAGAAATTGGACAGTCAATTGAGGGGTCCGTACACAGTGGTGGAAACTAAGGGACCAGATGTTGTAATACAATTAAAAAGAAATAAATATACGAAAGTGCATGCCAATAGATTAAAAGAGTAAAAGATGGCAACAACCTGGAGAATAGTAGTGGCTATGATGATAACAGACGCTATATCAACGTCCCAACAACAGGATTTGCAGTTGACGAAGTTTCAGTCATCACCAGGATTATATTATGATCACAAAGGAACTGTAAGTTTGTATACTGTTACGTGGAGAACAGTGAGTTATTTCAACTTGGGGGATATAAGACAGAAGTTTGAAGCCAGTAGGAATACCGCGACATGAGCAGTTGACTTATGTAATCAAAGACTTGATAAAGTAAATGTGAATACCATAGAATGCGTTAGTGCTAAACATGCATTAGATTATCATGTGAGCAAGATAGAAGCCTCACAAGGCCTAATTGGGCAACTAGCGAGACATGAGCAAAATCGAAGAAAGAGAGGAATACTTAATTTTGTGGGCGAACTCGGTAAGGTTTTATTTTGTACCCTAGATGAAGATGATGCATCATATTTTAAGTCAAAAATCAATTTGTTGGAGCAGGAGCAAAAGCAATTACTGAAACTCTCGAAAGAGCAAGTCACAATTGTGAGAGCGACACTAGCAGGTTTTAACCATACTGTAAATTCAATAGAACATAATGAAAGAGTGATCGCTGCAGGAATGATAAAATTAAATGAGCATGTCCTAAAGTATGAAAATAGCGTAGACAAGAGGATAGACAAACTTGCTATATCGGTCACATTAAACGAACAGCTGATACAGTTAATGTCCATATTTAATGAAATCGAGAGAGAATATGACTTGTTTATAACCGCGATAGTAAACGCGCAGAAAGGTGTTTTGGAACCACATTTGATTAATCCCGTGCAAGTAGTTAAATATTTAAGTTTGATAAAAGATGAAATTAAAGATAAACAATTCCCAATCGAACTGTCGGAAGCCAAGGGATATCAGTTGATGAGGGTGATTGACCTGAATGTCTTCATTTCGGGAAATATCCTAAGTTACATGTTAAATATCCCGCTAGTGGATAGTGCGATATTCAATATTTATAAACTCTGGCCTTTACCGGTTGAGGTGAATCGCAGTAAACAGTTATTCACGTACATAGCACCCGAAAAAGAATTTCTGTTAATAGATAATGCAAAGAGGCAATATTTCAAATTATCTAATGATCAATTAGAATGTAAAAAGATAGAGTCTGCTCACAGTATTTGTAAACAAACCTTCGTATTGTTGTCAACCTACGATCATGAAGTGTGTGAAGCAAGGATGCTTCAACCAGTAGTAAAAATTCCCAAAGACTGTATCCAGAAATACATCATATTAAATGAAAGTGTATGGACACAGATAAGAGGTAACGAATGGTTGTTTGTAGCGCCGTAAGAAGAAGGGCTCACAGTGTTATGTAGTGATAATAAGCCCACAGATGTAATTATTAAAGGTACAGGAAAACTTAAATTCCTAAACAAATGCAGAGGATACGGTGCACAAATATTAATGCAATCAGAACACATCATTAGGTCAAAAGTTCCGATTAGTGACATAGTTCCAAATTTAAATATGGAAATAGATTGTTGCATAGTAAATAAAGAGAAGAAAAATGTTTCAGAAATACCTTTTTATTTACCAGTTCAACCAGTGGTTCGTCAGTTAGACGATCTAATGGCAGCAGGCCATATATTAGAAGAGTTAGAAGACGAAATATCATATCAACAGAGGACAGTGTTCAATACATTATCAATGGACACTATTCCGATTTGGGGCTATGTCGGATCAGGAATAATATTGATAATCGTAATGTTTTGTATATGCAGATATTGTAAATGTTGTCGTGACTGTTTTAAGTTCTTTTGTAGAGCCATAGGTGATGACTGTTGTGCAAGAATTTGTGTAAAGAACAAAATTGTAAATCAATACCCTGACACTGGAGTGGTTAGGTACCATCCTGCTGGAATGAACAGTGACGAAAGTGAACAAATCACTTTTGGTCCTGTGAGAAATAGATATGTACCCGAAACCAGTGAAACAGTGATAAATGAGTGTGTGTGACGCTCAGAGAAGAGTGTAGAGTATGGACAGAAAAAGCCACTAATGTTCTACTATAAAACGGACAAGCGCTAAAAGCAAACAAAAATGTAAAGTGAGTAATATTGTAATGTAAAATAAATGTTTAAGGTAATGTATTGCAAAAAGAATTCTTATGACTGAGAAGGTAATGGTTTGTAAAAGAAATTTTCATGATTAAGAAAGTAATGTATTGTAAAAGAAAATTTTAAATATTGTAATGTAAAAGAAATGTTTAAGGTAATGCATTGCAAAAAGAATTCTTATGACTAAGAAGGTAATGTTTTGTAAAAGAAATTTTCATTATTAAGAAAGTAATGTATTGTAAAAAAAATTTTATGATGATGTATTGTAAAAAAAGATTTTTTTTATAGAAGACTGGGAGCCAACGTGCAAATATGGACACAATCTATTGTAATATGTATTGTAATTATGACAGCATTGAAAAAGTCAATAAAGACAACTCACACAGCCAACTTAGGACTCGAAAATTTCACACTCTCTAAAGAGATTTCAAAATTTTCTTTGAAAGGGGGGGAAGGTGTTACGAATGCTATGAAATGATTATAGAAACGATCAGGTACGACAGGTTGTGCAATGACGTGTTAAGAAGGTCGAGTGTGGATGCTCAAAAGTAACAAGTTGCATCAGCCGGACGCGGTATTGATCCACCGCGGCGCCAGAGCTGATGAAACCAGTAGAGGATTCGAGAAGCATGAGTGACTCACATGTGATGCGTCACCGTGTGGATATAAAAGGGACGGCTCGCCCGGTGTGGGATCGATCGTGTGTGTGTGCCAGCGAGGAGTCAGTCGTCGAGGCAGCGCCAGACAGATGACAACACATCGTAGGAAGGGCTACCTATTGATCAATCCTGAGGGTTATTCTTTCAACTATATAACCTACCTCTGGGTGATGCGCTACTTAAGATTTCTACAGAAAGTTTATGCCGAGGTAGGCATCGAGATTGTAATCATTGGCATTGGATTCCGACAGCAGAGTTGCACACATTGCACTTCCTGTAGGTTGTTTTCAAAAACATTCAAGTCGGGCTTCGTGAGTTGAAGATTTTGCTCACAATTCTCTTTTGTTATTTCTCAAAAACATTTTCCTACTCCGAGTTCCCGAGTTTGAAATTTCTTACCACCTGAATTAGACTTCAACCAGTATAATAGAAGCCTAGTTCCCATCTCCTGAACCGCTCGCAGGAGTTATTAGCCAACCGGTCATAACAACGTGAGGAAAAGAAGTGTTGTGATTGGTGGGGAGAGGAGAAGTGTAGCCATACTACTGAAAGACATCAGTAGAATAAGTGCTCAGGAGTGGCCAGTCGTGCAAAGAATGTTCACCGGGTACCAATATTCAGTTATGTGCCACCCACGTTATACTGAATAGAAACGTTAAACATGTGTGCTGAAGAAACTGTTGTTCTATGTGCAAACCTGCAATCTTGAGCATAGTGGAGAGTCAGATACAACAATGATTACGTCTGGTGCCGACATACTATGTATTGTGATAGAATAAACTGTGAAATAAATGCAGTTCCTGTGTTCGGCAAACATGTGTTGTTAATTACCACAAGGTACCATCGTCAATAATTATTACAGGTGGAGTTGGTGTTGTGTATACAGGAGTGGAATGGTGATAGGGGAGAAACAGACTTAGGGCCTAGTAACTTTTAACAAGAGCTAAAAGCATTCACAGGTGTTTTTGTGCATGTTGGACCTGCATCTTCTCCCACTGTGATGGGATCTACTGAGCATGATGAATGAGGTGAGGAGATAAAAGATTGAGGATTTTGTGGAAGGAGACAAGTTGGGTGGATTCTATATCTGCCAGGTGAATATAATACTGGAACACCAGTAGGGTTAAGCTAAGGGACTGTGTAAAACAGAAAACAAGGAGAAACAAATGAAGTTGTTTGTGACAACCAGAAACTGAAATTTCTACCATTTTTTTTTTACCATTAGATGGAATATTCAGGAAAGGCAGGATTGAAGGAACAATATGTGTGAATGTAATTTGGCAAGAGGGGAGGCATGGAAATAGAAGCAGCACAAGTAGCTTCCTAAATATGATATTTTAGAAAAAATGCCCAAGATGCAAAGAAAGATAACAGTGGTGAACATAGCAAAAAACTTGTAATGCTTATAATGGCGAGTGCAGTCCAGAAATACAAAGAGACTATGTAGGCTTGGGTTTTAAACATTATTAGCATGAAAATTGTGAGAGTGAAAATCTCAGCATACAGGTGTTGAAGAAGGCAAATAGTTTTATGTTAATGCTGAAAGAAAACAAAAATAAGGCAAAAAACTGAAAGAATATGCATAAATAAATAAAAGGCATGCAGGGGGTTAGAGGATTATGCTCCAGTACCAAAAATACACAGTAGACGAGTGAAGACAAAAAATGGTCTTGTAAGCAAAAACTGACTCTCGGACAGAAATACTTCAAAGTTTGAACAGCAACTGGCAAGGGGTTCAAAAAGACAAAAAAAATTATAAGGTAATTACAAGAGGATGCAAAGAAGAACCACTTTACTAGCCAGCAATAATATTTCCCAAGAAACAACAGAAGGGATAAAAACAATAAAACAACACTGTGTAAAATATATGTGATATGGGATTAATTAATTAACAACTACAATGATAAATAATTCAGTCACTTTGGCAATCAGAAGCCTTATGGAACTTCTGTCTTTATAAATTATTATTAGCAATTAGTCCTGTTACGGCTTGAGCCATGTAAAACAACTGGGTTTTACTAAGGACCTAATAGAAGGTGTCAGACTAAATTTAAACTTTATTTATACAATGTGGTGACGACAGATGGATAGTCGACATAATTTCAAGCAATTTATTAATCCTCGGTATAGTTTGAACATTTAATAGTGTACGAGGTACTGTAACACTGAACATACACAGTCAATTAATACTGTAGTAAGTTTTATTCAAACAGTTTTTGTTTCAAACTATCACACCTATGCCGACCACCAACTGGAAATAATATTAATCCGAGATTACAGGACCACTCGAGTGAAAAGTACAATCACTTAGCGTAAATTCAGTTATTAGTGTGATCACTGTTCTCACAAAATCACTGTTCATCATCCACTTATTATTAAAATTTTATTTCACGGGTAATAGAATCAGGGATTAAAATAAATTTCCAAGGGAAGTGATAAATAATTTACCAAAATGCTGCAAAAATTTAAAATTGACATTTGTATAGGGCAAACGTAGGCAGGCATAAGAAAGGGAGGAAAATGGGTAAGTTGGGAAATTACAACTGGAGGGTCACAATTGAATGAAATTCAACCAAATGACACAACAAACCATCCAAGCGGTTAGTTTATCAGCACAAGTAAGGGCATCGCCCAAAATATTGTTTTGCTTTGTGTGTTTTTAACCAGTTTTTGTCTCTACCACCCTCCAGGTTTAAACTCTGGAGTGTTTCCATATTAATTAATTTCCTTACTCTCATTATTTATAAAACTGTTTCTAAAAGTATACATTGCTTAAGACATTGATGTAACACAGGTAGAAGTTTTGAAAATTGCTGTCTCTATAGCCTACCTGTGACTGAAGATGGCTTCATAAGAACAGAAGATATAGAGAAATGCATAAACCAAGATGAGAATTGATACGAACTACATAGCAAATAGTTGGCTAACTTAGGTGACACTAGTTATTGTTTCTTTTGTTCCCTTTAATGTCAGTCAAGCATGCTGTGGAATAATTCTCACAGAAATGTCAGTGTTATAAATTAATGTAATTAATGATGGCAGAAAGTGCAGATAGTCAGATGTGGTCTCCAAGTGATGCATTCCTGTGTTCCTTTTCTGAAAAAAAGTGATGATATCAGTAACAGGTGTATATGTAGCTTTCTTTTCACACTTGGTATTCAGAAACAGGCAGCTCACACTGAAAATGTTACCTCTAAATACCTAACAACATAGTAATTTAAATTTGTCATAGGAATCAAAGTCTTTTTGTTTTTCCCCTACTATACTTTCACCTTATCAATGGCCGAGTAACAGCAGACATTTTATCATTTAGTACATTGATTGTACAATTGCTGATTGGAAATCATAATAAATTCCATCATAATTTTTGTTAAAGAATCATCCCAGTGTCTTCCTGAAACTGAGTGAAAAATTCTGGGGAAACTATGAAAATTTGATATTTGAGCAGTCAGAGCATAAATCATACTCTACTACATCACCATAATCAAATCTTCCAATTGGTATTGCTAATTCATTAAAATGGATAGAGTTGTTACAACAGCACAGTCATACTTACTTTATTTTTGTTTATAAATTGTGTTACATATAGAATCTAACTGAAAATAGTTTTAAAACATACTTGCAGCAGAGATAAGAAAATCTAGCATGATATATTGATTGGGAAAAGAAAGTGCCTACCTTTGCATGCTAGTGTGAAAGGTGGTAGTGTCAAATCAGGACATTCTACAATTTCAGCAGCAACTTCTGAGAAATTTGACTTCAGCCCCAAGTTGAGAACTGTAACAATAATGTTTTACCATTAAGTACATAAATTAAATTTAAACTATCAGGATGAACAATATTTTCATTACTAATGTAATACAAACAAATACTGGCACAACAATTTTATAATCATCATCACCAGAAAGTAAACAGAACCTGAAGATGATATTGCATAAGAAATAGGAAGGAAATTAGACACTGCCTTTTAACAAGAAAACATAGATACTGGTACCAAAATTTGGAAGATCAGACTGGGTAGCCTTCAACAGTTCATACCAAACATTTGTATTCCCAACAATGCTCAGTTACAATTCTTTTATTGACTTGAAAATCTAAAAAACAATTTCAGTTAGAAATATTTTATCTACCAGAGACATCGGTTGACAGAACAGATAGTAAACATGATAATGAATTTGGAAACAAAACAATATGAATTCAAACAAAGGCAAAGAAAGTAAATGATTAATAATTTACCGAAAATGTTGAAAGAATTTAAAGTTGAAATTTGTTGAGGGAAAAAGTAGGTGGATACAGGAAAAGGGGGGGGGGGATATGTAGGGAAATTGCCACGGGAGTGGGTGCTGCATTGCAATTAAATTTAAATTCATCACTTTACAAAGAAGAAAACAGTGGGTTTCTACAGACACATAAAATAATTGTTTAAAAAACATAAAAACTGCCTTCAAAAAAGGGCACTAAAAATTTTAAAATAACTTTATACCTTGCTTAAAAGAAAGTAAATCTAAATGGACAATATTTTACATTACTGTTATTGAAATTTTTACATTAATTAGTTATTTTTGGAGTCGGTGCCAGCTGTCAGATCGCGCAGATCTAATTACTGAACTTTATTTGGTGTTCGAGGCGAACTGAGAGCATGAACAAAAATTCTAAATATTTTACAGCATGTCGTGAGGAAGATAGTTTTATTGCGGGAGACAGCTTAGGGTAACAAATTAACGGTATGTTATCTGTTGCTCGACCTCGTTGGTCATCCAGGCACATCTCTGGTGCTATAGTGTCAGTTAGTAGGCTGCATGATGCAGTAAACACTTTATAGGTAGTATAGTATCGGTGTATCATCTATGTGTTTCAGTTTTGTTGAAAAATGTTTCTAGAATTAATTGTAGGTAAGTAGTAACATGATTTTTTATGTATTATTGTTATTTATTATTGTTTTTATCTTTTTGTTTTTCTTGTTTTGGCTGGCACCGACTCCAAAAATTACTAATTAATGTAAAAATTTCAATAACAGTAATGTAAAATATTGTCCATTTAGATTTACTTTCTTTTAAGCAAGGTATAAAGTTATTTTAAAATTTTTAGTGCCCTTTTTTGAAGGCGGTTTTATGTTTTTTAAACAATTATTTTATTTTTAAATTTTTAGTGGTATTATAGTTAATTTGTATTTAAATATGCCGCAGCAGTTCTCATTTTGCGAACTTCCTGGTAGCTCAGTGGTTAAAGCGAATACTTTAAAAACAAAATCTGTCTTCATAACAACTTTCAGAATGGGGTATATTGGATGCTGTGTTAAGGAATGTCAGTTTACATTTTGGTCCAGGCTGTGTTTCGATCTAATCATAACATCTATTAAAGCTGCAGCTCAATAATCGAAACATGTAACATCTGGACATTAATACATACCATATACACAAATCTGTCTCTGGAATATATCTGTTCGTTCCGGGATCACACAGAAAAAATAGATATTTAATTGGTTTTCACAACGTAAAAGCTCGGGGTCCAAGTCGAAATCTGAAGTACATGTTGAGACATTAGGACACATACATTTAATAAATATTCTGCAATTACTTAAAAATAGCTTAATTGATTTTGACGGTACTTAAAACTGTGGATTTTGTAAAGAACATTGGAAATTATGAACGATGGGGATAAAGGAGAAGAGGGATTGGTCTTATGTATACCAAATCTTTTCTGATTGATTTAAAGTATACGTTTGTAAATTTCTATTGATATCCATATAAAATTTTTAGATGTGTATAAAAAAATAATTAAGGGGTGTGGAGGTAAAGAGTAGTTTGGTTTTTGTTAAGGTAGTGTGGACAGCATTTTTCTCTTTGTTTTAAAATATACATGTGCAAAGTTCCATCGAAACCAGATAAAAACTGTAGCTTTGTGTAAAGAAAATTTACAAAAATTAAATGGGGTAAGGGAGTGAGCGGTTGGGTTTTGTAAACAGAAAGTTTCTCTTTGTTCTTAAGTATACATTTGCAGTGTTCCATCGAAATCTGATAAAAACGGTAGGTATCTATAAAGAACATTGTAAATTAGGAGGGGTGGGGGTAGAAGGGAAAAGGGGTTGGGCTTCTGCGACCTAATTTAAACACAATTGTTATGTATTTTTTAAAGTATATGTGTGCAAATTTTCTTCAGAATCAGATAGGATCTGTGCTTTGTATAGATTAAATGGGTGGAAAGGGGAAGAGAGGTTTGGCTTCTCTAAACCAAATGCAGACAGTATTTTTGTGTTTGTTTTGAAGTATACATGTGCATACTTCCTTCAAAATCAGATAGAAACGGTAGCTTTATATAATGAACATTAACAGTAATTAAAGGGGAATAGGGTTTGTGTTTTTGTCAAAGTAATGTGAGTAGTATGTTTCTTTTTCTATTTGCTTTAAAGTATACACATACGAAGTTCCACCGAAATCGGATTAAAATGTGGGTTTGTACAAACATTAAGGGATGTAAAAGGGGAGCTAGGGTAGTTTTTTTGATTTTTTGGTCAGAAATCTTCTCCATAAAAAAATACAAATATGTACCAACTTTCATAAAGATCGGCCAAATGGTGTCAACTGCAGCTTTTCAAAAAGAAAATTGACAAATGTCAAGGGGCGGAAATGGGGAAAGGGGTTCAGTTTTTGCAAACCAAAAGCTGACATTATTTTTTCTCTTTGTTTTACAGTAAAAGTTTGCTAAGTTCTATCTAAACTGGATAAAAACTGTGGGTTTGTATAAAAATTAAACGGTTTAATGGGTAGTGGGGGTGTTTTTTTAATTATTTTTGGTCCAAAACCTTCCTCGTGAAAAAATTCATATAAGCGCCAACTTTCATGGAAATAGTTCAAATGGTGGCGACTGTAGCTTTTTATAAAAAAAAATTGACAAAAATTAAGGGGTTGTTAGGATGGAGAGGGGTTGAGCTTTGGCAGACCAAATGTTGACAAGATTTTTCTGTTTGTTTGAAAGTATTCATTGGCAAAGTTCAATCAAAATCAGATATGAAATATAGGTTTCTATAAATTTAAGGGGTGTAAAGGGGGGATGGGGTGGCTTTTTTATTTTTTGGTCAGAAAACTTCTGCATGAAATATTACATGTATATGACAACTTTAATGGAGATCAGTTAAATGATGTCAACTATAGTTTTGTATAAATTAATGGATGGGTAGGGTGAGAGGGGTTAATTTTTTTCAAACCAAATGTTGACAGCATTTTTCTCTTTATTTTTGACTATACATTTCCAAAGTTCCATCAAAATCGGATAAAAAGTGTGGGTTTGTACACGTTTAAGGGGTGTAAAGGGGTAGAAGGGGTGGTTTCTCAATGAAATTCATATGGGACCACTTTGGAGGTATACTCTATCCACTATAAAAATTTCATTTAGATCCGTTCAAAAGATATCGCTGAACATACATCCAAAAAAAAAAAATTCAGACGAATTGAGAACCTCCTCCTTTTTTGAAGTTGGTTAAAAATAAATTCGGTCATGTTCTGCCACATGGTGATGTCACACTATGATGTCACATTTTTCGCCTACACTGACCAACTTTCTAGGTTATGCACGTTATTTAACACCAGTTCTATTTAGCTATGCATCGGTGAATAAAATAATTGTTAGGACTCTGAAAGAAAATACGTATTCCATTTAAATTGACATAATAATTATTAGTCCCTTATAGTTATTTCATATTCATTCGAAGTAAAAGTATTAATTTAATCAAAAGTATTCATTATAATATATGGTAATAGATATGGAGGATAAAACATTTAATTTTTGATTAGCAATTATTAGATTATTATTATAACTGGCTCTTGACTTTAAAGCAGAGGGCATGAGTAAATTAATTTATTTTAAATAATTGAAATTTTTTCATGAATGTCATGTTACTGAAATCGTTACTTCATTATTCCACACTGATTGCAATATATACAGCCTAGACTACAATTAAATCTTATATTACCTGGCATGACGTAAGCTTTTAAGATATTAAAAAACAAAAAATTCTTTTGCTTTCACTGCTGACAGATTTCAGCTGTATGTAACTGCAACAGCCATTCAACCATTGTAATATTGATCTGATGCACGGATGACAAAAATAAAATGTAAGAATTGGTGAAGATGTTTTATTTAGTTTATATCGCTATGCATTACTGTCATTAAAATGTGATGCAGTACATGCATTAATATGCATGTGATTGAAGTATTTTTTCTGGCGGCAAGTTTAGTATAGCATGGAGTCAAGTTTAAATGCAACCTGGACCAGGATGGTAATGGAGACCTTTTGTTACAGCGCAAGGAACGTGGAATTACATTGAGCTTTATTTTATAAAAATTCTATTCAGTTAAGCAATTGCTAAGAAATGAATTGCTAGAACACTGAAAGAAAAGTATGTATTTCATTTAAATTGGAATATTAATTATCTGTTTTTTTTGTTTTTTTTTTAACTGAAATCATTACTTTGTTTGGATGAAAGAAGTTCTATTCTTCTTAAACCACAATAAAACTAATATTATGTTGCAAAACTAAAGTTGTTAAGATTTATTTTTATCATCCTTAGTTTTCACTGGGATCATTATTTCAGCACGATGTAAGCTGTGCCAGCCGTTAAAACATCGATCTTCGTCGCAGATAATAAGAAAGAAAAATGTAAGAACCTGTGAAGATTCTGGATCTAGTTTAAATCAAAATGCATGATGATGCCATCATGCAACACAGGGAATAGATCAATTCACGTGTGATTGGAGCTTTCATTTTCTAGCAGCAATAATAGTGGAGATTGTGGTTAGGCAGAAATGCAACCTGGGCCAAGTTGACAATTGAAACTTTTTTCTACAGCACAAGGAATGAGAAATTACATTGACCCTTATTTTATAACAAATCTATTTAGTTAGCCAACTGCAAAGAAATTAATTGCCAAAATACTCCTTCAAAACTGTCATTTTTGATGGGCTTTGAGGCAAGTTAACAATATTTTGTACAGTCCCTTAACTATGCAAGAGGAGATATGAGATATACAGTAATGAAGTGATATGAGAAGGAAAGTGCAGAAAGGTAATATGAAGACAGAAGTGCATAGGGAAAGTAAACCTATCATTTACTGAGATTGAAGGCAGACAATGAGAACAGAAAAACAAAGACTAAGAATAACAATAACTTGGATAAATTATACTGCAAATGACAATTCTTACTACAAGTATCACCCTTGCCAGGGTTATGAGTGTATAATCTTTCTGAAATCAAAAAAGAGGAGGAATTCAAAGTCTTTAATACGGTAAATAAGTAACATAAACAGAACGTTAATAATAAAGCAACTTTTAAATCAAAAATAACCTGATGTCATAAAGAAACATGAAAATCAATAGGTACAAATTTAAAAACAAAGGGATTTTGTTGCATTCTTTTTCATAAAGCATATAGGAGAAAACAATTATTCTGATACACAGTTTATACAGTCTAGGAACTTTATTTAATAAGATAGAGCCAGTTGAAAGTCTATTGCACCATGTCCTTGATAAGATGACAAAAACACTTAAAGCAATGAAAAGTCATTGATTTAAAAGAGAGAATCCAAATGTAACTATCACTATAGGTTGTCGGCATTGAGAAACACATTCTCACCAAAATTAAAGGTGACAAGTAAATTCCAAGTATGTTTTTAAAGAGATAAAGAAAATATATTTTTTAATAAAATAGTTAAGAGGATGAGAACAAGCTCAAAAGATAGAGAAAAATTAATTCACTAATACTATTAAAACAGCTGAGATCTTAAGGTGAAAATCAGAATTTTGGTATCAAAGCCTAAAGTGATCTTGACACATTTTTAGAAATAAATAACTCCTAAATAAGTAGAATTACAAGAAACATTGTCATAACATAAAATGCTTGCAATAAATCATAATATAACATATCAAAGTTTCAAGGAAATCTGAGGACTTTTGCAGTTCACAAGATAGTTTGTAAGGACCCAACCTGATACTGGGGTGGAGTATAGTCTTACTACCTTAACTGAAAGTTCACTTGAGATGAAAATTCTGTTGAATTTGACTAAGTAATTTTAAATTGACCATGTGCCTGCCTGGAATACTCAACTAAAATGCTTAATGGTCACCACTCAGCCTTTGTAACCCCAAAGCTGAGAAAAGGGTTTCAGTTTACTATGAAATCACAAAAATAGTTCACTAGGACAAAAATTTGGAGTTTATTTAAAAAGTCACATTTTTCAAAATTAGCATTATACAGTTGAGTAGGAAATCAAACAAATGTTTCCAGAAAATTGCAGATTGTGGAGAGAAATAATACCGACCAACCAAAAAAAAACCTTTTTGAAATTTAAAAGTTATTGACTTTACGATCTGGTACAAAAATTCATCAAGGCCGACACACGTTCCTTAGCCAGTTTCCGGCTACAGACCAACACACACCACAGCAACTTGCACAGATTTACCTTACATAACGTTCCCGGGATACAGGCAACTCCCTTCCCCAGGGCTCCTAAATATATACCTTCGCCACTCACTACATTTGTATGGGCGATTATCAAAAATAGTGAAGAATGATTGTGATTATAGAAAGTGTTCAAACTTTAACTGTATATAGCCTTGTGCTCACGATATATAAAAAGTGTTTAGTTAGAATTCTTGAATGATTAGTTTGTTTATAAATGATTTTATTTTAAATAGCGTATTGACACAGCGTCCCAAAGTTCAGTGGGGGTTTCCCTAATTTTATCTGAATTTCAAGTACTTTTTTAGGTCATCCTCTGAAATGACAAATAATCTAAATAAAATTAGTGCCAAAATGTTCTATATTAATTCCCAATTACAGTAATGTAAATTTTATCGTGATCTTTGGTGGAATAGCGAAGTTACGGCTTTAACAAGATTTGGTGGTGCAACTGTTTAGAAGTCATTTGGTTTTTCGTTCATAATTATTAGAGTATTGTTTATACCGAAAAAGTGAAATTATCGGAATTTTCTTTGAATTTAGTTACATGTTTTGACAACAATTTTATTTACGACAGTGGCTGGGTTTACTTGCAAATAAATCTACAGTGAAACCACGTTTGTTTAATGATGAAATAATCTTTAAAATGTATATAAAATTTGTTCTACTGCCTCGAGTGTTCTGAAATTTTAATATGTTAAACTAGATTTTTAGTTCTTTCGGGGAATCTACTAATTAGTTCGGGAAATTATCGAAAACATATGATTTAAAATGTCAGAAGTGAAAGTGTATTTATCGAAGCGCTTAAATATTTATTTACATTATTTACACATTCTGAAACTATGAAATTTTACTGAATTTAACTTTCTTTTGAATTATTATTATTTTAAAATTACTTTACTTCATTTTAAAGTGCTCAGAAATAGTTAAATGCTCACATAGCCAAGTTGGAAAATAATGGATTACCATATTCCAGATTAGTTTAAAGTTTCTTTATTATTATAAAAAGTTTGTTTAGGCCTTTTATTAAATATTGTGGGTCTTTACTGCTTTTAAAATGGTTTATTTAATGAATTGGGTTACAGTATCAGCTTCTATATGAAACGTTCCTCCCATAACCTGTACTTACAATGAAACCTTACGTTTATAGGAAAGCTTACTTCCTCCCTTATACCTGAAACTAAGAAAACTAGAATTTACCAAAATTCTAAGGTGCTTACAAGTTTACCATGGGAAAACACTGATGTTCCAGATATTTTCAGCAAGAAAGTATATAAAGTCACCATATTTCTTGCTTCAAGGCCAATCTCTAAAAAGCAGTCTATTGTCAGGGGCATAAATGAAAATTAAATAAATTATTAATTCAACTGAAATATGGCATAAGGCGTTGGCTGATGCGGGCTTGCATCACGACGCGGCTTGGGAAGCCAGGTCGCTAGAATTGCTGATCTCGGATAGTTGACCGAGCGGGAGCGACGCACACAAGCAACGCTGCAGGACAATGGGGGCAGCGAGGTTTCTTAATAACTAATTGCTAGTTGCTTGAACTTGTGATTCGGGACTGACACGAACGCCTCGGGCACGGCCACCGGCCCCGCGTTATGCCGCCATCTTTGCCGATACTTCCGTTAAGTCAGATACAGCAGTAGTCCCTATAGCGGTGTGGACCGTACCTTCCAGGTGTAACTTGCACTTGTACTCTACTACAAATAAACCTCTGTACATCACAGTCTCGACTATTATTGTAGTAGCGCCAGAACCCTCTCCGCCGTTCAGACGGCTGGTGTCAGACCTGATTATTCAGGAGAGCGGCTTGTGCAAGTAAGTCGATTCATTCACCACTCGCCTTCCTGACCACTGACGGGACCTGCACGTATACTGCAGAAATGTCCCGTACAGATTGGTGTCAGAGTGGTTAAACCCGGGACTCTACGAGATTCGTACCAAGAATTGGTAGATACAAGTCGATGTGTGGATTCAAGACGGGACAACTGCTGGAGCAATCGGAGGATCGACGTCAAGGCATCGCGATTCCACAGCTACATGACTTCGGAAGATGCAAAAGGGCGGCAGCAGTGGCAGCATGCGTCGAAGCAGCGACGGTGAGCGAAGCAGTGTGAGCGACAGCAGCGCACGTAGCGGCCAGTCGGTGACAGCAGCGGCGGCGGTTGCAGTTCCAGGGTCACATTCCGCACCGGGCGGGGCAACAAAGCGGGTCTCTACGCGGGCTCTGCGAGGTGCCGAGTCCCCAGGGGCACGAGCTGCGGCAGCAGTCAAGGCAGTTTGATGAGTATATTCCAACTCTATTTATTATGGCAGAGACTCCGCAAACAGTCCAGGATGTTGTCACGGATTTGGCAAGAAAGTAGCTAGTTTAGCAGCAGAAAAAGGTAATAGTAGTAATGCTACGGACGCAAACGGGAGCGGGAAAAGCAATAGTAATAATGTTACAGACAGAAACGGGAGTGGTAAATTGCAGTTGCTAGGTTCATTCTTGGGACAGGATTTGGTGGTAGTCCTGGGGAAGATGTTCAAGAATTTATCCTAAGAATCGAAAATCTTCTAGATTTATTACAGTTGTCATCAGAGGAGAGATTAAGAATCTTGAAGCGTCATTTAAAGGGAGACGAGTTTCGACAGTTGTTGCACGATGAAGACTTTAAAAATTCTGAAAGTTTTGAGGGGTTGAAATACGAGCTGCTGAAACGATACAAAGACAAGTCCAGTGCACGTTCATACCGGGAAAGATTAAGAAATTTGAAGCGGTTACCAGCTGAATATAGAGAATTTCATGGATCGAATAAAAGCTTTGAGTAGCCATACATATGAGTTAACTGGAGAAACTGTACTTGATACAGCTGTCAAGTACCAAATTGATCAGTTAAACTTGGACACTTTGTTAAGCGGTTTGTCAGATGAAATTGCGGAATATGTAACTTTGCAACGTCCGCGAACTTTTGCTGATGGGATAGATATAGCAACGTTTTTTGACCAAGTAAAGAGCAGAACTACCAGTGAAGGTAAGTGTAAAATTAAGCATGTTTTTCATAATAAGAGTGATTAAATGTTGGGAATGTGGTAGATTGGAACATGTTCAGAGGGAGTGCTTCCGCAATCCAGCTAACAATTTCAGAGGGAGAGGTTCACATGGGAATAATGGAGGCAGAAGAAATAATTTTAATGGGAATACTTGCTCTAACTGCAATGGGGAACTTATGCAAGTCAGTAATGGGGCTAGAAGAGGTAACAATGGTGCAGTAACGGGGAATTTTGGGAGACAAAATCAGGGTAACAGAAGGTCAAATAACTTTGAGCACCAGGGAAGTAATAGTAATTCGCAAGGGGGTAGTGAGACTGGGCCAGTACGATGTGAGTGTTTGTCAAGTGGGGGCACTAGTGATTTAAACTAGGAATGGGTAGGTGTAACCCTGACAAACTACCCAAGGTAAATAACGTTCCTGTGACACATAGGCAGGACATTATGGGGGTAAGTAACACAAAATTGGTCCTAATATCATCAATAAAAGGTAAGTTTTGTCGTTTGTTAGTTGATTCTGGAGCTTCAGCGTCGTTGTTGTGTGTTGATATTTGTGGAAAGCATGGTTTACGCTCCACAAATTGTAAGATTACAGGTATAGATGTAAGTTGTGAAATTCCTGTGTTAGGGGTAAAAAAGGTAAGATGTTTGCATAGAGGGAGGAACGTTTGACATGTTGGCATATGTTGTTCCTTCGTTGAGTTTAGGATTGGACGGTATTGTCGGAATAGAATTTTTGAGGAAACATGCTGCAGTTATCGACTTTGCTAAGCATACGATTAGTCTATGGGACACGTACTAATCCAGATTCAAAGACCCGATGAGCACTCAAGGGATTCGACAGGCATATCTGAACCTGCTATTCGAGTGTTAAGGTCAATCGCAAAGGCGGATGCTGCGCAAATGATACCTCCAAATCCTGGCAAAATCATCCATGTTCCTGTGGTGAAAAGCTTGGCAGTTGATCAAGAATCAGTAGTATTAGTCGAGCCTCCACAAGATGCAGAATTTTTAGATAGACAAAGAGTGTATATTAAAAGAAGTGTGTGTCATGTTAGAGTAATAAATGGAGAAACATTCGTGCCAGTTGTAGCGGACAATTTTAGCAATTGCAATGTGGAAATCCCGCGAGGGTGTAGTTTAGCCGTTTTGTCAGTACTTGACAGTACAGATGTCGATGATAGTAGTAATGACTGTAAAAATGAATCATGTAGTGGAAATGTGAAACAAATTATGTTGAATAATGTAGATGTTGATGTAGATTTTAGAGGTAAATTAGAATATTTGTCTGGGGAACAATGGGATAAATTGCAGAAGTTACTGGATGAGTATAAAGTTTTGTTCGATACAAAGCGGGCCTTGCCGGCCACGGATCTGATCGAGCATACAATTGATACAGGGGATGCGAAGCCGATCAGGAAGAAGCCGTATCGAATTCCCGTACATCAGAGAGAGATAGTTGATGAGTTTATTAACAAACAGCTAGAGGAAGGAGTGATTCGTAAATCTCAATCTGCTTGGGAGGCTCCTGTAATATTAATAAAGAAACGGTCTGAAGACGGGGAGACCAAGTATCGATTCTGTGTGGATTACAGGGGGTTGAATAGTGTCACAACACCAGATGTGTATCCTCTACCGTCCATAGCAGAAACGGTGGATTATTTAGGGGGATGCAAATTCTTTTCAACCTTGGATTTGCGGTCAGGGTATTATCAAGTCACTGTATCCGAAAAAGATGTGCACAAAACCGCTTTCATTTTACCGAACGGCCTATTTTAGTTCCGACGCTGTCCTTTCGGTCTACGCAACATGCCTAGTTTGTTCCAGCGTTTAATGGACACTTTGTTACACGGATTGAAACCCCATGTGACACTGGTGTATCTCGATGACGTTTTAGTGTTTTCTAGAACGTTCGAGGAGCATATCGAACATCTGAGAGAGGTTTTTGAGAGGTTGCGTTAGGCAAACCTGACGCTTTCTTTCAAAAAATGCCATTTTGTAAAAAATGAGACAGAATATCTTGGCCATGTCATCTCACAGGTGGGAATAAAACCTCACCCGAGACTACTCGCGGCTGTGAAGGATTTCCCAACTCCTTCCAATGTTAAAGAGCTTCAATCATTTCTAGAGCTGGCAAACTATTATAGGAAGTTCATTAAAGATTATGCCCATAAGGCGAAACCTCTTACGGAGTTGATGCGGAAGGGAGCAGAGTTCAAATGGACACCCGAGTGTGCGCGAGCTATGAACGAGCTTAAAGAGCTGTTGACAACACCTCCCGTCCTTGATACCCCGACATGAAAAAACCTTTTATTTTGGCTGTGGATGCCTCAGGGGTAGCGCTAGGAGCAGTTCTATCGCAGGCAGTTGATGGCTTGGAAAGACCGGTGTGTTACGCTTCGAGACAATTGAGTCCTGCAGAAAGAAATTATAGCACTACAGATCAAGAACTGGCCGGGGTTATCTGGGGGATCAAATACTTTAGGTGTTATCTCCTAGGTGCGAAGTTTGAATTAGTCACAGATCATGCTGCAATTAAGTACCTGTTGACTGTTAAAGATCCGTCGAGCAGATTGACCCAGTGGGCTATCCTACTCTCGGAGTATGAATACACTGTCCGTCATAAGCCAGGAATTAGTCATGGAAACGCTGATAGCCTAAGTCGCAAAGTAAGGGCGGTGACAGCTAAGGAAGCTCCCACTTTATCTCAGCTTCCTGTGAATCAGTCGCAGGACCTCAAATGCAAAAAGTGGCATAAAGACAGAAGATTTGTGTTGCGGGACGGATTGTTAAGGCGAGTAACGAGATATGGAGAGCACGTAGTAGTACCTAAGTCATTACGTGAAACACTGATCAGTCTACATCATGACAGTGTATATGCTGGACACATTGGTTGGGAAAGTGTAAATAGAACGGTTGCTAGAGAGTTTTGGTGGCCCGCGAGAAGACAAGATGTGAGACGGTATGTACAGAAATGTATGATATTCAACGAACGTGCGAAAGTTCCGCAAGCCAGGGAGAAATTGCAATCTCTTCCTGAAGTAAGAACACCTTTTGAGAGACTTCATTTGGATTTGATGGGGCCCTTTAACCGAAGCGAGGAAGGTTATTCATATATTCTAACAATGATCGATGCGTTTTCGAGGTATTTGGTCATGATACCGCTCGAAAATCAACTGGCAGGTACGGTCAGGGCCGGCGTTAGGGAGGGGTAAGCGGGTCAAAAGTACCCGGGCCCCGCCGGCTGATGGGGGGCCCGATCACCGAATATAGGGGCCCTCAGGCTATGAAGCCAAGAATATGCCCATTGTCACCTTGCCATTTTCTAGAGCTAAAAAAAAAAAGGTCGCCCATTTTACACCGGGCCTGAAATTCCTAGCGCCGGCACTGGGTACTTCATTTTGGTTTTCCCTCTAATCTTGTCTCCGATTGTGGAAAAACTTCTTGTCTGAGTTATTCTCTCAAACATGCAAGCTTTTGGGAGTAGAGAAGCTTAAAACCTCGCCGCACCATGCCATGGGCAATGGCGTTTCTGAACGTGTGCAAAAGACAATTATCAAATCATTGAAATGTTATCTGAACAAGTCTCAGAGGAGCTGGGCAAAGTTACTTCCATATATGGTCAGCGCGTACAGCGAGAAAGTGCACAGCTCAACAGGGAAAACACCTTTCGAAATATTATACGGTAGGGAGATGAACGCACCATTCACGATGTTTCCAGATCGGAAAGAGGTCAACAATCCAGAGGTAAGGAGCTTAGCTCATAAGTTAAAATGGATATGGAACAGTGTGCGTAAAAATAACTCGAAGGCTTTCGATGCCTACAAAAGGCAGTGTGACAAGAAAGCAGAACATAAGTGCCGGATCCTACGTTATGTTGAATTTTCCATACAGGAAGCCAGGTAGCTCGAAGTGGAAAATGAGGTGGTCGAGACAACATGAGGTACTTAGTTGTACATCAGCTGTGAACCTAAAACTGCTGGTAAAAGGTAAGGAAATAATCGTGCATAAGAATCGGGTACGACCGTATGTGTGGTGCGAGAACGTGAGAGCGGGGGAGGAGAGGAGCGAGAGAGGCTCGAACCGAGCGCCGGAGGAAAGGAAGCAGCCGGCGCCCCCGCCACAGGCAGTGGATCCAAGCAGAGAGAAAGGTAGGCATAACTACAACCTTAGAGGTAAGACGGGTTGCAGCGGAGCCAGGACAGCGTGGCTGAGCCAGCGGCGAGTAATTCACAGAGTATTGGTAAGACCGGGAGAAAGTGGAGAAATGTAAATAATAGTGGGTACGATCTTAGAAATAGGCGGTAAGGGTAGAATACTTTCGGGGGGAAAGTAGAATTGCGTATTTTATTAGTTATATACTTTTCCAGGATTTTCATTGGTACTGCACTGTCCAGGAGTGAACCAGGACCCCAGGGTAGAGATCCAGCACAGACCCTGCTATAAGAATTCTTAGTTGGCATTTCATTGTCTATGTATGTGACACTGAAACTTGCTGTAATTCATCGGGTTGGAATTTGCCTGCCAGATGGACGAGTCAAGTATTTGTTGACAGTAAACAATTCTTGCCGTCATGTTTCGATTGCAGCATTGCATGCGTGCGGTGAGCTAAGTGGGACAGCCGACACAGCGCTGACGTTGGGGATTACGACAGACTGCAAGCAGCGACTGGAAGTGCAAAGACACTAAGTATTGCAACGCATGCACTACAATTTAGTACAAGGGAATAATAAGGATATAATAAAGGTTATTAATTTTCGGGGATCCTATATATTAGTAAGAAGGGACATTAGTATTAAGTTTCATTTTGGGTAGTTAAGTTTCTAGCATTTAAGTAATTAGGAATTCATTTCATTGTAATCATGAAGTTGCTTAAGCAAGAATATTTTTTCCTTACAATACAATATTTATGGGAGTTGTGTAGGTGCAAATGTTTGTAATTACACCCTTAACAAGTGGCGTTATTTTTTCTAAAGGAGCTAACGTGGTAGTGACCAGTTTGCATTGGACCATTCTTGCGCAATATGATTTTAGTTAATTACAGAATCATAGTGCACAACTAGAAAACATTTTCGGGATTTTAGAGCAAACTTTTGAAAAGAAACCCTTCCATTATGACAAAATCACGCATACAATTGTGGATAGTTTGCGAGTACTGTATCAAGCATTGAGTCAAGAGTTTCGGGATTTAATCGACCTCCTCCCTAGAGAGAGCGATCGACCCAAACGGGATTTATTCAATTTGGGGGGGTCCATATTACGTTATGCCCTTGGAACCCTCACAGAAGATGATTTGGAACAATTGCAGAAACGACTAGACACGTTAGAGCAATCTGATGATGATGTGTGCATAAGTCTGTTGAAACAGCTAATTTTAATCATGAATTTGGAAGCCGCAATTACTAACAATACGGCTTCGATAAGGATGCTTGCGGATGCATTCATTGCAAAAGCAAGTGAGCTACAGGTTACCATGAACCACAATCTTAAGGAAATTGAGGTGTTTTTTGTTAAGCAATTGTATAGCACGCAGATTTTGCAACAGTTGGTAATGGCAGTGACTAATACCTGCACTGAATTAACACAGTTGAGAATAGCGCTGAAGCAAGCTGCTGCGTGTAAGCTTAGTGATGTGCTTTTAGGCCTGAAAGCTTACCTGCAGTATCTGCAACTAATCCAGAAACCAGCAATCCTACACTGTATTAAATTATAGCGACTTAGGCAGATGCAAAAGTTCCATCGTTACTATTTGTCCGATGATGACGCTACTGGACCATGGTGTAACCAGTTGTGAGGCATCAATGTTTTTTTTTGATGACTTTTCAGAGCAATGTCAATGCGAAATTATAATGTTACATACGCCGTATTTGGCACCATTGAAATACAATTGGATTTTTGCTATGCCTAAGCCAAGTAGTATAACCGTAACATGCTGGGAAGACCAGATGCAGATGCATGTCAGCAAAATAGAATTAAGACGGGCTGGTATAATTGGTAATGCAACTCATTGTCAATTTATAGGGGAGAATTTCATCATTCATCCTATCCATAGATCTTCCACGACTTATAATCTTGAATTTCCACAATACCACCTTCCAAAATTTAAAAGGAGTATTTACCACAGCCATAAGCTTGTAGAATTAAATAAAACTGATCCAAACCTACTTAATACAGAAATAGAAAAACATATGAGGCAGTCTCAAGATTCCGTTAAATATAACCAGATATTAGCAGCAGTAGAGACCCCAAATTAAAACACAAGGTAGACATAAGTTTATTGTAAGTACCATAAGTTTAAGCAGCATTGTGGGAGTGCCTATTATTATTATCCTGATTTTGTATTTGTACCGACGCTATTCAGGGCAAGTAGCAAGGTTTCATGCTTAAGCAGCTATACCAACGGCGGCACAGATTCTTGTTGACGTTTCTGGATCGACGAGTAAAGCTGACATTAGTGCGAACACAGCAATACACATGTAGAGGGCTATGTATAGTCATGTTTGTACTCACTGTTATTATTGTATGAATGTCATGTGGAGCAAATTTTAATAATTGTTTATGTCTTCAGGATTGGACACCTGGATCTAGCAGAACGGGTTGGCTTATTATTTTTCTTTGTTGTGCATATCTTTGTAAGCTGGAAGGTACTGTCCACAACTGCAGTCCACAAGCTTAATGTAAAAATGAGATATGAAGTGACGCGTTAACGGAGTAAAGCTGATTTGGTCGGTGGGAGTGTGTCAGGGGCGTAAATGAAAATTAAATAAATTATTAATTCAACTGAAATATGGCATAAGGTGTTGGCTGATGTGGGCTTGCATCATGACACAGCTTGGGAAACCAGGGCGCTAGAATTGATGGTCGCGGATCGCTGACAGAGCGGGAGTGACGCACGCAAGCAACGCTGCAGGACAATGGGGGCTGCGAGGTTTCTTAATAAATAATCACTAGTTGCTAGTCACTTGAACTTGTGATTCAGGACTGACACGAACGCCTCGGGCACGGCTACGGACCCCGCGTTATGCCGCCATCTTCGCCGATACTTCCGTTAAGTCAGATACAGCAGCAGTCCCTATCGCGGTGTGGACCGTACCTTCCGGGCGTAACTTGCACTTGTAGTCTACTACAAATAAACCCTCTGTACATCACAGTCTCGACTATTATTGTAGTAGCGCCAGAATCCTCTCCGCTGTTCAGACGGCTGGTGTCAGACCAGATTATTCAGGAGAGCGGCTTGTGCAAGTAAGTCCATTCATTCACCACTCGTCTTCCTGACCACTGACGGGACCTGCACGTATACTGCAGAAACGTCCCATACACTATCGCGACACAGACTACATTCTCCAGTCATAATCGACCAGTTTGTTAGTACACATAAACTGCATTGGCCAATACTTCATTCTTGAACTAAAGACTTGTTATATTTTAAACATATTGGATGAAACTTTTAAATTTTGTGTCTTGGATATGGTTCAAGGAATTAAGCAATTATTTTGATGATGGGAACATATAAATTATTCAGTGATGAATAAAATTATTAACAATGCACTACTCAGTAAATAATCAGAGAGTAAAACAATTCTATTAAGATTACTCTAAATGGAGTTGCAATTCAATTTTATATTGCAAGAATGAATGCTTTTAAGTTTATGTGTGTGACTTGAATAATAGGCTGCAGTCTTCCAATATATTTTCAAAATCTGTTCTGTGATCAGATAGCTTCAAAATCGTTTAAAGAATATATTGCTTAACTATCATCTATGACTTTTCTTTGTTACTATAACCCGTTAACTGTTGTGGAGTAATTATTTCTAATAAATCTATGCATCTTCAAGTTAGGTATCAGAGACATAACACAACATTTATCATACATGGTCACAGCTATGTGTGAATGTTGTAGCACCCAAGAAATATTAAATTTTAATACCATTTTCTACAAGATTAAGGATTTACACGAACTATTATGGCTTGTGTTTTCCTTTTTTTTAATTTTATTGTTGCCCTCCTGCATTCAGCTGTTGTAAGTGGTGGTTTTACTTTTCCTACCCTTTTTCTTATAATTTAATGAGATAATAATTCATAAACAAGAAAAACTGAAAAAGGGGGCGGGGAGACATAAATCAAGGATGACAACAGTACACTTTTTCAGAAACAAAATGAGCATCAAATACAAAGAAAGAAAATTCTAATAGAAATGTGAAAGAAATGGTTATGAGAAAAGTAGTTAGAATATGCAGCAAGATTGAATAGAAATCTGAGGAAATAATAAGGAATATTAATTAAAACTGACATATTCATTGCTCTAATGCAAAGAACATACAGAAGGAATATTTAGAGAAGCTTTTGAATAGGGCAAATGTTTAAAATGCAAGAAAGATGTTAAAACAGAGTAGTAATATTAAGAAGAGCCTTTTTCAAGAAGAAAACTTACTACCAGATACTGGCTGTATATAATGCAGCAGATAAAGATACTGAAGAGGCTGCTAATGACCTCGATGTCTTTGCGCCCTTAAGCAACAACAACTGAAGAGGCATAAAATTAGGAACATTTTAAATGAAGTAGTGTTGTAGTATATAAAAAAATCAAGTGAACTAACAGGTACAGCGAATATAGCAACCAAAAGGCATTTATGAATGGTTTATTTGGTTTTAAATTTTTTAAACACAGTTTTTAACAACCGATTCAGAAGGAAACAAAAGTTGCTGATTCAGTCCCTCCAACTTCTAAATACTAGTTTTGTTCCAATGATGAAGGGTTTACAGAACAAAAATCTATTACAATAAGTTTTTCCAAGTACATGTCTATGTTAAATTGCCATGGTTTGCGACAGGTGTTAACTTTGGTTATTCTGAAAATAGTAGGTATAAGTAAAAAACATTTCATTTCTTGAAAGGTTATGGTCTGCCAATAAAAAAATTTGTAGACTGGCACCATCCAGCCATCATTATGGTAAAGAAAGGCATATTTCTCTTCCTTATTCAAATTTACTAATCAGCAATTTTTATTTATTTATTTTGGAAGAAAACTTCTTATCTATTGTCAAACTAATATTTTTGCTATTGCATATGCAAAATTTCCAAGCCAGCTCTCAGAAAACACCAGAGAGAGGTACACCAACCAGGTCATGTGCTGGCAACATTAAAACATATTTAATACATATTTGTTGCTACTGTATTGAAGTATAATGAATCATTAAAACAATGTGTTAAAGAGTAGTATGCATAAGGAGTCTATCAGAAAGATCATTCTAAGGAATTACAATGACAAATATTTAAAGTGAGTAAATTAATGCTTTTGGTTGTTGTTATGAGCAAAGTATTATATGTAAACATCATACTAGGATTGATTTAAATAATTATACACAACATTCCATTTCACAATAAATCTCATACTATGATACTTTGTCATTTCATTTGACCCCTTTTTCAGAATTGTAGCTCATAATCCTTCCTTTTTAATTAAACTTTACGATGATCACACTTTGCAATTTTACCAAACTTTAAAGCAAGTGTACATTTTCACATTATTTCTTGAAACAATTCTTACTTCGTTTCCAGTATACCAATGAAAGAGATTCCATACATCATAATTTACTTCTTTTACCATCATTTACATATAGTCAAACTTGAAAAAAGAAACATTATTTACCATCTGATATTTCCTGTAATGAAGGACAATATAAAGGCTTTTTTTCAATTCTAGGGTTCTTCACAATTTATGGGTAGACATCTTTCACTGCTGAAAAAAAAATTAATTCAAATACTTAAAGAGAATATGAAGATAACTAATTTTCAGGAGACTATTTTCTGTCTTCCTGTGACTTGTGAACATTAACCACAGAAATAAAGGACACTGAAATGTTGTTATTAGTTACAACACATATCTTATCTACACATGGCGATAATTCTGATTATAGTGACATCATTAGTTACACAACACTGATAGTGACATGACCTTGGTCTCTAAAGATTTCCTCAATATTTACATGTTCTCACAAACAAATACTACAGGTGCCGAACAGAAAGCCTTAATTATAATAATAAAGTTTTTTAAAAAAAGCAGAGGAAAAAAGTAATCAAATACAAAACCATTAGACATTTAATTTTGAATGGCTTATTTAAAATTAAAATCATGTCACGCACTTCAATGTATATTGGTCTGTTAGTATGGCTGTGTACATTAGCACATTGGATCAAGGATGTATAATGGGCTCAGGTTCAAATCCCTGAATCCACGTTCTGGGTATTCTGATAGCAGTTTTTAGGTGCTTTCCTGTAATGATTTAAGTGAATACAGGGAAAGTTCCCAACTTCCATTGCAAATAATGTATATTTAAAACAAAAATACATTTATTTCATAGAACACAGAAATTTGCAAACAATTAGCACTCATTAGAATAGGATCACTAATTTTCATTCAAGCAAACATAGTGATTACAGCCTTACAAGATTTCCATGCCCATATAATTCATGACTGAAATTGGATGAGGAATAAAAATTCATACACATGGAACTACATAAGTATAAGTAAAATTTGCTAGAGAATATTTCCACATATGGTACATGTTATATTCTTGAAGGATGCACAGCAGTGTATTACTGTTATGTTCTCCAGAGCACTGCTATGATAATGTATAGATAGATATTACTGGAATAAATGTTAAAATGTGTTCATCTAGTCACCCATACTCAAAATTCGTCAACACTTCTGTCTGTTGATTCTAAATGTGATGGAAGTTGTGATCGATAAATACATATAATACACTCTATTGATACAACAAAATTTTGAAATAGTGATGTCAGTAAATGAAATTTATTTTTTTAAAAAAAGTAAGTGCAATGTGCACTAGTTATGATAGAATTGCCAAAACTGTAATTTTTCTATGTATATCCATGCATAACACAAAAACTATCTAATTAATTTCAAAACTCACATAATAATAGCTTAGGTCACAGGTAAAAGTATAGGAAACTTCTCATCACAATAAATTTGATATTTCCCAAAGTACACTGCTGAATACATAAATTTGTCAGTGCACACATCATGCAAAAACCATTGAACAGTTTTCAATGAAACTTACACAAAGTGATAGTTTATATTACAATATTTTTTTTATATCAATTAGTAACATATTTCCTGAAATACACAATCTACAATAAAGAGGCTGTGCACTCACTGGGAAGGAACTAACATACAGATTTCAATAAACGTAACATATAGTAATAGTTTTATGTCCAATATTAACATATAGGATACTATTAGTCATTTAAGTTGCACAGTTCTCAGAGAGAACATCCAAATCCACATACTGCTAAACTAGTCTTGGTTTTAATTAAATGTAGCAAAGTAATTGTTTGTATGCTTAGTAAGAAAACATAGTAATAATCATAAAATGCACACAAGTAAACATAAAACCGAGTGTTTGTTTCCAGTTTTGTACATATTTATAGGGATATGATCCACCACTTACCCATTTACCTAAAAAGATGGCTGGGCAGCGCGAACAAATGTAATGGACACAAACACCAAAGACATTGCAATTTTTGTGTCTTAGTCCCTCATCAGCAAGTACAGGACACTGAGGAGCAAGAGTGCCGCAGGAGACTACCTCAAATAGTGATGTGGTAGGTCTCCATGAGTAAACATCTGACCTCTTTGCCATAAGTCTTAACCTTAGCATGACTAAGGTTTATTAACAAAATATTGTGAATGGTTTACGTGATTTTGTAATCGTTGTGGCCATCCTGTCTATGGAAGGTAGCGGTTTTTCCTTATTGTTATATATATATATAACTAAGGAAGAATAGGGAAATAAAATCCAAAATAATGGCAGGTGGAAACCATTAGCACAAAGTTGGCGAACACATGTAATGCAATATTTTGGGGTTGAAACTTATTCTTGCAAGTATATGAGACCCTGCCAAGTGTCTCATCTACCTGTAAAAATAAGATTTAACATTGAAACATTGTGTTTCAAGTGTTTGTCTTTTTTTGTGTAGGTCATTTCTAGCTGCCATCATCTATGGCAAACATTTGGTTTTATTTCCCTGCCCTTCCTTAGTTTTACTGCCTTAAATAATTTTTCTGCTCTTAATTTCATAATGAAATACTATGTATCATTAGGAAGGACAAAGGATTATTTTTTTCAGAATAAATAACATATATTGTAATAAAATTTTGAAAACTAACCAGTTACAGACAGAGATGTGTTATATCAGTCATTCAGACTTTGTTTGTCTCACAGTAAGTTTGGCTGCATATATTAGGAAAAGACAGCAAAGCAAAAAACATAGTGCTGAAAAGTAACATATCTTTAAACTACAAACAAAAATCAACTGAGGTAGGCAGTCTCCCACAGTTAACACCTCTCCCCCCTTTAATTTATTGCTATTTTTAAACATGTTGCAAATTGGTTCTTTTCATGGGACAGGTTAAATGGTAGAATGGTATGGTGACGGCTTCTCTGTAATATTATCCCGAATCCATGCTTTTTGGGAAATCTTTTACTAACTATATCCAATACCACCAAAAAAAAAAAATCTAAGCAAGCATATGAAATCACAGGTAAAAGCTACTACATATATAGCAAGGAAACAAAAGGCACTTAATAGTGAAACAGAATTACAATTAGGGTTGGGAAATGAACCACTCCTTAACTTAGATGATAGCAGGGTAGTGTGGACATGAACACAACCATGTTCAGGTCTTGGCCTTTCATCAGCAATAGATAGGAGGAGGTTGGGAACTTCCTCAAAAGGTGACAGCAGAGCAAGGCATATTGTAGGAGTAAATCCAATCAGAGAACAGGTAGTGGGTATAGTGAATTAGAGTACTGGAGCAATGGAACATTAGTAAATATATAATCAAAACAATCCAAAAGACAGGCAAAATGTGCAGACAGCAAACCAAATTTTAATATTAAATATATATAAATAAAATATGGATTTTAACATCACTTGTGGTTAGCTGTTATTTAAGTATGGTGGTAGTGGTAGATGACAGAGGAGAAAAAAAGAAAAATTAAAAGAATCACTGGATTTTATTTAAGCTGAGACCATGTGTTAGCTTGGTGTCCAGTATATCCTGGTAGGCCAGTTTCCACCTTCCAGTTTCAGAGGGTGATAAGAATCTTGGTAATTAACTAATTCATCCTGAAATCAATTGATGATAATTACCTTTAATTGGTTGATCCTCCAATTCACAGGTTCTGTCATTGGTAACAGGGGATTTTACCCTCCACTAAAGGTTAATGACTACTGCGTTGACTGGATTAAATAGTTCTATGAAATGACAATACGGATGAATCACACTACACCTCACTTTTATTCCATCAAAAGCTTCATAGTAACATTACTAATGGATAAGACACTACACTCCAAAGATAGCACAGCACAAATACATTTCAATGGCAACGGAGTACTTGAAATGGCAACGAACCATCCAAACAATTATCAAAACTTCTGATAATGATCGACAACTGCTCGCTTTTGCCACTCACTTAAATAGTCGCTAGGGAACCATCCAGCACATTACAAAGAAGGCTGGCTGATGTTTCATGAGTGTCAACAACATAGCTGGCAACAAATCTTCTCTGACAATTAAAACCACACTAAAACACTTAGACCAGTACAAAATTTTTCACAATCAATATGAAACCAATGGAAATGAAAAGATATTTACAAGTATTTACCCACAAAATTATCAACATAAATCAGTCCAAATGGTTGAAACATTGTGGCTCACATCAATACTTATCATTACAAACTTTTAATTAATGTTTCATACATAATACCGTCTTTGATCATTTTACTTATCAATTACACATTTTATCTATATAAAACATTGTCCATTTACATGGAAAATATACACAAATTCACAATTAAATACATGAAAAATATACAAATCCATAATTAACCAACTCCAATCTTGCTATACATGATTCTTAAATTACATTTCATTGAAGGGCTAGGTCTGAGAGCTGTTACAAGGGGCTGCTATTGTCTGGGAGGTCTCTGATGAAATGGACACCAGGTGGTCTGGATTCTGAGTGAATATCATTTATGGCCACTCATTCTTATCAATAGTTGATTGGTGGTCAAATCCATGTATGAAGCCAGGCATTATTTTCAGGTTTGCTGGTTCATTACATGGGAGGTTCCACAGGTGGCATGTTGTATGATGGTGTTTTGTTTTTCCGTATGGCTTTATGAGTTGATTGACATCAAGGTGTTTACAGGCAAAAAAAGTACTATGTGCAAGGAATGGGAAGGGATTCAACCATGACTTTTCCTGGAACCATCCCTGCCTTAACCTGGAATGATTTTGGTAAACCATTTAAAATCAAAATCGTGATGGCCAGATGGGATTCAAACCTGCGTCCTCCTGAATGCAAGGCCATAGTGATAAACATGCTCAGTTTCTATGATGATAGATCTTTCCGCAGTAACAGGGTTGGTGAAGGTGATTGAAGCACCATGTTTGTTATACATCCTGAAATGTGGTCACTTACATTGGAAAAGGCCACGTTAACATCTCATAGGAGGAGGGTAACAGTGCTTGTGAACTAGGAGGTGGCTTAAGGTGGGGCGCCAACAGGAGGGACAGGGAAGATTTTGGGGATGATGGATCTCATTTCACAGCAAGCTTGTCACAGGATCTAATTGATGGATTGGGGACCTGGAAATATTAGGTTGGTTGATGGATTGTGCTAGTTGTGATATGAACCAAGTCTGGTGGATGATTGTGAGATATCAGTGTTTGGTAGATGCTGTTGAAATACTGTGTGAGGGACTTCTGGTCAAAGCATATAGGACACCATGAATACCAATGATATATGGGAGTGAGCATTTGGTGTGATACATGTGATAACTGTAGATACTATTGCAGGTTAATAGGTTTGGTGTGGACCAAGGAGCTGAGGTAGCCACTGGAGATGGACACATCCACATGCAGGAAAGTGGTCTGCACGTGTGAATACGAAAGTAGGAAGGTTGTTTTTCTCAACTGTCTAGACCATTGCTGTCCTACCGCAAGCATTTGAATTTGCCTGCCAACAGCAATGGTCTAGAATACGCTAGCTCAAAAACCACTGCAAATGTCTCATTGATGTGTTTTACTTTTTATTTATAATTAAAAACACTTGAAAGGTCTCACTGATGTTTTTTTTTTATTATTAAACTTATAATTTTTATTTTATCTAAATATCTATTATTAACTAGTATTAGTATTAGATGGCCTGCAGCAAAATATAGAATCAAAATTGTGGCCCATCTCCCAAATCGGTTGGGTAGCCTTGGTCTAGACCATGAAAATGTTATCTACGAATCTGATCTAATGGATTGGTTTCAGATGGAGTAGATTTAAAAATGTCTGCTCCATGCAGCCTAAGTAAACGTTGGCATTAGAATGAGGAACAAAGGTAACCAAAGCAGTGTCAGAGATTTTGTGATAGATAGTGCCACTGATAGAGGAGAACCCTCATGTAAGCCAAGGTGGTGAAGAAGGATGTGCTTGGGAAGCTGTTGGCAGGGCACTGATAAATGGCCACAGACAAACAGTATTCACTCTGACTTCAGACCACTCTGTAACTATCCATGCCATCTACCATGACACCAATAATTATAATTCTTGCTTCAGTGTCCATGTGATCAGAGTCCTCCCAGAAAATAGTAACTCCTCTGAACTACTCTGTACACACTGGGCTCCAAAAAACCAGCTGGTCTCAACTTAAGATTCCAACCACTGACTGCTTGATTTTTCTTTCTTTCTCTCCTATTATCTTTCTTCACTACCATACTAGATACATCACTAACCACAAGAAATGTTAAAATTCATGTCTTGATTTATATTTATACATTTAATATTTATTATTTTATTGTACTTAGCTATCTGCACTTTTTGCCATTCTGCAAATAGTTTTGATTATATATTTACTAACTTTTCATGTTTGATTATTCCCTCTAATACACTATCTGTCCTCTGTTTGAAAACATTTCCACCATTTGTAGCTGATCAATGGTTACTATTTGGGACAGTTGCCAACAGCACCCACCATCCTCCTCCTTCTGTTGCTGATAAAGGAACAAGACCCAGAAATTGCAATATTTCTTGTGTTCATATCTGTTATGTGTGTCCGTGCCACCCTGCCATCATATAAGGTAAGAATTGGTTAATTTCTTTACCCTAATTATATGTATTACTTAATTTCTCCCATTACTCAGAGAGATAAACTCAAATGATGAATAGCAATTGAAAATCTGACAACAAAATTATAATTGGAAAATATTATTTATAGTAATTTGTGGGAAGAAAAATAAAGTCACATTTGATGTAATTTTAATTAACAATGTTAACTGTTCTATGGGATTACAATTTTTCTCTGTTCCACATCATCTAACATCACCAGTATTACCGAAACCACCTAATTTTGAATTGTGTACCTAAGAAAGGATCATTGTGAAACAGAGGAAACTAATATTACAAAGATACACAGTGTCAAATGGGTAACTTTTTTTTAAATTAAATATAGTACTTAAGCAGAAATAATCCACATAAAACAAAAACACACATCAGACTTGTTTCTTGTCTAGAAACTAAATGAAATTTAACATGAAACAGAAGGATGTTGGATACATATGTTTAAATATTTGAATTGTGTACCTAAGAAAGGATCATTGTGAAACAGAGGAAACTAATATTACAAAGATACACAGTGTCAAATGGGTAACTTTAAAAAAATTAAATGTAGTACTTAAACAGAAATAATCCACATAAAACAAAAACACACATCAGACTTGTTTCTTGTCTAGAAACTAAATGAAATTTAACATGAAACAGAAGGATGTTGGATACATATGTTTAAATATCTGCTAAAATAGTGTACTCTTGATATACAGCCATACAAAATATATAGAAAAAATCAAAATATGGTTTTTTAATGGATTGTGAATAGATCACCTAAAGTTACTAAATTGCCTGCACAAAATAGTACCTACTTTGCTACCACAGCACATACTCTATTTTGTATTTTATCACTGGGAGACAAACAGGGTTTAAAATTGTAGGCTGATTAGTTTGCCCTCAGTGGAATGTAAGTTGATTTAGAGCTTGATATCCAACCACATCACGAATTTCTTATTAGGCCTATATGTTAGGAAAGAAAGTGGTTTTTAGATCAGCAACATGGGTTTAGCAGAGGCTATTCATGTGAATCTCAGTTACTGGATTATATGCACGATATTCCAGATGAAATCAGCCACGGAGGCAAAATTGATAGTGTATCACAGGGTTCCTTGAAGGCATTTAACAGAGTGAGCCATAAAGTTGGGGTAAATAAGATAAAAACTGTGAATAAAATATTGACTAGCTAGGGAGAGAATATAGGAAGCAATGAGTAAGGGCATGAAACAGTATTAAGAGTAGTGGGAGTAAAACTGCAATAACACAGTGTAGGGTATTGGGACCATTTGCATTCATTATTCTAATAAATGAATGACAGTTTACAGTCAGAAGTTAGGAATTAATGACTTGATCTAACAAAAACATGAACGAAGAAGAATACAAATTCTTGGTCAGACCAGTTTTTGAGTATGGTGGTACAGTATGGGACTACATGGGATCAAATACAGGAGTTGGAGGGAATGTATAGGAAGACAGATTCGCTTGTACAAAGTAGTGCAGAACACAATTAGTATCTGATGTGATAAAGTAGCTGAATTGGGGGTCTTTCGAAGACAATAATTGAGTAAAGAGAGTACTGGGACAATTTAAGGCAAATACCTACAATGAAGCCCAGGATGGATGGACATAACTTTAATTATTAATATTTATTCTTATTTTTCTTCTCAACCACTAGGATGGTATGTACCATGCATGTTTTCCAAGTATTTCCTTTCTTTGGCCAGTAGTTTTAAGAGGTGTTCTTGCCTTTAATGTTGTCTATAAATTTTACTGTTATGAGAGACAAAATGATCATGAGATAAACCTGCACATAATTACAGGCTAAATGGAGTGGAAAATCCTCTTTTGAAGTAACAGGAATCGGGGACTGGAATAAACTAGGAAATTTACCATTAGAGTTTAGGCGACATTGTAATTAAATTGAAAATACTAGATACCACATTCAGAAATTTAAAAACAGGTGCACTCGTATGATCTAAAAACTGAGAGATATCAAAACTTAAAATAGTTTAGACCTCATACTGAATCTAAATATATTTTTACCACAAAATTCAACTTGTCATAACAAATCCAATCAAAAAAGGAAATTGGTGTTCACACCACCACATGTTATTACTTTATTTTTATTTAGTTTAATTGCAATGGAGCGTATACCCCAGTGGTAAATTTCCCAACTCACCTACTTCTGTATTTCAGACTTTTTTTATTGTACATTTATATCTGTGAGGAATGTTCTGGTGCTTGATGTATCTTTGGAGATGTATCATTGGAATTGTACATAAGTGAGAGGAGTCGTTGTCTGGCTGTTGAACTGAAAACATGTGGATATAAAGTTGAGTGTGTGTGCCTCAATAAACGTATTATTATCACAGCAGACCTTATTGTATGGTGAACATTATTTAACATGGTAGCCGAGCCGTGGTTTAGTGGTCGAGTGGTTAAATGGTTGAAAAAAAAAATGGTCTGTGGCTTTCGTGTATTCAAGAAAGTTTGATTTCAAGTAATAATGGCTGACATTGTAATACCGTGCTTTGACGGCGAGGACTATGGAAATTGGAAGAAAAGAATAATGATGTATTTAAAGATGAAGAAATGTTATACAGTGGCTTCAAGAGAGAAAACAAGTATGGATAATGCTGAAATTTGGGAAGAAGAAAATCTGAAGGCAGTAAACTACATCTATAGTGCTATTACGAATAAGCAACTTGAGTTTGTGAGTGATAAAGTGAATGCATATGAAATAATGACTAAGTCGACGAATTATACTCCAAGGAATCGACTGCACTCCAAATAATTTGTAGAAACAAACTGGAAAAATTGAAGTTAAAAGACTACAATGAAACAGCGACATTATTTAGTGATTTTGAAAGGACAGTAAACGAATTGAAAACTGCTGGGGCTAAAGTGGCTGAGAAAGAAAAATTAAACTACATGTTAAGAACTTTGCCGGACTGTTTGTGCTACATTGGTGACTTGGTCGATGTTTTGAAAGAAGAAGATCAAACTGTTGAATTTGTTAAAAGTAAAATTCGATTAATGGACTTGAAAGACAAAGGTGAAAGTGAATAATAAAATTGTTGTTGCAAGACATGTTGATATTGTGGAGAATAATGTTAAACTTATCCACTTAAAGGGTTATGATTCAGAGAGTGATTCTAGTGATGAAAATGAATCTGTAGATGAGGAAAGGAAAGAAGGAGATGTTAAAGGAGGTTTAAACAGTGATAAATATAATCAAGGATATAAATTGACTAGGTCAGGTAGAAAATGTAAAATGCCAGATAGATTTAATGATTATGTCTGTAGCAATATCATTTATGTAAACTTTTGTTGTGCTGATAGTCCAGATAATTTCAAGGAGGCGATTAATTGTAAAGAGTCAGTGTATTGGAAACAAGCAATGGACAAGGAGATTGACTGTTTGTGTCAAAACAAAACATGGAAACCAGTAAAGAAACCAGAGAATGTAAATGCTCTTGATGTAGAGTGGGTTTATACAAAAAAATCAGATAACACTTATAAAGCAAGACTAGTGTAAGGGGTTTTCAACAAAAGGAAGTTGTGGATGATATATATTCACCAGTGGCTAAGATGCAGACATTGAAACTTTTACTGTCATACTGTTGTCAAAATGGTTTAGCTATAGAGCAAATGGATGTTGAAACTGCATTTCTTAATGGTAAAGTTTTATCAGAGGTTTATATAAATCAGCCAAGAGGGTATGAATATGGTACTAATAGGGTTTGTAAATTGAATAAAGCATTGTATGGTTTACGAGAAAGCCCTAGAGCTTGGTATGATTGTTTTGATGAATTTATGAGTGATCTAGGTTTTGCAAAATGTGAATTTGATTATTGTCTGTATACTTTGATCGATGGAGATGATGTAATTTATTTAATAATATTTGTTGATGATCTATTAATTTGTTGTAACAGTAAAAGGAAAATAGATAAAATCAAGAATCTGTTGTCGAAGAAATTCAAGATGAAAGACTTGGGTCAAGTAAAAACCTATTTAGGAATTAATATAGATTACAATCTGGAAGAAAATGTTATGAGTTTGAGCCAGGAAAATTACATCAATTCCTTAGCCTCAAAGTATAAAATTGTAAACTCAAAATTGTATGATACACCAATGGAAGTTAATTTAAAATTAGAACCTGTGAATGAAGTATGTCAAGACATTAGATACAGAAACTTAATAGGTGCTCTTTTGTACATCAGTTCAGGAACTAGACCAGATATCAGTTACAGTGTTAATTACTTAAGTAGATTTCAGAATTGTTACTGTAAAGTTCATTACAAATATGCATTAAGAGTATTAAAGTATTTGTATTTAACGAAAAATTTGAAATTAAATTTCTGTAGAAATGAAAATGTAAAAACTTTGGATTGCTATGTTGATGCAGATTGGGCAGGTGATATTGTAGATCGAAAGTCCACTACGGTGTATGTAATTAGATTGTTTGGAAATTCAATATTTTGGAAATCTAGAAAACAAGGAAGTGTCGTTAAATCTTCCACTTTTGCTGAATATATTCCCTTGTCAGAAGCTGTTACCGAACTAAAGTATGTTTTGGATGTATTAAAAACTTTTAATGTAAATATCAAAGGACCTGTCCAAGTATATGAAGATAACTCAGGAGCAGTAAATATTGCGAAGTATGGTAATTTTTCAAAGAACTCCAAGTATATTGAAGTAAACTATCATTTTGTAAATGAGTGTTATACAAATGGTGTAATAGACATTGTGAAAATAGACTCTAACGAAAACATTGCTGACATATTTACGAAGGCATTGTGTAAAGTTAAGTTCAAAAAGTTTAGAGAGATGTTGAATGTGAATTAATAGAAGTACAGATATAAATGTAAGGAGGCGTGTTGAGTATTGTACATTTATATCTGTGAGGAATGTTCTGGTGCTTGATGTATCTTTGGAGATGTATCATTGGAGTTGTACATGAGTGAGAGGAGTCGTTGTCTGGCTGTTGAACTGAAAACATGTGGATATAAAGTTGAGTGTGTGTGCCTCAATAAACGTATTATTATCACAGCAGACGTTATTGTATGGTGAACATTATTTAACAAAAATAGTTTAGACCTCATACTGAATCTAAATATAGATATCTTTGTGGATCAGACTAGCATTTTTACCACAAAATTCAACTTGTCATAACAAATCCAATCAAAAAAGGAAATTGGTGTTCACACCACCACATGTTATTACTTTATTTTTATTTAGTTTAATTGCAATGGAGCGTATACCCCAGTGGTAAATTTCCCAACTCACCTACTTCTGTATTTCAGACTTTTTTTATTGTACATTTATATCTGTGAGGAATGTTCTGGTGCTTGATGTATCTTTGGAGATGTATCATTGGAGTTGTACATGAGTGAGAGGAGTCGTTGTCTGGCTGTTGAACTGAAAACATGTGGATATAAAGTTGAGTGTGTGTGCCTCAATAAACGTATTATTATCACAGCAGACCTTATTGTATGGTGAACATTATTTAACAAAAATAGTTTAGACCTCATACTGAATCTAAATATAGATCTCTTTGTGGATCAGACTACCATTTTTACCACAAAATTCAACTTGTCATAACAAATCCAATCAAAAAAGGAAATCGGTGTTCACACCACCACATGTTATTACTTTATTTTTATTTAGTTTAATTGCAATGGAGCGTATACCCCAGTGGTAAATTTCCCAACTCACCTACTTCTGTATTTCAGACTTTTTTATCCTAAATTGTTTGAGTGTGATTATCCACCCACCTACTTTTGTCCTTTACGAATCTCAATGCTAAATTACTTTGATGTTTCAGATAAATTCTATCAGCATTCCCACAATAATTTGTAACAGCCTGCATTAAAGATCTCCAAAATGGAAACATCATTGCTTAGCAAGTAGACCATTATGTCATTTTCAAATGATAGGATAACAATGGAGTTTGTGCTACAATTGATTTTGGAAAGACTATATTGTCAGCGGGTAGTTCGGCATATAAGAAATATACACAAAGAGAAAGGAAGCTAATAAGATAGAATGTTTTGAATCGTAAGACAGTGGGGGGGGGGGGGGAAGCCTACTGAAGATTATAATCTAATTATCTTCACACATCACTAGATGAAGAATTAGTAGTAGTATATGGCTGATAGAGTGGAACATGCCATAAATTCAAGCCCAAGAGGCTAAGAGAGCGATTTTGGATTAAATTAAGTTATCGAGAGTGGTAGGGTATTTCTGAAACTTTATCTCCTACAGTACAGAATTAAAACATAGTGAGTGTATAATAAATAGGTGTGCAGGAAAATAATACCAGCACATATTCCAACAATATAATAATTTTATTTCCTTAGTGTGTCACAGCAACTTCTATAGATAATTTTAACTGTCTGCTTCGGCAGCCCTTCCAACTACAATATTTTCAAGTTATACTTTGTGTGTCACACTATATCACCCTATGGAAATATGAATCTAACAGTTCATTACATAATTCCTTGAATTTTTTTTCCTACTTTTTTGTGTTCGGGGGGGGGGTTGTTTTTTATGTCTCACTGACGCTAAGGTGGATCCTTAATGTTACTTAATTGCAGCACATAACAATGAACTGCACTAAAGAAATATTGGGATTACTGGAGATCGCGATTCCGACAGGAGTTGGCATCATAATACTGAAGTGGTCAAACGCAAGACCCAGCAAGAAATTATTTCCGAAGTACATTTGACGGTTTCATGTTAGTCCAGGCAGTAATACAATCCAATTTCTGGTTGAAAAAAAATGGTCCAGGCTGTATTACAACGGAATAACTGCTTGAGTGCTTGGTAAATAATACTTATTGCCACTGACTACAACTGTATTACAACGATATTATTTAATGTTATTTAATGTTGTTGTAGTGGAATCGCGATCTCCAATATGGCCTAAATATTTTACTAACGTTAATATCAGTAAAATATCAGACAACAGAAGAAAGTAAAAATTTAAAACTATTTAGATTTTTATATAAAAATAAACAATGCCGTCTTTAATTCGATTTCTTACAGCAACGTTAACAGAACAGGTTATCACCACTGCACCTCCGCTCCAAATATTACAATTTTAAAGTTTCAATTCATCTGCTATCATTTTTGTGAATGTGCAACAGGTGTTCCACAAGTGACATGTGTCAAAACATAAACAAGTAAACAACTCTAACTGTACTGTTCAACATATCGATAGTTAGAGTTATTAGTAAGTTGTTGGGTGCAGTGAGTTATTTGGTATGTTTTCCCTTCACATCAATTTAAACAGTGTACGAAGTAACTAAACAATTGGTCCATCATTTGATACCACAATAATAAACTTAATTCATAAAGTTTAAGGGATTAGTGAAGATCGCGATTCCGCCTGCTGTTGGCATTATAATACTGCAGTGGTCAAACGCAAGACTCCGCTAGAAATTCTTTCCGAAGTACATTTAACTGTTTCATTCTGGTCCAGGCCGCATTAAAACCTAATTTCTGATTGAAAATAATTGTCCTGATTGTATTACAACGGAATTATTGCTTGCAAATCATACGTTTTGCTACTGACTGCAGCAATATTACAACGATATTATTTAATGTTGTTGTTACGGAATCGCGATCTCCAATAGACCCAAGTTGAACACAACATTTCTAATAAATTTCTCTTTGTTTTAGATTATTCCCATGTTCAAACATATCTTCCATTAAATCATGTTCTACAGCAGTTTCACAGATGTAAAAAAAAAAAATCTAATGTACATGATTAAAATTTGAAAATTAGTGCGACAGACTCTCAGGCACAGGCACCTGGCTGGCACCGACTTCTAACTGCTAGGTAGTAGTCTTGTGTAGTTCGCGAACGAACTAGTTCGAAAGAGCGCTCCCATAGGCGAACCAGTTCCCAGATCTCTCGCTCCTTAGTTCGTTAGTTCGTTCGATCCTTTCCCGAAGACCAACTTCTGTTTTAGTTTATTATCTAAAAGGAAACACAGTTCCTTGTGGACACATTTCAGTGAAGACACAGATATAAAAATAAAAGAAAAATAAATTGTTCAACATTAATAATTATTGCAGAAGTCACAAACGGAAATTTAACGTGGAATGTGAAAATAAAATACACTTTGATCCCATTAACAATCAAAAGAGAACCATCGATAACCACAACTACCATAACAAACAAGAGAGCGCGCGCAGTAGCGCTAGCAAAGCGAGCGAGCGAGCTGTCTTGGAGGACCTAGTTCGCGAACTAAACAGAGCGCTCCCGGTCGCGAACTAAAGAGAGCGGTACCGTTCGCGAACTAACAGAGCGCTCCCGGTCGCGAACTATAGAGAGCGGTACCGTTCGCGAATTAAACAGAGCGCTCCCGGGCGCGAACTATAGAGAGCGGTACCGTTCGCGAACTAAACTGAGCGGTACCGTTCGCGAACTAAATTGAGCGCTACCGTTCGCGAACTAGCACCATTCGCCTCTAGGGTTTCCAATATTTTTTCGGTTGATGGTAGGAATTTTTTTAAAAAGAATAACCTATAAAAATATGCTACACTTCAAAAATATAATATTTTACGAACGAGTAGAAAATGATAAAAGGTATGTTTTTACTATTTCATTTTTAAGCTATTTTTTTTTGCACTTCTTTCATCTTTAATTCTTTTTTGTCTACAGTAAAATTGTCATATGCTTTATCGCTTTCAGTTGTCAAATTAATTTCGAGAAGAAGCTCATTTTTTATTCATGAAATACTTCTCTTACTTTTACCTGGATTTCGTATAATATTGTTATTTCAGAGTAAAGTTTGTTCACTTTGATATTCAATTTTTCTCGCAAATTTATAACCTCTAATATAGTCTCCCAGTCATCAAATGAAACCCTGTGATTTGAATTTAATTTTTGGATTTTGTATAACCAATTGCTTTCATTAAAATCTAACTATTTACCAAGATACTCCAGACATTTATCAACGAATACTAGAGCATTATTTTTTTATATTATCACTTTCTGTGGATAATTTGGTTTCTAAAGGCTTTTTCTTGTTTTCTTAACCAAAGAAACAGTATCTTTTACATTTTTCTAGCGCTGATTTTAAAGCTGACATAATATAATTCTTATCTCAGTCTGTTGGTTAACAGCTTTGTGAAAGTGATGAAAGAAATGACTTGCGAAATTCAAAAAGATTTTAACTTTTGTGTCTTCATCAGTTTCATTCGTCACCAAAAAATTGTGAATGTTTGTTGGATTATTCTCCCCTTCACTAATAAAATAATAGCTCAATGACTTCCAATTCACTGGAAATTTACGCACTTTAGTTATTGCTACCACTTTCTCATTCAAGGGTCACTGTTATTTTTATATGTCTAAATGTTAGATATCACATTGGAAGTATTAATGTTATTTTTCTTAATAATATAGGTAATACTATTTCTGTCATATAGTACTTAAGTTGTAGCCAATAGTAGAATTATGTTTTGTCCATGATTTCCAAAACTTTATTTATATCAAAAAGCCGATTACTTATAAACGGGTATTTTAATTCATCAAAATAAACGCGTTTATAGTATTTTATAAGTAATGTTTTGTTGTTGTTGTTGTTGTTGGGGTTTAAGGGCGCGTCGACGGCAGGATCATTAGCGCCTTTTATAAGTAATGTTTCTTCCATGAACTAATAAACAAATCCATTTCAAAAATTAATATTCTACGAATGCATGTAAAGTAAATAGTAAAAACAGCACAGTTATTCAATTTTCCCATTTGTGTAAAGGACAATGAGCACTTTGGTTTATCGGCGCCAACTGTTCATTCTAATGTAATTTGAAAGGGATATTATTAAGCAATAACTTTTGTTAAGAAGGTCATATTAAATTCTATTTAGAAACGACAAAAAAATGATTATGTCCTAATAAAACTGACTTAACAAACAAAATAGCGCGTGCAGTAGCGGTAGCAAGGCGAGCGAACGATCTGTTTCTCTGAATTCGAGACGCGAACTAACGAACTAAAAGAGCGAACTAGTTCGCGAGGGAGCTGCGAACTAAACTGAGCGCTCCCCTTCACGAACTATTATGCGCAAGTCTACTAGGTAGTAGCAATGGGAGAGGCATAGGCCCTCTTCTGCAGGATCAGTCAGGCATAGGTTACAAGGTCACAAGATTCTAAAAAAAAAAATAGTAGTGCAACATTAGTTCAGGTAATATAGGATATAGGTTCACTTTTCAGAAGTTTCGCTAAGGACGATCGAGTAGTGATAGTAAGAGGTGTGGGGAAAATTGTAAGTAGAAACGAGAGTGATAGTATAAAGAGTGGCCTGAAATAGGTATTAAAGGAGGCGCAGCATAGTAGGTCCCAAGTCGTCATGACCCACCAAAGTTCAATCACACTGTGAGGCCGGTAAACGAAGAAACGGAAGTGCTACTTGGGAAGCGCATTAGTTATTTCATGGGGGTTGTGCCTGCGGATACCATTGGCAGGTAGAGTTTCACTAAGCATGGTCTATATCTAACTAGAATGGGCAAAGGGGAACTTTCTGAGTTGCTGGCTAATACTGTAAATGATTCCACTTCCAGCGATATTGGTTCCGGAATGTGTGTTTTTTTTTTTAGGGTAGGGGCCGAAGTTAAGGGATGGAGACAGATTATCAAAGGGATACTGATGCTACATTCGTGACGGGAAAAATTATATATGCTAAAGAAATAGTTGAAGCTGTTGAAACAATAACTGAATGTGACAGAACCGAGAAGGAGAAGGTTAATGCTGAAAATATCAGATAATATAAGAGTGTTACCGGCGAAGTATAGAAGTATAAAGAAAGATGTAATAGAATTTGTAAAATAGATAGAGATACACGAACCACAAATGGTTATTGTGGTAGAATCTTCGTCGAAAGAAGTACTAGACCATGAGGTTTTTAACAATGGTTACAGAGTCTGAGTAGATCACAGGGATAGAGGAGCGATTTTCACTGATTAACGAAGATTACTATATTACACTGATGTTTATAGATCATGACCATGAGTTACTTGGTTAGATTTCAAGGGCGCTAAGACTACTTACCTTAGTGAAGGTTGAGGATGAGACTTCTGGGACGAAACTAAATTCATATTCAGATTTGAGAAGTGTGGGTAGAATAGTGATCATTGATGTGGATTATATTTCCTAGGTGTAAAATGACTGAGAAATTAGATTAATAACACAAGACATCAGAGATTTGCAAATACTTTAGTAATGGAATAAGGCTTTTCAAAAGTGATAGCACAGAACACTAGAGGACGAAACGTGTTTGATATCTTCCTACTAAAGCCCAATGATAACTCTGTGGAGTTTCATATAACTGAACGAATAAGTAATCATGATGCAGTTTTGTGTTACTAAATTAGAATATGTTAAGGAAGAGCTCATAGTAATAGCAATTTACAGGGTCCCCTCAGGAAATTTTAGACAGTTTTTATCTCAGTTAGAGTCTTTGCTACTATGTTTCAAAAATAACAAACAAATAGATTTATGTGGAGATTTTAATGTCGACTTTCTCAATCACAGCAATGAGAGGCTAGACATGAGGCTAGATATGGAATCCTTGATGTTATCTTTTAACTTAACGGTACTTGTAAATTTCCCTACTAGAATACAAAATAATAGCAGGACTGCAATTGATAATTTTTTTATGGATATTTCTCAGTACAGTAATTACAACATACTTCCAGTAATAATGGTATCTCAGATCATGATGCCCAGCTGTGATGTATCAAGTCCAGAAACACTATTAAACAAATAAAGAAAAGCTGGGTATATAGAAGATATATTAATGAAAACAATATTAAACATGTCATATATTCCTTAAATAATGAACAAGGCCAGAAGTGTACAATGCACAGGGTGTTAACGAAAAATTTGATTCCTTTCTCAATATATTTCTAACAATTTTCGGAGGTAGTTTCAAAAAAAGGAAAGTTGTCAATACTCCAAACAATGAAATGGGTAAGGGATGGATAAGAAAGGGTGTTAGAGTATCTTGTAAAACAAAAAGGGACCTGTACTTAAAAGTTAGAGGATCAGAAAGCTCGTTATAAACTTTATTCTAAGATACTAAGAAATGTAATAAGAAAGGCCAAGAAAAGGTAAATATCAGAGAAAATAGAGAATTCAGGCAATAAGATTTACATATTTATCAATCTTTTTTCATGGATCCCTGCTGAGGAAGGAGGTCTGGGATGTAAAACATGTCATGGTTAATACACATAGATATAATATGACTCATAATCACAGTAAAAATATTTTTTACGTTCCAAAGACAAATAAAGAGAATAGCAATAAACATTAATTTTTACAACTGAATTTTGCAAAAGTCATATTGAATACAATTAATTAATTTGTTAAAATTCTTGAATGGAGTAGAAGTAGTTGCCAATAAGATAATCTCTCAGTTTTTCTTTAAATATATCTTTATTATCTGCAAACTGTTTTATACTCTTGGGAATTTTATTAAACAGATGTTTACCAGAATAATTAACTCCTCTTCATACTAATGACAGAGATGTTTGTGTTTGTGCAAGTTATTTCTGTTTCTAGTATTGAAATTGTGTACTTGTGAATTAGAAGTAAACAGGTTAAAATGATCTATGACAAAGCTCATGAGAGAATTAGGCTGATGGTCCTATGCTATTCACATTTATTAGTATTCATTTTTTCTGAATTGGCATCATTACCGATGCGAGAAAGTCATCTGGCCATTCCCCTTTGTCAAATTTCTCATTACAAAGATATACCATCTCCAAATGATTACGAAGGCTTCCGAAGTCACTGTATGTATTATCTTGGTTCTGCGGGTGGAGCTGCGTCGATATATTTAAACCTAACGTTTCTGCCATCTTGCCGTGGCTTTCATCGGAGGACTGTGCTCTAATGAAAGCCACAGTAAGATTGCAAAAACGTTAGGTTTAAATACATCGACGCTGCTTCACCCGGAGAACGAAGATAATACAGTATATACTCTCTCCCTTCTTTCTTTGTTTTCTAAACAAACACTTCTGCAGGTAAATTATCGATTCCGAATGCTTTCAGATTCTTCATCTCCTTCAGAGCTTTTTGTACCTCTGTCTCTAGGATCTCATACCCCTTTCCATCTTCTGTTACCTGTGCCTATTCTTCAATTTTACTTCGTATTTGATCTCACTTATATAAACATTCAATATATTCTTTCCACCTACTCAGCACCTCATGTGGTTCTTTGACTAATGTGCCATCTTCTCTTTCTATTTCTATGTTGTTCTTGTTTCTCTTACTTTCAAAGGCTATCTCAGAAGCAATTTTGTACATCAATTCATATTTTCCGTCTTTCTACAATTTTTCTATTTCCTCTCTGTCTGTGAAATAAGCTAGAAATCCCATCAATATAACATTGTAGCAGTTAAGAATTTTCTTTGGATGAATAGCCATTAACTTATGTTTTTGAACGTATTAATACAATAAAGTGGCAGCAAATTTTCTGTAGATCCCTTTGACGTATTGGATTGCAAATGTGAACAAATTTTAAGGATAAAACTTTGGCTTTTAATCAATTATTATTATGTTCAAAAACATAAGTTAATGGCTATTCATCCAGAGATAGGGTTACCAGATGTCCTCTTTTACCCGGACATGTCCTCTTTTTTGGACCGTAAAAATGGTCCGGGCGGGTTTTGAGAAAAATCAAGGAATGTCCTCTTTTTTTTAGTTCCGTTTTACTACTGCCTGAACTTGAAAGTGTGGGAATAAAACTCTCCCATCTGTCAAAATGGTAAACCCTAAAGAATTTAACATTTATGCCAACAATGTGATATTTTATCTACACTTTTCCTTTTTCTGTCTCGGCGCTGTGTCAAGATATAGTTACGATTTCTGAGCAATAGGTGTCCAGGCAATTATCGTGAAATACGAGCTGCGGGGCGGCCGGTGAAGAACATTATGTACGCAACAATGCAAAGTACTTCGGTAGTCAGCTCGGCTTCTAGAATCATTGTTTTCAACTGCTTTACTGTTAGTTGCGTTTTGGTTGTTGTGAAGTGAAGCAGTTTTACTGTTCAAGTGAAATCATGCCAAAACGCAAATGTGTCTTCAGTGACGAATTACAAAAACGATTTCCTGACTTCAGACCGGGAAGAATTAGCTCAGAGGCAGAATGTCTTATCTTCCCATCAGGAACATTTGTTTCAGTTGCTAATAAAGGTAAGATTTATAACCATGGAACCGATTTTACGTAAATATCGTATGACACTGGAAATTTGCGTGTAATAGCTCAGATTTTCTTACACTGAATAACGTATAACACGCACAATTATTAATTTGTAGGGGGGCTAGACCTAGAAGCTCACAAAAACACTGAAAAACACAAAACGCGGATACGTACTGCAGCATCTTCATCCAAAGTTGACGATTTTTTTGCAAAAAAGGATTCCAAAATTAATGATCTGGTCCATGCAGCTGAAGGCGCCCTATCTTTTCACACAGTCAAGAATCATCAAAGTTTTAAATCAATGGACTGTACTGGAAAACTGCAGAAAGTGTTATTTACAGACTCAAATATAGCGAAACAAATGTCATGTGCTCGCACTAAAACAGAAGCCATTATTAATTCTGTATTGTCATCTCATTCTGTTAATGCTTTTATTGACGCTTTGGAGTGTATTTCATGTTTTGGTGTTGCAACAGAAGGCAGTAACCATGGTTCTTTGAAATTCTAATTCAATTCTAATTCAATACTATGACTTTAAATCTGGGGGAATTCAAACAAAAGTGATAGAACTTAAAAGTAGTCCAAATGAAAAATCTGAAACGATTGCGTCTTACATATGTGATACTCTTAGAAGTAGAGGTATTAATAATAAATGTGTTGCTTTTTCTGGGGACAATACAAATACAAATTTTGGTGGGATTAGTGGACTTGGTAAGAGGTCGGGAAATAATCTTTTCGCCCATCTGAAAAACAATTTAAATGATAGATTAGTAGGATTAGGCTGCCCTGCTCATGTTTTACATAACTGCATTCAACATGGTATTGATGCAGGAGTCACATTAGATGTTGATTCCATAGTATTAAAAATATTTAATTATTTTTCTGTGTACACAGTACGTACTGAAAGTCTTAAGGACTTTTGTGATTTTGTAGATGTACAATATAGGGAAATATTGTGTCATTCTAAGAGTAGGTGGCTGTCCCTTTTTCCTTGCGTTACGAGACTAATTGAGATGTATCCAGCACTGAAATCATATTTCAGTTCTCAGGGTGAAATTCCAATTCTAATTAAATTGTTTTTCCAAAATGAGCTTAGTGAAGCACGATTATGGTTTGTTCATTCTCTTATGTCATTATTTCAACATAATATTTTGGCCTTAGAAAAAGAGAAAAATTCACTGGTAGAAATGATACATATTCTTGAGGGTGTGTTGAATGCTCTTCAGGAAAGAAAAATCCAGAATTTCAAATCAAATTTTGAGAAAAAAACGGGATGACGGTTATGGTTCTAAATGTGATATGCTAGAAGGAGAAATAGCACATGTTTATGATGCAACAATTACGTATCTTAAGAAATGGTTGGTTCAGTATCAAGAGTTTTTGGTATTTAAATGGATGGGTCTGAAGAATTCTCCAAATTGGGGAGATGTGGAACAAACAATTCTGTACCTAAATTAAAAACTTAATATTAAAATAGATGATGTAAAGTGCTTTGATCAGTTTTGCAACTTTCAGAAATTTTTGACAAACCATGCTAACGTTAATACAGATCAGTTGTCTAATGATATCTGGTGTAAATATTTCCGAGAGACAAAGAATGGTGCTTGTTTCTCAGAACTACTAAAAATTGCGGAGTTTTTCTTTGCTATTCCCAGCCACAATGCTAGTGTAGAAAGGATTTTTTCATTAGCAAACAGTCAGTGGACCAAAGATAGAAATAGACTCAGTGTTGAGTCTGTTAAGGGAATTATAAGTGTGCAATATAATTATAAGGATTTATCTTGTGTACAGTTTTATAATTGTTTGTTGGAAAATAAGAAATTACTCTCAGAAATTGGTTCACCAAAGACATATCTGAGTACTTCAGGGAATAATGATGAAGATGAGAAATGTACTAATGATGATTTTTTGTAGTTTATATTAAAATGTGCCACAAAATGTTGTAACGTTGCATGATTTAATAAAATGAAGTAATATACTACCTATTGTAGACGTTTCATTTGCAAAAAGTATAGTGAATTATGCATAACTTAAATATTTTTATTTATTAAGTGTGTAGTTATAATTTATCTTAATGCAACATCCGTAAATGTTGAGAAACCCACAACACTTTTGCAGAATTTAGTATTAATATAGAAATGTCCTCTTTTTTGAAGACCGTCATCTGGTAACCCTATCCAGAGAAAATTCTCAACTACTACAGAGTGATCTTGATGGGATTTGTATCTTGTGCCACAGACAGAAAAGAAAATGTATTGTGCAGTTGTATGAAGTATGAAGGATTGCTTGTACGCATAAAACGTAAATCTGTAAATTACTCAATAATGTAGGGAACATTGGAGAGTTTAAGAAAAATCTTTGGGGTTTTACATCTAATAGACTAAGTAGGTTGTGGATGAGATGCATAGAGCCTAAAAGAAATGGTATTCCTATCACACCACGGGGATTATTTTCGAAGCAATCAAAAATTACTGCAAAGATTATCAGAGAAAATAAAAGAAAATGCCAGAAGAATCTAAAAATGATGTAAGATAATTCCAAAGTATTACATTAATACCAACCTCCAAGTATTTCCTTTAAAAAAAAGGATGGAACATTAATTATGACTGATAGAGCGAATTACTAACCGTTGGCCAGTTATTTTGAAAACCTTCTAAACTACGAGAAACAACTGGAAAGAGTAAGATTCGAACAACCATCTAAAGCAAACTCAGAGTCAAAACTCTTAAGCCTGTAAAAAATAAATAATCATTAACAGTCGTTATTCGGCAACCGTTACGTGAAGTAGTGCCTTCTGTGGTAATTTAATTTAAAGTGTGTAGTTAGCTTTTGTTTCATTTTTGTATATTTGTTTAGCAGCACCAGTAGACAGTCATTCTTCGGCAAGCGTCACATGAAGTAGTGGCTTCTGTGTTAATTTAATTTAAAGTGTGTAGATAGCTTTTGTTTGATCTTTGTATATATGATTACAAGCAGCAGCAGTCAGTCGTTCGCCGGTAATCGTTACGCGTAGTACTGCCGTCTGTGTGAATTTAAAGTGTGTATTTATTTACCGCCAAAAAAGCCTGCTATTGAGAACGCTTAGGTTTTTTTTTTTTCGTATAATTCTCAGTTTTTCTTTGTGTGACGAAAGGTAGAATGTGTAGGGACTGTGGTTGTTGTGAGCTGACGCAGGCTGAGGTGGATGATCTGCGCACCCAGCTTGCAAATTTGTTAACTAGAGTTACACATTTGGAAGCTGCCGCAAGTGAGTGCAGTAGATGTGGTATTGCTGACCTTGTAGAAGCTAATCGGCTCGCAGGTTCTCCCCTACCAGTCATCGTACCTGCAGTACAGGCGGAGACGTTAGAACCTGTGCGGTGATCGCCTGGTGGTGACTGGCATGTGGTTTTTGGATGTCAACGCCGCATCCGGGGGCCCGATTCCCAAGAAGGCGAGCTTGTACCACTGTCCAACCAGTTCGACGTATTGTCTGGAACTGATTCAGTCCTGCAATCGTCATCCTTTGAGTTGGCAGCCCCCGTGCCCACTAGGTCTGGGCAAAAGGGGATTCTAGTGGTCGGCGGCTCTAACAATAGGCGGTTTATCGAGCTTCTGAGGATAATAGCGAATAGGTCGGGGATGAAATCTGGTATCATTTCATTGTGTATTGCGGGAGGTCTGATCCGAGATGTGGAACATGCCAACCCGGATGCCGTTGAATGGACGGGGTGTAGTCAGCTGCGGATTGTGGCTCATGTCATGATTCTTGCCACCTAGGGTCGGAGGTTATTCTCTCTTCCTCTGGGTGACTTGCAGAAAGGGTGAACTCTGTGGCCTTTGGCCGTAAGATTTCGGCTGAGCTAGCTGTCTGCAGCATTTTCTGTAGAACTGATTGTGGACCTCTGGTTTAGACCCGTGTTTAGGGGCTGAAACAGAAGCTACGGCGTTTCTGTGATACTTATGGCTGCAGATTCCTCGATCTTCGCTCTGGGGTTGAGTCATGTAGGGACCCATTGGATAGATCAGGTGTACACTACACACGTGAATCGGCTACGCGGGTGGCAGGGACAGCGTGGAGTACATTGAGGGAGGGGGGGTTTAGGCTGAGGGAGGATGACTCTGAACAAGAAATTCAATATATAAGAACGAAGCCTTTCTCGGCGTTGAGAATGTATAAACTGCTCTCGGGTGACTAGCCGAGTCAAGAGTGCGTTGTCACACGATATTTCGGCGACTAGATTCATTGCCGCCATCTTCTGGTGAAGTGCCGGGTGCAGCGGAAAGGCTAGTTCTTATAGCCTGCCAGGTGGCCCAGTGCGCGGGAGTGTTGAGCGCGTCTGTGAGTGGTCGGCGAGTTGGGGGGGGGGGGGAGGTAGTGCTGGTGCGCCTAGCTGGTGCTCAGTTGAGTCGGGCGCCTCGCGTCGTGCGGGCCTCAGCAGCGCCGCTGACGCATCGCTTCGATGACCGGCGTCCAAGCATCACTGAGTTGGTACCCGCCATCTCGGTTTACTAGGTTTGAGGCAAGACGAATTTCAACAACTCCCGTGAGAATGCTGTCCCAGAAACCTCTAGCGTGCGCCAGTACTCTGGTGCTTTCAAAATCGAATCCATGGCCCTGTTCGAGGCTGTGTTCTGCCACCGCTGACTTTTCCTTTTGCCCTAGACGAACGTGCCGAGCATGTTCTAAACATCTCTGGTTGATACACCGTATTGTCTGCCCGATGTACCTTTTCCCGCATTCACAAGGGATGCAGTATACCCCAGGCGTCCGCAGAGCAAGCGCTTCCCTGAAGCCCAGCGCCTTTTATCGCTATGTGGACGATACCTTTGTCGTCTGGCCACACGGCAGGGACACCCTGGAAGCTTTTCTCCAGCACTTGAACAGTATAAACGAGAACATCAACTTTACGATGGAAGTGGAAGAAGACGGCCGGTTGCCTTTCTTAGACATGCTTATAGAAAGGAAATCCGACGGGACTCTAGGACACTCTGTGTACAGGAAACCTACACACACGGACCTGTACTTGAACGCGCATAGCCATCACCATCCAGCGCAACGCAAGACGGTGCTCACCACACTAGTTCACAGGGCTCGGGCGATATTTGACGCTGACAGCCTACCGGGGGAACTGAACCACTTGCGCCATACCTTCAGACGCAACGGGTATTCTGAAAGTCAGATAGGACGGGCTTTCCGCGAACCCAGACGCAGGCTTAACAACGCCGATAAGGAACCACCGGATCGTCTGGCCTTCCTGCCGTACTCTGGTGCCACAACGTCGAGGATAGGGCGGGTTCTAGCAAAAAGTGGGATTAAAACCATATACCTTCCACCGCTGAAACTAAAAAACATCCTGCGATCCCCCAAGGATGACATTGCTCTGCGGACGCCTGGGGTATACTGCATCCCTTGTGAATGCGGGAAAAGGTACATCGGGCAGACAATACGGTGTATCAACCAGAGATGTTTAGAACATGCTCGTCACGATCGTCTAGGGCAAAAGGAAAAGTCAGCGGTGGCAGAACACAGCCTCGAACAGGGCCACGGATTCGATTTTGAAAGCACCAGAGTACTGGCGCACGCTAGAGGTTTCTGGGACAGCATTCTCACGGAAACTGTTGAAATTCGTCTTGCCTCAAACCTAGTAAACCGAGACGGCGGGTACCAACTCAGTGATGATTGGACGCCGGTCATCGAAGCGATGCGTCAGCGGCGCTGCCGAGGCCCGCACGACGCGAGGCGCCCGACTCAACTGAGCAGCAGAGCAGCCATTCTCGTTCTTCCTGAAACAAAAAGAACAGTTTATGCTGGAGGTTGTTGTCTTTCGACATTTCCTCCGCAGGGATTAGTAGGTGGGGTAAAACTTTGCGTGTGGTTTGTCATTACAGTTGGCTAGTTAATTTTTGTCGTAAATTATCGAGGCGTCTTGTGTCTAAACTGTCAGGTCCAGTGGTCTTCTGTGTCGGCCAGGACGAATTTCGTACCGGCCAAGCACGCTGATCAACGGATTAGTGCTGGTTTCCGCCTTCTTGTAGAAGGCAGTGGCCAGCACTCGGTAACGATCTCTTAGGGGCATGATGCCGGTGGCTTCATGAAGAGCCGCTGTCGGGAAACGGTGGGGGAGGTGGAGGGCACGTTTAAGTGCCCTGTTTTGGATTGCAGGTGGGTGTGAGTGGCATATCCCCACACTGGGCAGGCGTACTCGAGGAGTGGCCTGACCAGGGTGAGGTATATGCGTACTCCCAGGGACGGTGTCAGTGCACTGTTCCTGTTTAGGAGGGGTTAAAGCTCGTTTAGCCTGGCGCTGGTCCTTCTACGCACATCGTTGATGTGCGTGCGCCAGGTGAGATTGGAGTCCAGCAATACCCCGAGGTATCTCAGTGAGGTACTCCAGGGAATGTCGGATCCGTTCAGCCTCAGCAACTGGGCCGGTTGGCCGCGGTTGCGTGGGCCGTACTTCCTCGTGAAAACGATGGCCTGGGTTTTGGTGGGATTGACGTCAATGCGCCACCTCCTAGCCCAGGCCTCCGTCTTCTGGAGGACTCCTTGCAGTCGGGCGGTGGCCACGGCCTTACTCCTGCTACGGGTGAGGTAAGCCGTGTCTTCCACGTACGTAGCTGTCTGTACACGGTCTGCCGTTGGTACGTCAGCCGTGTACAGAGTGTACAGGATGGGGCCTAGGATGGACCCCTGAGGGACTCCTGCAAGGATGTTTCTGTTGCCTGACTTGACTCCGTCCACGTTCACATGGAAGGTGCGGGCAAGCAGGTAGGACCTGATAAGCTTTATCAGTGGCCCCGAGAAGCCCTGCTGGTAAAGCTTCAGTAACAACCCAGAATGCCAGACCGAGTCAAAGGCACGCGCTACGTTCAAGGACACCATAGCGCAGTACTCTTTGTGGGCGAAGGCATGGGTTGCTGTTTCCACAATGCGGAGCACCTGTTGGGTGGTCGAGTGTCCGTTGCGGAAACCGAACTGGTGGTTGGGCTGGAGACTGCTATCTGAAATGAAGGATTGCATCCTCTTCAGTAGCAGCCTCTCAAAGACTTTGCTGATCGACGTTAGGCCTGTAACTCTGGGGGAGACTGGGGTTCTTCCCGCTCTTGTGGTTAGCTACTATTTCAGCATGTTTCCACCGTTGCGGGAAGACCCCTGTCCGCAATATGCGATTGAAGATGTATGCCAGAAACCCGTGGGCTTCTGGTGGCAGATTCCTCAGGCATCTGTTCCCGATCCCGTCGTGGCCAGGAGCCTTGTTTGGCCGGAGCCTTGCAAGACAGCTGGCCACCTCCTCAGGGGAGACGGGGTCTATCTCCTCGTCTCCGTCGTCAGCTTGCAGGAAAACGCGCAGGCGGTCCTCGGTGTCTCTCAGGACCTGATCGTCTGCGTGCGTTTCGGAGGGACGGAAGTATCGCTCGAATCCATTGGCCAAGGCATTTGCTTTGCCTTCTGGTCGATGGATGGGACCGTTTGTACCTTCCAGGGGGGGGTGGGATTCTCCGCTTCCGCATTGTGAAAAGCGTGTCTGGGCCCACAAGGTCCCGTCGTCTGGGGTAAGCGCCGAAAGTCGGTTCCTGTGGTGGGTCAGATCCGCTTTCAGTTGCTTCTGAAGGCGGTTTAGGAGTCTTCTGGTGTCGGGGTTGTGGGTCAGCTTCCACTCCCTTGCAACCCCATTCTTGTGCCTGATGGCAGCAAGAAGGTGGGGCGGCAAGTGAAGTGTTGGGAGTCTCCTTGAGTGGAGCGGGGTGGAGACTGATATAGCCTCCTCCACCATTTCCTCAAAGGCCCTGATCGCCGCGTTCAAGTCCTCTACTCTCTGGTCAGCCAGTGAGGAGGACAGCGACTGTTTGAAGCTTCTCCAGTTGGTCTTGCGGAGGTCATGGGATTCTGGGCGCGAGTCATGCCATTCACCTGCGTCCACTTCCAATGTCACGGGACAGTGGTCGGAGGACAGCTGGTTAACGGCTCGACCAGTGACATGGCCTGTCAGGCCCCTGGTGACTACTATGTCTAGGACGTCCGGGTGTGCTCTACCTCTACCTGTAGGGTAGTGTGTCGGCTCATCCGGACCCCAGACATACATGCCCAGCGTGTTGGCGAGCCTCCGCAGTTTGATGCCTGCCACATTTCGGACCCTGCTGTTCCAGTCGGGGTGCTTCGCGTTGAAGTCGCCTCCGATCAGAACCTTGCCCCTAATAGAGGCAAGTGCAGTGATGTCCGCTTCCAGGGTGTTCCTGTTGTCCGCAGCCGCAAGCCTGTATGGGGGTCGGTAAACTGCCACCACTGTGAGTCTCCCCCCAGCGGTGGAGACCTCCACCCCAACAGCCTCGATAGTCTGCAGACCAGGTACCCTAGCTTGGTAGTGGGGGATTCCACTCCTGACATATATCGCTACGCCCCCCCCCCCTTGCGGTTAGGCGGTCGCGACGATAGCAGGAGTAGTTTGCCACTGATGCTCGGAGTCGTGGCTTGAGGTGCGTCTTGCTAACTAGAAACACATCAATCTCCTGCTCTTGCAGGAAGTGCCTGAACTCCAACATCTGTCCAACAATGCTGTTTGCATTCCACACGCAGAATTTCAGGCTTCTAATATTAGGCCGTCTATGCTGTCTAGAGCAGTTCGAACACATGGGAGGTTCATCTTTTGTTTTGGTACATGTTTTAGTGAGGAGTTCCCCAGAGCACTTAACACAGCGAGGATTAATCCGGCAATGTTCCTGACCGTGTCCGAATTTCTGACAGCGGTGACATTGGGAGGATCCCTCTGGTGTTTTGTAAACTTCTACTTTCACTCTGAGGTGCAAAAATTTGTCAACGTCATAGATTTTCTTCGCGGATTAAGTGTTATGTAGCGTCACCATGTATAGCGGAATGGGCACACTGTCATTCCTTTCTTTGTTAAATTTGATCAGTTGGGACACACTTCGAACCGGGTACTTCAGATTTACAAGCTTATCGCGCATCTCGCTCACGTCCATGTCAGTCGGCAGTTGCCTCATAACTATCTTCAGCGGTTTCTTTTTGCTGTCGAACTCGTATGTGTGGAACTGCATCTTTCTTTCCCTAAAGTATCCCATGAGTCAAAGAAAGTCAGCCTCATTTATTTGATACTGAAGGCTTTATAGGCTAGGTTCATATTTTCTGTTAACTTTTTCCTGAGCTCTTCAGCAGTTTTGAAGTAGCCTGCAGTCTCATACACGATAATCGGGGGAACCTTCAGCTCACGCGGTTGTTGGGGCCTTTGACTGTCTGTTTCCGTATCAGGTGCAGCATTATTAAAGTCATGTAGGTTCTCATAGCGATTCTCCGTGGGCACATTTGGCACGGAAGCTGTCTCTTCAGCTTCCATGTCAAGCGTGTCCACATCTCCAGAGCGCTGAAGCTTTTAGGCGGGAGGCTGGGGCTGTTGGGAGGTCATGGCCTCGGCAGTCCTTGCGGACTCCGTGGCGGTCTGGGCTACTGAGAAATTGGTTGAAATTGCTTTCTAAACTATCCTACACCTAACCTGACTCACTAATGACAGGGGGTGTTGCACTGGCCCTTAGTTGACACCGTTTGGTATCCAGGACAGTGCAACCCTATACCTCTCACTAGGGGGTTCCACCCAGGGGGTGGGCCGTGGAGTGGTAATATCCTGACAGTTCCTCGGAAAAAATCCCTACCACTGTGTCTATTTCACAGTATCTGACTAACAAGAAGGACAGACAGGCATTGCTTTTTCCGAAGATGACGACATTGCTTTTTCTTCGATGACCAACAATTGTTGACGGTGCTCAGTTGCTCCGTCTTCCTCTGCTCTTCGTCTCGTCGAGATCGCTCGGTGCGATGCGCACCCTGCCACAGCGCGGCTGCAACTGAAGTAGCGCTTTGCGCGCTGCCCTCTTATAGCCCGGCGGCTTGAGAGCACTCTGGCGGCGGCGCTGGAACTGCTGGAAGAGCGGCGTGGTCTCCGGCGATGCTACTGGTCCGACTGCTGGCTGGCGAATGAGTTAGTGAATGAGTCGTCTGCAGTGACTGAGATGGTTCATCATCATCATCCGTCAACTGTCTGAGCAAAGCTCATAATGTCTTTCGTGAGCCAGGATACCCTATGTCACGTGTCTGAATTGTTTTTTTGACTTGGCTTTCTGTTAATGTCATGAGGATGTATTGGTAGTCTAATTTGTAGACAGTCTTGGAATGAGGACGGTGATGAGCTGGGTGAGCAGCGTCACCACCATCGTCATCTGGTCGCTGGATCCGGTACAGCAGGCGTGGCTGGTCCCCTCCTTCCGACCTTCTCGTAGGCTGGCTGGCTGCCGACTGAATCCAGGAGCCGTCGTGAGCTGCTCTTGGTGACGCGGTGCGGCCCGCGTATGGAGCCCGCGCGCTGTCGCCGGTCTGTCTTTGTGGGCTGTTTTAGCGGAGCTTGTCTCCTGCTGAGCCCTCTTGGGCGCCGTATCAGCTTTAGGGCGATACTTCGCCTTCAGCTGCTTCTTCATTTCACAGCCAGAGAAGTAGGCTGCGTGGTTTAGGCCACAGTTGCAGCAGACTGCCTCTTCCCTGGCTGTGGTGCAATTGGCCGCACGATGGTCTGCCCCACATCTGGTGCATCTGCGCCGGTTTTTGCAGTCCCTAGCCTCGTGCCCATGGTGCTGGCAGTTAAAACACTGCCGGAGCTCGGGGAGGGGGAGGGTTTCTTCTTGGTAACCCTCTTAACCCTCGCTCTCGGCTGAGTCTCAACAGCTGCAGGCACAGGGACAGGTTGGCTCGGCGGGCTGGGCTGCTCCACGGTGCAGCTGACGCCCATGGCGCTCAGCATGGCGGTGGCCTTCGACAGGTCCGAAGGGCAGGAGGCTAAGATGGAGATGCCTCCTTCCGCCGGCCAACAGAACAGTGGCAACACTGTAGCCAGCAGAAGCTGAACATACAGACTGCCACAGTCGCCTTCATATGGCACCACCACAGGCTGGACGGGTCCCTCCTCAGTGGCTGGTGCTGCCTCCCCCTCCTGGGATGGCGTGGGCGACGTTGGTGTCACAAGTAGTGTCTCTGCGTCGTCCCTGGTGGGGCTGGTTGGTGTGAGACTCTCAGTAACCTGTGGGACAGGTGCCTTCGTCTCGGTCTCGGGGGACGGCAGCAGCTCTGAAGTGGCGGGAATCTTGTTTCCTGCCACCTGTCAGCCCTCAGTCGCTGAAGTCTGTTGCCTTCTGCGGTGTTACTTCAATTTTCCGTTGAGTTTTCGAAAGAACTTCTTTGCGCAGAAGTCCTTCGCGAAAACTAGTGGCATTGATGCTAAGGCCTCAGGGCGCTTGTGTCCTTTGGCCTCAGCATCGTCGTGTATCACGCTGACCTCCTCGTGCTTGTCCCCAGAGCACATTAGTACCACATAGAAGACCTTGGGGTCAGCTGGCAAGGACCAGCCATACTTCAGGCCGGCGTGTACGACCCAAAGCGACCATGAAGTGAACTCGTACTTCTGCTGCAGGTTCCTGAAATGGCTTGGTTCCAGGCGTGAAGCCACGTGCTTCAGGTGGACGTTTTTTTTTTTTTTTTTTTTTTTTATTGGGGGAGCACCCAAAACCCGCTCCTCCAAGCATGGCGGCCTTCCTGTTATCTACTGCTCGCCTCTGCACATGCATTAAGTTAGTATTTCTATAGGTGATCACAGGAACGGGATTGTGATGTATTCCATGCGTCCAGGCGTCCGCCCGTTTACATGGGTCCATCGGATAGGATAGACAGAAACTTTTGAAAGAAGAGACAGGGCAGAGGGAAAAAAGTGCCAGGGTTTTAACCCCGGGAAAAAAACCTCTGTGACAGTTAAGGTGGGATATAAGGGCGGCTGGCTAAGATACTGCCTGTACCGCGACAGAATCTATACTACAGTTGAGGATGATGTGGGAGGTATTGTTAATTTGTTAGGGTGTCATGCAGTTACTTACCCCGGGAGGCGGCATGCCGTCTCCCGGTGTGGTTGTCCGTGTGGATAACTAGTTGTTGTGCCTGGCGCGGTGTCCTTGCAGCCGCCGCGCCAGTGTAATCCCCTGTGGCAGCACGGGTCCCGGCGTCAGGCTGCGACGTTTCCCCCGAGCAGAGGTCCAGCGTGTACGACTCACGACGTCCCCGCCACCAGCGGTCACCAGATCCCCGGCAGGACGACTCGTCGGCATCCGCGTTCCGCCGGCCACGACTCGACTGTTCAGCCACGAGGGTAGGTGGAGCATCCACCGGTCACATAGTGGTTTCACCGGCTTGCGCCGCAGCGATTTCACTGGCCGCCAGATAATTCCAGTGTCCTCGCCGCGACGGAGCTCCAGTGTCCCCACCAGGCGGTACGCCGGTTTCCGCTTATGCAATGGCATCCCATCCGTGTCGGGCCAATGGCGCCAGCCTCTTAGCGCTTCCACCGACATCCTCGCCATGCAGGTTTGCCAGATCACGCACAGCAGAAGGTCCGCAGCGCCCGCTGCAGGTAGCTCGCCGAGTTCTGCGCCACCGCGCTGTCGCCGGCGTACTTGCCAGGGATGCGGTGATCTTCGTCCGTCCGGCTTGGCTCGCCGCTCCGCACAGCAGCGGTCAGCCGGCAGAGCGAGCCGGCGGCCGGCCGGCCCCCATACCGCCACGCTTCCCCCAGCATCACGCCGCAGCGCGCCACCGGCGTGCCCGTTGGCAGTTGTCTGCACCGCAGCGGCTCGCCCACGGCCACGCAGTAGAAATCAACCAGCCAAATGGCCACCCCAAGGTTTCCGGTATTCGGTGGTTGGTACAGCTGTGGCTGTGCACTGCACGGTTCCCGGTATACGGTGGTTGTGCAGTGCATACCAGCTTTCACGCCAGGGTGGTGGCCGGCGTTCAATCCACCGCAGGCCGCTAGCGCCCCGCCTTGGTGCTTCCGCCAGCGTTCCCGCCGCAGAGACACGCCGACGTGCGCCACGAGGCAGACACCGGTATACGCGCGGCAGCAGGCCGGCCAACCCCACCGCCAGCCCGCTCCGCCAACATCACGCCGCCGCACCGATCCGGCGCGCCATCTTCTTCCTGGTGCCGTCTTCTTCTGTGCGGTTGGTCACGCCGCTCGTCGCAGCAGCCATCCGGCGGCCGAGCGCCCCGGCAGCCCGCAGCCCAACACGCCGCCGCACTTCCCCCAGCGCCATACGCCGGCAGTGCCCCCTGTGTACCCGTTGGCGGTTAGCTCACTTCTGCACCGCAGTAGTTTGCCCGCAACCACGCAGCAGAAATAGACCAGCCCGAGGTCCGTCACCCTAGCGCTTCCACTGGCGCCGCACACTGTAGCGGTTCCCGGGATTCGGTGGTTGCTACAGCTGCAGCCGTGCACTGCATCGGTTCCCGGTATGCGGAGGTTGAGCAGTGCATACCAGCTTACACGCCAGGGTGGTGGCCGGCGTTCAATCCGCCGCGGGTCGCTAGCTCCCCATCTTAATGTTTCCGTGAGCATCTCCGCCGCAGAGAGTCGCCAATGTACACCCCGAGGCAGCGGCAGCGGCCGGCCCACGAATAGCCAGGCCTCCCCTCCGACATCAGGCCACAGCACCAAGGCGACGCTCCATCTTCTTAGTGTTGGCTACTGGAAGTCCCTAGCACCGAAGACGAGAATGGTGGACATTGCTGACGATTGCTTTTTTGTGAATAGTCCACCACTTCGCCCCCAGTAGCCAAGGGACTCCACTTGTCGAGGCTGTAGTCGCGCTGCTTCTGCTCCTCGCTGTAGGTAGGTCCGCTCCGGTCGGCTGCCCGGAGTCCGTCAGGTGGACGTGATGGACGAATTCGTCTCGTTTACTCCGCCCCTCCAAGTACAGTTCGTCGCTATCTGCCGCTTCTTCGACTGCCGACAAGCAGGCGTCACTGGCAGCATCAGTCATGGCGTCGTCTGAGTGAGCGTCTGGTCTGAGGCCGTCTGACTGAGATGGTTCGGATGCCGCTCTTCCTTATATACATGTCGGCGTCCGGCGGCTGCGTGGCCTCGGCGAAGGCTTACTATGAGCCAGGCCCGCAACCAACTGGCGGCTGGCTGCCAGTGGGCGTGGCTATAGTTCTTTCCCGCTTCGCCATTATTTAACCGTTCGTTTGGGCTGTGGTATTGAAGGTTGTTGTCTCTCGACATTCCTTCTCATCGTTTATGATAGTTCACTTCTTTTCTATTGGTGCGTCGTCTAGTTGGCTATTTTATTGAATCAGTGACAGTGGACGTTTATGGAAATCAATTTCTGTTGTATATGTACCTAGATTACTGATGAGTGTGTTTTTGTGTGCCGATCTGTAGAAGGCGGCTGCGCTTTCTTGAAACCTTTGATGAATTGTTTGGAGACCTGTTGCTTCATGGAGGTCATGTGTTGGGAATGATGATGGCAGATGTAAGGCCCTTTTGAGGGCTCTGTTTTGTATGACCTGCAGTTTATGGATATTTGTCCTTGAAGCATACCCCCACACTGGGCATGCATGTTCAATGACTGGTATATTAAGCTGCAGTAAATTTTCACTCCAGTCGCTGGCGTCAAAGTACCGTCTCGGTTTAATAGTGGATACAGCTGATGCAGTCTCGCGCTGGCTTTTCTCTTATTTCTTCTATGTGCGTGCGCAAAGTTAGTTTGGCATCTAACGTTACACCGAGAAAGCGTGCGGTATTTTTCCATGGAATGGGCTATCCCTGGAGCTTCACTTGCGGATGAATTGCGTTTCTCTTTCCTCGTCGGTGTGCTAGCATGATGGCCTGCGTCTTTTCTGGGTTGATGGCTATATGCCATCGTCTTGCCCAGGCCTCAATCTTATCCTGCGTCTGGAATGGGAATGTTGCGGCCGAGTACTCGGTCGACCCATTCTTCTTCTTGTTTGCTTTCTTCTCTTTGTTGGCAGAAGCACTGGAAAGATGTTGTACGGGTACGCTGACTTTCGAACCACTTGCGCGTTGTTCGTTCCTTGGTTGCTTTACTTTTCCCGCTGTGATCGGTGAGGTTCTTCTCTTCGATGCGCGGGGGTCTACTGATCCTTGGGCAGGCTGGTTTGTCGTGAGCGTTATCCTTACAATTCTGTCGGGGTCCACCCTCAAGTCCTGTGGGAACTGCCTGGTTGTTGTCAGTGTTGTTCCGTCCGCTTCCAAGTCCGGTAGGGATAGCCGGGTCGTCACCATTGCCGCAGCTCCCGCTGGCAAAGTCGAGTGCGCTGGGGCACTCGGCCCGCCTGGCGCGGAAGAGCTGCTAGCGGATTCCTTGTCGCACAACCACACGTTACGATGGTCAACTCGGAACGACTGCATGGCTATAGTTCTTGTTACAGCCCGAGCTAATATGAAGCCCTCTACGGCGGCAGCTGGACGGAAGTACAACGTTCTCTGCGGATATTTGACCAAGGCAGGTTTCCATGCCTCACTGAGACATAGACCAGTCTCTGTTAAATGTGTTGGCCAGTCGAATTTCGATCGCTTCATTGATGACAGATTCCCAAAAATGTGATGTTCTAGCCAATATCCTAACGTTATTGAACTCTACTTTGTGGCCATGATCGTACACGTGCTCGGCGATCGCTGATTTGCTATACAGTCCCAGGCGGAGGTGGCGTTTATGTTCTTCACACCGGTTTTCTATGGTGCGGATCATTTGACCGATGTAGGTCTTTCCACACTCGCACGGTATGCTATAAATCCCCGGAACTCTTAGGCCAGGATTATCCTTGACTGGACGGAGGTAGTCCCATATTTTAGCTGGTGGTCGGTAGAAAGATTTTATACCATGTCGTGCGAGGATTCTGCCGATTTTCCCCGAGGTGTTTCCGACGAAAGGCAGAAAAGCGGTGGCCTTGGGCGTTTCTTCCTGTTGGACTGGAATTTTCCCTGGCTTACGTACAATTGCCCTTTCTATCTGCCTCTCGGGGTAACCTTTCAGCCTGAAGACAGTTCTCAGGTGTTCCAGTTCTTGTGGCAGGCTGTCTTTGTCAGCAATCGCTCTAGCCCTGTGCACAAGAGTATTTACAACAGTGTTGCGCTGCACAGGATGGTGGAAACTCGTGGCGCCCAGATACTGGTCTGTGTGGGTAGATTTTCTGTATACACTATGCCCCAGCGTCGAAATATTGTGTTTCCACAAAACTATCCGGCGGTACACCCGTGAAGACTACATTGCATCCAACATAGTATACACATGACATTAAACGCTTACTCAAAAAGCAAAGGAAGATACATGTACGATCAAGAAGGACGATGCAGCGGACCGATTTATTTAACTATTTATTTATTTTTTATCTGCTTAACATCTCTCTAACAGCGAGGTCTTTAGAGACGAGAAAGGATGGGGGGCAGGGAATGGGAGGGAATTTTGCCATGGCCTTTTGAAGGAATCATCCCTGCATTTGCCTGGAGTGATTTGGGAAACCATTTAAAACCCAAATCTGGATACCCGGACGGGGATTCGAACCGCCGTCCTCCCGAATCCGAGGCCAGAACGCTAGCCATTACACCACCATGCTCTGTGCGGACTGATTTAGATAAGTTAGATGAGAAAAGGGGACAAGATAATAATGCGATGCATGAGGCCTTTAATCACTTTCGATGCAATTCCCACTCTAAGATCCTCACCGAAAACCCTAAGAAATCTTGGTCGTATGTAAAAAAAAGTTAGTTGTAGTGACAACAATAAACCTGTTCTATTACAAGACGGTCGGGAAGTTGACGACAGCCTCGACAAAGTTACCGTATTAAACATCGAATTTAAACGATAACGTGGAAAACAATCGTACTTTACCACATCGTGTAGTATTAGAGATACATACGGTAGAAGTTGATAGCGTATGTATTGTAGAGCAATTAAAGCTCCTGATGTGGGGTAAAGCGCTAGGTCCCGATGGTATACCAGTAAGAGTATATTCAGAATACGCGGAGGAAATTGAACCATTTCTGTCAGGTATATTCGGTAAATCTTTAGAAGAGAAAAAAGTACCTTCTGATTGGAAAATAGCCAAGGTAATTTCTGTTTACAAGAAAGGAGATCGGAACGATCCTAGGAATTATCGACCCATATCTCTAACATCTGTAAGGAGTAGAATTCTGGAGCATTTCATATGATCTAACATTATGGAGTTTCAAGATGAGAACGAGTTACTTACACCATGTAAGAAGAGATCGTGTGAAACTCAATTGGCCCTATTTTTACATGACATAATGAAAGTTATTGATACAGGTTCACAAGTTGATGCAATATACTCGGATTTTCAGGAAGCTTTCGAATCGGTACCACACAACCGACTTTTAGCGAAGATTCGAGCGTACGGTATATCGGATCAGATTTGCGAATGGATACGTGATTTTCTAACTGGTCGATCACAGTATGTCGTTAACGGGGAAGCTTCTTCTGAGCTACATCTTACTTCTGGCGTTCCTGAAGGAAGTATAATAGGACCACCTCTTTTCTCCATTTTTATAAACGTTCTAGATAATGACGTTAAATGCTGGTTGCGACTGTTTGCCGGCGATGCAATTATCTATAGGGAAATAAGGTGCTCTGACGATTGCTTAGAAATTAAGCACGATTTGGATGCTATTTCAGAATGGTGCCGTAAATGGCAGCTTACACTTAATTGCAAAAAGTGCAAGGCAATGCGAATAAGTAACAAAAAGAATCAGTTTGCTCACGAGTACGAAGTAAACAATTCAGTTGTTGACACGGATGATTTCCTGATAGTACAGAGCAACATGAAATGGACATGCACATAACTTCCGTCGTAGGCAAAGCAAATTCTAAATTACGATTCATAGGTCGTATTCTGAGGAATTGGAATTCTCATACAAAGGAAATAGCGTACAAAACACTAGTGCGTCCGCATCTGGATTGCTGTTGTGGAGTTTGGGACACCGAACTGATACATAGGTTGTGCTGGTATCGTTTGGAAGACAGACGACGTCATTTGCGTTTGAATGTATTGGAGAATTCTATGACCTACGAGTGTGGTGAGATACTTCTTCCGCCAATCTATTTGGGTCGCAATGTCCGGAGGGATAAGATTCGAGAAATAAGATTCCGTACTGATGCTTTTATGTATTCTTTCTTTCCTCGTGCTATTCGGGATTGGAATCCGCGGAATTAGGATTGGTGCTGTTTGTGAATTGCAGAGTGTGGATGTTGATTTGGATGTAGATGTAGAATGATCTCGAGGACAAGAAAAGTACTTGGAGAATACGGAATAGTAGAAAAATGTGTTGGAGATAAAGCAGCATTAAATCTACAGCGACTGACATGTGAGACCTATAAGAAATAGAAATCCCTAGAGACTGGAAATGTGCCCATATAACTGCACTTAATAAAAAATAAGACTGAACTGACCCAATTAATTACAGGGGCTTATCCAAGGCACTGAAAAAGTAGTGTAGAAGCAGTCACGCCATCAAACAGGACAATATCCAGGCTTTTTCTGAAATTGAAGATCTGGTGTGGAACAAATTATCAACATTACTTTTTAGAATAAGAGCTATTAGAGGCAGAAAAACGGTGTCAGTTTTTCTTGATTTTTTAAAAAAAAGCAACATGGTAGTCATTGCGGACTGCCACACAACAAGCAATGCCAGAGGTGAAATTCAGGTTAATTGTCTATGGAAATCCCCACCGAGCCAGAGATTCGAACTAGGGACCTTTCGTTCGCCAGCTAACTACTGAGCCACGCAACGAATGCACTCTTAACATTAGCATCTAGGTAATGTCAAGTTTCACTTTAAAAAAAAAAAAAAAAAAACTTAACTACGGCCACAACCCGACGGTTCGTCGAATCTTCCGAAGGAGATGTACCAAGTTATTGTGTCAGAGGGTAGAAGGCTATTTCCTTTCTTCAGGAGCCTGCAATTTTAAGTGGAATCAGAACCACGGAACATCCCGGCGTTGCTCATATAATCAAATACAACTCCTAAAAATTCCTACTCACCGCTGGATTTTAACCCACGACTTGAGAGAGAACTTCCCTAACCCGGTAGTACTACCAGGTACAAGGGACCTGCAATTTAATGTGGAATTCGAGCCATGGAAACATTCTGGCTTACTTCACATTACACAACCAGCTATGCCCAGGGTGAAGTCGGGTTAATGTTTTATAAAAATCCCAGCCGAGACGGAGACTCACCCCGGGGACCTTTCGTTCTCCAGTCTTACAACTAAACCACTGAGCCACCAGACCGCAACAAATATACTATTAATATTAGCATGTCGTTAAAGTGAACTGATTAAATTTGCATTCAGAAATCGCCTAAAGAAGTTTTTACTTCAAAAACTAAAAATCTAACTTAGTTCACAACCAAACGGTTTGTCGAACCTTCCCGAAGGAGGTATATCAAACTGTTGTGTCATAGGCTAGAAGGCTAATTCCTTTCTTCAGTGTCTTGCAGTTTAATGTGGAATCAGAACAACGAAATAGCCCGGCGTAGCTCATATGATCAAATACAACTCCTAAAAATGCCTACTCACAACGGGATTTGAACTCGCGACCCAGAAACAGAGCTTTCGGAAATAAGCTCCTAAACAGCTGAGCTACCAGACCGGTTTGATTGAAATGTATGTGTACTAACTACTATCAAAATCGGATAAAAACTGTGGGTTTGTATGAACAACGGAGACAAAAATTAAGGTGGGGAGGTAGAGGAGGAGTGAGTTTAGGTTTCTTTAAATCAACTAAAAATGGTGTTTTTCCATTTGTTTTAAAGTATATGTATGGAAAATTCAATCATAATCTGATGAAAACTGTATGTTTGTATAAAGATTTTGCGAAAAGAGTCCTGCGCGCATATCCTTAGCGCAACAGGTGGACGTGATCTGACACACGTAACAGGTGGCTTCTTGCGAACTTATAGATTTACCACCGCCCAAATATCGCGTGACGCGACTATAGAAGTTTTCACTTCAGAAAGCATATGACTTAATTGCTAGAAGACGCTTTTCAAATGTTTGGAAGAATTTGGAATAGACAGGAAGATTAGAGCAAATATTGAAGAGACAGGAAATGTTTCTAAATTTATGTTTCTTGGTGAAATTACAAACCTTTCGAAATACAAACAGGCGTCAGGCAAGGACATATCCTGTCTCTTAGTTTATTTAACACGTTTTGTAAAAATAATGATAACATAGAAAAATGATATATGAGAAGGATATGTTTTAATCCAAAAAGGAGGATATAAAGATGGTAGGTCTCGCTTTTTCAATTGATCTGGCAATATAAGCAAAAAATAGAAAAGAAGCTCAAAAAATGCTTGCAAAATTGTATGAGATTGCAGAAAAAGTAGGATTAATAATACGGTATGAACAAAACAGAGTATCTAGAATACAAACAAAATAATCTAAAAGATCTGAATCGACGGTTTTAAACCCAGAGTACTTGATTAGGAAGTAAATAAGACAAGAGCTAGAAAGATGGAAATGGCATATATGCTAACACAAAACAGACACAGCAGGAAAGCAATTTCATATGAAGTAAGCATTGGTCATCTGGCAACATTTGCCAAGGCAGACGTAATATTGAGGTCAGAATATCTGTTGTTGATAAAAAGATGGAATTAATGAGTTAGAGTAAAAAGAGAAAAAATCGTAAGGAAGATCTTTGGACCAAAGAAGAGAAAAAATGGTACTTGGTGGAAGAATGGAGGAAGATATCCGGAGAAAACATCAGGCACAATAAACAAGACAAGGATAAAATATTATGGACACATTTGAGGAAGAGTAATAGTAGGTTGACGAAAAGAATTTTTAAGTACATTACTAAATTAAGTGTGACAAGACAATGTATGAGGAGAAGAGAAAAGATATGGAAAAAGTTAGGATCCATCCAAATGATACAGAGAGTCGAAGAGTAATTCAAACAAAAATTGATAAATTTGAGGGTTTCCAGGAAAAACGTACAAACGGAAGTACCTCGTTGAGATAATGAAGAAATGTTGAGAGAAGAAGGAAAAGGTGAACCAGTTGTTTCTCGCGGTCCTAAGTATACCAAAATCGTAAGAAGAACATCAAAAATTACTGTAGGGCACTTCGGAGAAGTTTAGGAAAAGGGTTTGAAGTTTTGCATCTTTAGGGAATCTCCCAACACGTATTAAACGTCTAGCAGATGATAAAAATAAATTCAGGAAAAAATTGAAAGAATTTTTAATTGACAATTCCTTCTACTCTGTCGAATAATTTATTTCTAAGGTATCTAAAAAATAACTGCCAGTAGCTTGTGTAAATGTAGTTTACATAATTAATTTACCATGTATGTTATGACTATACATCTCCTGGTGTATGTATTTAGTTTCTTACGCAATTGTTTACGGTACCAAGTATGCTATGACTGTACATCTTCTGGTGTATGTATTATTTTGTTATGGAATTGTTTAATGTACCATATATGCTATGACTGTACATCTACTGGTGTACTTATTATTTTTTTATGGAACCGTTTATCTGTAAATTGACAACTTTCCACATCCCACAGAGCCAGTCTCTTAGACTGGGATCAATGGAAAATGAATGTATTGTATTGTATTGTATTAATGAGTAAATGCACCTGGAATGTGAGAAAACTGAGCTATAAATCCTTAGTCAGACTTTTAATATAGTGTAGTGTCATAGGAGGGGGCCTTCATTATCAGTATCAATAGTGTAGTTGCAGCACATTCAAGAAAGCAACTGAAAGTTAGGAGAAAATTACCGTAGATTAAACTCATTTACTAAACCTATAAAGGGACTGGGCTGAGATATATTGGAGGATGAAAGGTGTGTTAGCTTGTTTAAAGCATATGTGAGCGATGAGGTTTGCGTGAATATTTGTGAAGTTTTAAGAGCAGAATGTAGAGGAAAGGAGAGTACCATAAATTAGCACCTTGACTGCGATATAAAGAAAATAAAAATAATAAAATCTAAATGGAATACTGTAATCAAATTGATTATCTAATTAGGAGGTGAATAGTGTACCTCAGACTGAAACGGATTTTTAAGTAAAATTGTGTATAAATCGTATCTATGCCTGTATAGAAAGCTCCATCGCAATTAATTAATGATAGCAACTCATACGTTTGGTGCATCTCCATGGTTTGAAGTAACTAGGCTTCATTCCAGTATCGCATAAAACGGATTTTTTGGAGTGATGGTTTATTTGTTCGTCAAAATTTTTTACCAAATTAATAACGATTTTCTTTCTCCAGGTTACTATAGTTTGTTTATCGTTATTGCCTGAAACAAATAAGAGATTTACGACATAGAATAACGCATAGAGTAATTTATGTTCGTGGAAAGCTTTCCTGCCTATTACTCTCTTCTACTCATTTCAAATATTCCCGCTTTCCTCTCTTTATTTAATAAGATCTTTGTATTGTTTTGATTCTTGCTGTCAGTTATATTGTCGTATTAGGCAATAAGCAAAGTCGATAGAATTAGGTGTAAATTTGTCAGTTTTTGTTTGTCTTTGCTTGTTGTAGAGTTGTTCTGGGTATGTTGTAATTATGCCGTACGAAATAAAATTATGATTGAAAATGAAGCTCTTCAAGTTAATAGTGCATCAAAAGACATTTAGCGGTGTGTAACTAGTATGTTTGTATTTATAGTGTACGAAATATAGCAATTTTAAAAGATAAAGTGATTTTAAAAAAAAAGAATTTGGATCTACAGATGTTGGGGATTTAGTGCTTATAATGAAACATTGACAAATTTTTTTGTTTAAAAATTTCAATATCTCATTCAATTAAACACATATATTTTACGGATGTATTATGAGGTAGAAAGAAAGCATAAGATTAGGTTGTTGTGATCCGTGTACCAACAATGGTATCTGTGGAAAACTGCTATAGCATTATAAGGGTATCGCGATCTGGAATTGAACCGTATTTGGTATACAATCCTATCCTTTCTAAAGTTTATATATTTTTCAATCTCTTTAATTTGGAATTTACGAATTGCGGTGATTCTACGATAACTGTGGCGCCGCAATTTGATGACGTACTCTTATGTAACTCGACGAGACAAATTGAATGTAAAGAATAATTTTTTTTTATATCTCGCATGGTTTTCGAGATTTTGTATCTCAAATTGAGGAGGTTATGTTGAAATGCCGACTGGACCAGAAGTAAAATTTCGCCTTAGCCAAATTTGATGATGAATTCGTATGTAACTCGACGAGAAAAATCGAAGATAAAGAATTATTATTATTATTAGATTTCTCGCCCAGTTCTCTAGATTTTGTATCTCAAATGTGAGGAGGTTACTTGGGAGAAATCTGGCCTGGACCAGAAAAAATAAAATTAACAAAAGCACTATAACTACAAGGTAGAAATGCACTATAGGTGTTTTATTTTCTTCCTAGTGGTTGCTGTTAGGTTGAAATAGGACCTGGACCAGAAGAAAGGTCACCAAAAGCACAATGAACTATACCTACAACTGATTTTTAACATGCTATACCTTGAAAACCAAGTGAGATATCAAAAATGTTTATTCTTTATTTTAGATTTGTTTTATTGAGTTCTACTAGAATTCATCATCAGATTGTGGTGCCACGGTAATGATAGAACTGCCACAATTGCAACCTTAAGTGTTAATACCTTGTCTTGTTTTGTTTTTAAAAAAAATTGGGAACTGCACCACTTTCAGTACCTGCCAGAAACTGGTACTAACCTGTTGACATTTACATCAGTCGCTTCGTCAACATGTCCTCTTCACATTTTGCGATCATACATTGCGGATAAGTCGCCAGGAATTTAATTAAAAATGCCGAAATATGAGAGGTTGAGCAACTGCTAAATGCTTTCAGCAGTGCTAAAATAACATAAAAATTATAGGTACAGGGATCATTTCAACCTAAACAGTTCAGTTTTGTCATAGAAATTGTGGTTAGGTTGAAATACGGCCTGTACCAAGTGATAAAAAATTATGTAATTTTGGCTATGCAACACGCAAAGGCGTATTTGTTTACAATGGAAGCAATCGATTAACTCTGGTTGCTCGTTGTTATGTAAGATGGCGGTCATCACCGTATTACAACTCGGATAAATATTGCGTGTTTGTCAATTTTGTGTGACTTTTTTCAAACGAGTAGGGCTTTAAAGGCATGAAAACATTACAACAAAGGATTAAATCAACATTTTAAGAGACTGTCGCTGATTTTTTCAACGTTGGCGGCATGTAACAGCTGTTCGTCATGTCATATTTCGGCATTTTTAATTAAATTCCTGGCGACTTTTACGCAATCTATGATCGCAAAACGTGAAGAGGACATGTTGACGAAACGACTGATGTAAATTTCAACAGGTTAAGTACCAGTTTCTGGCAGGTACCGAAAGTGGTGCAGTTCCCAAAAAATTATTTCCTGCCATCTCAACTTTGTTTCCTAAAGAAATCACACTTTTATTTGGAATTCATCTAAACCTTGCCAGTTTTGCAAAAACATCTATTTTATTCTTGTGTATTTCAGTCTTGTATATTCGCTACTGCTCTGTACCTTTTGTCTCTTAATTTTTATTATATTTTTCCCTGAACTGATTTATTGAATGATCTCTAAAAGAGTGACATGTATAAGGATGACGTTGAATGTGGCTCTTTTAAACTGGAGTAATTGTTATTTTGAAATTTGTGAGAGAGTTCTTACCATCTAGGGTCTTGTTAATACAGTCTGTTTTGCGGTAAAGTGATCGATCATGTTAATCGTTCCTTGAATGCAAATAGTTAACGGTAGAGGTTTCCTAAATGTTTTATTATGCCTCCTTTTTTTAACTAATCTAATCTTATTACTCATTTTGCATATGGTTTGCTGAATATAACTGCATGCATGTCAATAACTGCTGGCAACGGTGCACATTCTCGTATTGTGTGTTTAATAATTCTCGTTTCTCTAAGGAATTTGATACAATCACATATATAAATTTTTGATCATTTGTCTTTGTTTATTAAATACCTGTAATTTTATTTGAAAAATTATTTGCACTTAGTAATGTATTCAGGATAGATAGTTTCAAGGTGTTGCCTTAATTTGCCTGGTCTCATACTATCTACAACAAAACTTTCCCTAAAAAAACTGCATTGGTTTTCCAAACCAATTATATCTCCTGTGAATCTTAATGATAACTTCTTATCCTTCTATGATCCATGACCATGTCCAAATCACAGGCGTTTACCGTGGGGGATGTTTACCCCTTCTTGGGAATGTCTGGAAAGATGAACTGTGGTGGTTTCCCATTGTCTTCTCCAGTGTGACAGTGTTCATAAGTGTTGCTGTAAGTGTGGATGACTGTGATGGTTTGTGTGTTTGTGTTCAGTGTTTTTTTGTGTTGTGAATGAGAGATAAAAGAAGGTAGAGGTATCTTTTCAGGTTAAGCAGTATCTGTTTATCTTAGATGCGGTGTAATCTGTGATGCCTATCTGTTCATGTTAGAAACAGATTGTGACTAGTGTCCATGATCCCAGGATCGTGCTACACCCCAGTATTCATTGCTGATGTGTTGGCTGAACTTCTTCATCCTTCTTAGGCGACCTGCACTTAAATGTGTTTTACAGGCTCTACTAACAATCTTCTGAAAAGTTTGCATATTCCAGCCAATCAGTAGATCACAACTATCACATGGTTAGTGGCATTACTTCTCTTTACAGCAATACAAGCCATGCATCATGCTTCAGACTATATCATCATTGATATTATTGTCTCTAGGGCCTCATTTATCTGTCTCTCTTCTCCTTTCATCAAGGTGGTGCTTCTCTTTCTATGAACCTTGTAAACTGATTTGATGCCAACTTTACTAAATAGCTTCGCAATTTGATCCATGGCATGTTTGATGTAATACAGCCATTTTGGCATGTGTTTCTTATTTAGTAGGATGCTGCTGTGTCTGTATTGATGGCCCTTGTGGATGTAACAATATTCAGAGTCTTGACTTATTTGGGAGTAGTTGTATTTGCTAGCCCTGAGTATGTGCTCTAATATCTCCAGTTATAGGGACAAACTCTGATTCACACATTCTCATAGCTATATTGTATAAGGTTGTAAGAACATCTCCTGCTGTTGGCCCGACACAACATGCAGATATCTATTTATATGCGTTGATTTATGATACATTGAATACTCCAAGCTCCCATTGTTCGACTTTCTTATTAAAACATATAGGAATGGTAGGTAATTGATCTTGTTTCTAATTTTTCCATTCTAATTTGATCTTAGGATGAGCATTGTTTAACTACTTGAGGAACTCTTCCAGGGTATCATGACAAACGTGTCTTTCATATAGTGGAGCCACAAGGCTGGTATCATTTATATCTATTTACAGTGCCCAAAAAGAGGGAGAAAGAAGTTGGCAGTTAACACGAGGATGTCACACCATCTCAGCAGCATGGAGACTATTTATTCCAGCCATCGAAACTGTAAAACAATTTGCTTGCTTTGGGTTGTAGCATACAGCAGCTAGTTTTGAATGTGATCGTGTATGGTACCTTAACAGATTCTTTATACAGTCATCAATCCCTCGTAATGACCTCAAGGGATAAAGGTATGTTCTCAAAAACTCTAGACTTCCTCATAAATTCAAAATTATATATTTGAAAAAGTTCTTACATAAACTCAGTACCAGCATAGGCCTAGTAGAAAAGCATAAGATTTCTATCCGAAATAAATGATTACAAGTTAAACCATCCTCTCACAGTAAGCAACTTCCTCCTAATTCCTTGATGAAAGTTAAAAGTTCATCGCGAAGGTAGAGTGAATCCATACCACTATTGCGTCACAAACAAAAAATTTCTACATCTCTGCGAATGACCAACACGCCGCCCTCGCTGTTCAATTTCTGCTGGATTACTGCTACCCCTTAAGGCTAGCCTTGCCTCCTTATATCCATATTGAGCCAGCTGACCTAGCATACGCGTGATTCTACAAAGGGAAACCTTATTTTTACTCTTAAATTTTGATATGCTGTAAAGCATATCTTAAACATGCGAGTTTTTCTCCTAGGCGTTGTAGATTTCAAGCTAAAGTTGTGAAAGCTTTAATCTGTCATCATTCCTACAATTCTGTGGTCTGTGAAATGATTCTGTTATCAAAAAAAATTCTATAAAAATTTCCTCAACGTTTGACATATATTATGTCTAGACCCCAAACTTATTTGATAGTGAAAATCTACTCTAACTATAAGTGCAAAGTCAGCTAAAAACTTTGATGTCAATTATCTCGTAGTATATGAGTGCTAGCGATCTGTAATATATCTCAAACTTTGCTAAATTTGATTCTCTATCTAATGGTAATATTATTTCCTCGCTATCTATTTCCCTTAATGCTAATCCTTTGTTTCCAAAATGACGCTCGTAACAGCCATTACGTTTAAACCTAAATTTACATTTTACGGCTTATATTTTGTCGGAATCTTTATGAAAATCATTCTGTGTGTCCAGTGAAAAATTTTCTTTAATTTTATTGTCGTTTCTATGCCCTCTGACCCGTATGTCCGCAGAAATGCTGAATTGCAAAGCCAGCGAAATTACTTATTTTGTCTAAAAATCATACTTTCCTGTTAGTTATTGACTCTGTCTTTTCATATTTTACATATATTTTGTGCCGAACATTTTGAGCTAAGAATATTTACTGTCCCCTGAAAATCAAGTGAAAACTGTTTCTTGTGCAAATTTTCCATGAGCCTGCTAGATCACCAAGTTCACAATATCTCATTAATACAATTTTCTAAAATGCAAGTGTTAGACCTAATTTGAATTGTCATCTCGTCTTACACATCTGAAAATGAATGTGGCCAAAAGGCTTCTAAAAAATGTTAACTTTCTTTTTTCGTACTTTCAAAAACTTATAAAATTGCTCAAACTCTACTTACTGACATTTTTCTGACTTCTAAATTGATTTGCTGTTGGTTTTAAGTGTTTTAAGGACCCTTTAAACAGTTTTTGAAGGTGTACTGACATAAGTGAGATTATGTGTGCATCAGATTATTATTTCTGTCTCTCAGTCATGTCGAGTTATAATTTTTGGGTTAGCTGCTAGCTGCCATCATCCAACCGTCACCTCATTCTATTGCTGTTGAAGGGACAATTACAACATTCAGTTTGCGTCCTTGCTTTGATGCCATTCCTGCCTTCAAGTCTGTGAAATAGTGCTTATTCTTCTGTTCAAAGTTTAATTTATTCTCCTTTATACTGTTTATTTACTAAAGATTTAAAAATAATTTGGCACTGCGACCCCAAATATCAGTATGACGTTGCACTCCCTCTTGACTGGATGCATGCACTGATTCATTTGGGGAGGGTATTATAAAGATGTTGTATTTTCTCTTGAGACAAGCTGACCAACAATTGTTGTAACTGGTCCTTGATATCCTCGATACTGACAATGGGACATAATTATTGTCCGAACTGGCTTCACACTTTCTATAGCAGACATGATCGACTGTAACCTTGACGACGAGTATGCCTGCTCTCACATTCCCATGTAGTCTAGAATTGGGTCGTTCACTTTTGAATGCACTACAAATATGGTTTTTGAATGCACTACAAATCTGGATATTGCATAATTCGATGTAACATGAGTAAGCTGCATCTGTTCATGCCCGTTATTTACTCTAACATGCCTGGCTGCAACACTAAACATGAGCAAGAATGGTGGCTGTTCTACCTGTCACAAGAATTGCAACTTTAATCATTTACATACCCACTGGTGATTTTTTTTGTACCGAGTTACATTGACATCCATTCATGTTTTATGAGTGCTTCAATTTTTTTGTTGGCAAGAGAGAGAGAGAGAGAGTGTATGTGTGTGTGTGTGTAAATAAATTGTATATATTATTTCTAAAAGTTGTTACTGGGTGGGTAAGTGGTTAACGCTCTGGCCTCGCATTCGGGAGGATGCTTGTTCAAATCCTCGTCTGGGCATCCAAATTAGGGTTTTCCGTGGTTTCCCTTTATCACTTAGGCCAATGCTGGGGTGCTTCCTTCAAAAGGCCATAGCTGAATTCCTTCCCTTTCCATGTACCCAGTTCCATCCATAAGAAAAAAGTATGAGGTGATTTTTTTTTTTTTTTGTCACAAGCCATTATCTCCGTTCATACATAACTGAAATTGCAGTTTTAAAGATTAAGGTATCCGCTTTGATCATATCATATTTTAAGAAACTAATTTTTCAAATTCACCCATTAAAGGGCAAAAGTATCATTATTTCCATAAGATATTTTTTTTTGTCACGAGCTATTTATCTCTCTTGATATCTAACCAAAATCAAGAAATTAGAAATTGTTTTAGAGATTAAGGTCTCTGCTTTGGTCCAATCTTATTTTAGGAAAGGAATTTTTCAGAATTTGACCCTTAAATTGCAAAATTATCATTATTTTGGTAGCGTATTTTTTTAATTTTTATTAGGAACCATTTATCTCCCTTGATATCTAACCAAAATAGATAAATGAGGTATCATTTTAAATATTAAGGTCTATGCTTTGATCACATCATATCTTAAGATAGGAATTTTTCGGAATTCACCCTTAAAGGACAAAGTGTCATTATTTCAATAACATTTTTATTTTATTTTTTTTGCTACGAGTCATTTATCTCCCTAGACACCTAACCAAAATCAATAAATAAAGTGTCATTTAAAATACTAAGGTCTCCACTTGGACAACATTATAAATTAAGAACGAAATTTTTTGGAATTTGACCCTTAAAGGACTTATTTAAGTGTGAATGTCACGCATATGAGACAGTTCAGAGCCAAGCCACTAGATAGTAGTAGCACATATCACAGATATACTAATAAACTGCTTCACTGCCATCGTCTTTTGTTATGTACCTATTACTTTAAGTAAATAAATAATTTATTGTTTCATCCTATTACAAACCACCAACTTTACTATTCATAGTAATTGTGAAATTTTTGTACGGGTCATCTAGTTGTATATGAATATTAAAAAAAAGAGAGAAAGGTACCATTGATTATTTGAACCAGCAGAACCACAACACAGAACATGTAGAAATTATTGGGGCTAAACCCTTCATTAAGAGCGTAAAAGTGGGCAGGATGGTAGTCAGAGAGCAACTTGTCACTGCACATTTCAGTTTTATACTTGATGGATGGCTCTATTCATCGTGACTGTTGTCATTTATGCTACATTACCTGATCTCCATCTTGATTTGTTTTCTTTATAATCCAACTTTACTTCCTAATATCTTGTTCATGGCATTCAGTAATTCTTCAGTATCCTGATTATTATATGCTTACAGAACTTTATAATCATCAAATCACAGCACACAGATTTTATCCTTGAATGTACACATTAATTAAAAAACCACATTAAAATTTTTCTTTCAATTAATTGCATAACCTCTTTTAATTTCATACATGCACCCTTGATGGTCCACCGAATATTAGTGTTAACATCAGGACCTCTTCTGTTATGTCCAGTGTTTCTAGCTCCAAACTGATATTTATTTAGTCTCTCTCCTACATTTGTTTCTAGGAAAGGAATAGGAAGAAATACCCTGAGATAATATTGCAAAGATAAAGTAGTCCCATCACTTACCAAAGATGAAGGCATGAGGGCTGCAACAACAACAACAACAACAAAAAAAACTTTACACTGATAAAAGAAACATGAAATTAGCAGATGAAGAATATGGCTAGGTTCGGACATGCTCTCAGTTGTTTTTGACATCCGATAATACCTCAACTCTTAACCTAATGGTCAAAACAAGTATTAATGTGATTGAAATGATTATGAGCGCATTTGCGCCTTGGGCTTCAACGTCTAATTTCATCTGTGAGAGCAAGATCTAAAATGTTGTGAATTTTTGTTTTTTTGTTGTTGTAGCCCTCTTCACATTAACTTTGATTAGTGATTGGTCTACTTTTATCTTTCCATTGCGTATTATTATGCTAGTTAGCAATTTTGAATCCAGTGAAGGCAGGCTTATTGTCATATAGTGTTTATATTGTCAGCTTGTCCTTTTTTAAAGAATGTGAAGACAATACTTTTATTAAAATCCATTGAAATCTCTTGTATCATAACTTTTTTTATATACCAGTTTGAATATTCATAATTTGATGGCTCAGCAGTTTAGGCACCTGACTGGGAATCAAGATGTTGCTGATACAAATCCTGAACTCATCTATAGTTTTAAATGCTCTTAGACTGACTTCGTTAATCTAACTTTGTTCACGTGAAATATACTAAAATGCTCTTCTTGGATTCAGTATTAAACTGTGCAACTCCCATTTATTGGTTTAGCCTATGGAAGAATGCATCTCAAATTGAAACACATTCACCAATTCATGAAGGCTACACAACCTTCAGTATTCTTTTTGTCTTCTTTTATCTTCTTATGTATTTTCATTATTCTTTTCTCTTAGATAGCTATAGCAGAATCTCATCACCAAATAATGGTTTACTGGGTTAAAATCTTTCAAAACCCTGACAAATTTTATTCTCTATACAAGATGGTTTACCTCATCAGTTTCAACATTTTCTCTCTTCCCAGCTCATCGTTTTCTAGGCCATCACCATGATACATTTTCTCAAAGTATTTTTTCTTTTGATTAGCTCATGCTTCTGAACTTAGAAGAAGTGTTTACACATTATTTTTGGATTATTTTCCAGAATTTCTCTTCTGCATCTAATTAGCCTACAGCTACAGTAGTTTCCTTCTCAACTTCTTTACACTGCTCTTACAGCCATTTTTAGTGGCTTTCATGCATTTCCTGTTTGTCTTATTTCTCAGATATCTGGCTTCCTGCTTCATTGAGAAGATTTTGAGCCACCTCCTCTGATCCATAATTTCAGTGTTTCCTCTGTGAGTTAATGATATGGCTAGATTTTACTTATACACAATGTTTCTAGTTTCTTTACCTTCATATCGCTTTCCACAATTTAGCCCATTAATCTTCATTTTAGTTTTTCATATTTTTTCTTACACTACATTTATAGTCTGCTAATATTTCTTTTATGTGAGATTCTTTCATTTTACCAGTTAAATTCAATATGGCCTGCTTTGTTTTCTTACTGTCTTAAATCTCTATTTATACTTTATAACTACACTGAAGAGCCAAAGAAACTGGTACACATGCTTAATATTGTATGGGGCCCCGTGTGAGCACGCAGAAGTGCCGCAACACGACGTGACATGGACTCGACTAATGTCTGAAGTAGTGCTGGAGGGAATTGACACCATGCATCCAGCAAAGTTGTCCATAAATCCGTAAGAGTTTGAGGGGGTGGAGATATCCTCTGAACGGCACGTTACAAGGCATTCCAGATATGTTCAATAATGTTCACGTCTGTGGAGTTTGGTGGCCAGCGGAGGTGTTTAAACTCAGAAGTGTGTTCCCAGAGCCACTTTGTAGCAATTCTGGACGTGTGGGGTGTCGCATTTTCTTGCTGGAATTGCCCAAGTCCATCTGAATGCACAATGGAAATGAATGGATGCAGGTGATCAGCCAGGATGCATATGTATGTGTCAGAGTCGTATCTAGACATATCAGGGGTCCCATGTCACTCCAGCTGCACAAGCCTCACACCATTACAGAGCCTCCACAAGCTTGAACAGTTCCCTGCTGACATGCAGGGTCCATGAATTCATGAGGTTGTCTCCATACCCATACACGTCCATCTGCTTGATACAATTGGAAACGAGACTCGTCAGACCAGGCAATATATTTCCAATCATCAACAGTCCAATATCTGTGTTGATGGGCATAAAGCTCAGCAAGGTTACACGAGTGGGCCTTCGGCTGCGAAAGCCCATATTGATGATATTTCGTTGAATGGTTCACACGCTGATGACCCAGCATTGAAATCCGCAGCAATTTGTGGAAGGGTTGCACTTATGTCACATTGAATGATTCTCTTCAGTTGTCATTGGTCCCATTCTTGCAGGATATTTTTCTGGCCACAGCGATGTCGGAGATTTGATGTTTTACTGGATTCCCGATATTCATGGTGCACTTGTGAAATGGTCGTATGGGAAAATTCCCACCTCATGCTGTGTCCCATCTCTCATGCGCCGACTATAACACCACCTTCAAACTTACTTAAATTGTGATAACGTGCGATTGTAGCAGCAGTAACTGATCTAACCCCTGCTCTAGACACCTGTTGTCTTGTATGGGCGTTGGCGACTGCAGCGCCGTACTCTGAGTGTTTACATCTTTCTGTGATTGCATACGCATGCCTATACCAGTTTCTTTGGCTCTTCAGTGTATTAGCTAGTGTTCAGAGTATATATTATTTTTTTATATGGTTTATAGTCTTGAAATTGGTTTCTGAGTCTCTAATATACAGCAGTATCCACCCAGGAAATTCTGGGTGAGTGTTTACATGTTTGGAATTTGAGAGTGACCCAGCGTATTACATGCAGAGAGAGTAAGCGAGCAGACCAGCTGAGCATAGGTCTTATACTGACTCAGTAGTTATATTAGTTTGACAGTATTGCAAGATCTACTCAATAACATCGCAATATTACATGTATATAGTAACGTCATTGAAGAACTTGATTTGAAAAAATTGTCGAATTGGTTCTTTTAAGAAAATAGAAAGTGTAGTGCAGCTTTTGCATTGTGCAATTGTTACTGAGTAATTATAAATTTTAATAACATTAGTGAAATTTTGTATGCAAAATATATTATTGAATAAATTATATGACAAATTTTTTAAAAATTATTTTGTCATTTTTATCCATATGAAATTCTTGTATGGATTTGTTATATTGATTATTATTTTTTTTCAATATGATTACCAAATAACATTTTCAGAGAAATCCACCTTTGTCTGATGACCAATGTGGACCTATAACGATCTGCTGACTTTGGTGGTACAGGCTCAGTTTATATCCCGTTTGGCTCAATCTGGGAGGGGTTGGGTAGAAAGCTAGCCGTGTCAACTTTTAAATTTCTTCTAGTTTGCAAATACTGGTTGGAATGATTATCATTTGAGAATGTTAAGTTTTGTCATTTATTTGTGAGCAACGTATGTCATTTGGAAACGTCAGTTAATGGTTTCTTATCTTTCTGGTCAAGAAGTAAAAAAAATCTGGTCAGAGTCAGATAATGAATATATAATAAATTGGGGAAGTCATTAGTCAATAATAATGTTAATGAAAATAAATTATGCTCGTATTTCTTCATTGAATTTTGTTTCACTCTTACTAAAGTCTGTAAAAAATTGACATCCACAAATATTTTCATGAAAACAATCTGGAGCTGACTGATATTTTGATACATGAAAGCAATCTGAATGTGAAGACCAGGAACACACTGAAACGGAAGCTCTTAGACCATTTAGTGCACTATCAATGGGTGTTCCAAAATTGTCAGCGTAGTTGGTTGGTGTTGGTACTGGTACAGATAAATTGTTACAATCGTATCCTTATCTTCATATCCCCTCATATAAATATTACAGTTGAGTGGGTAGTTATAATCCACAGTAAGAAGTATAAGTGTTGCAGTCAGTGACATATTTGAGATTGTCACTTTATAATACTGAAATAGATATTACAGTCACATATATGAGTTTCAAAATTTAACAATTATTTTTATTCAGGAATATGATTAAGAATGAATCCTTTACTTACATGGAATACAGTATGATCACAAGGAATCCAAACAAAAACAGACCAATGTAAGTTTATTACATGAAACTGTTTATTATTCCATGATGCATCAGGTAAGGTGGAAAGTCACAATGTTCACATCTTGCAGGAAGGAAGTATCTCAAATTTACAACAATTAGAGGTCCAGATCAACTGAGACCATTCTTATCTCGCAGGTTTCCACAGCGGAGAATGTTGGTTTGGGCTGTGTGAATTGCAGTGCAATTGGAATTAAATTTGTATATAAATTACCATTGGTTTTTGACTGCAGACTGTACCATTGACTGTTTGACTTCTAAGCCATTATGCTGCCACACTGTAAAGTACTACATTGTGGAACTTAGTTAGACAAACTGTCATACTCACTATATCATAAAACCTCTATCAGCCTCTAAGATACACACTGGTCATAGCAACAGTGTCACTTTGTCATTTGGCATACCAAACATCTTCCCTTAGGGCCCCTACACCTAGAAGTCACTTCACACCCAAAGTCCTGTCTTACATCAACTTTGTCAAAAGCCAAGCCCAACAATCCTCTTCCTTGTTTGACTGCCTGTAATCACTTGTACTTTAAAAATCTTCCACAACATGTCTGTTTTGATTCCGCATTACATGTAACAAATGTTTTAAGAGATGTGTTGCCTCTAAATGGTAGTACATCACAAGTTTGTTTTCAAACTTGGTTGGTGAACTTTGAAGCACTCTTACTGGTCTGATACAAAATCTCCGCCTGAACGAATACTGGTCTTAGATGCAACACACAAATAACAAGTTTCCCAACTTTCCTGACATCTGGCTCATTCACTCTACTACCAGTGCCAAGCAGCCTTCTGCTTATTGCCTGATTTTAGGGAGACAACTTGTTCCAGCTGACTTACTTGTTTTGAATAATTTTATCTAATTTAATTGCGATGGAGCCCATGCTCCGATGGCAATTTTCCTACACACCCATTTTTCGTCTGTACGCCTACTTTTGCCCTCAACGAATTTCAACTTTAAATTCGTTCAGCATTTTTGATAAATTGTTCATTATTTATCTTTGTAATTAATTCCAATCTCTGATCTTATCATCTATGAAAGATATTTTTCCCACACGCTTATGCTTATAAATCAAGTGCCAGCTTGTTTTCATGGTCATATTTTCCCTTCAATGCACCTCTCTTAATTCTTCCAGCAATATCGTTTCCATGCCTGATCACAAGTAAATGCTTTGTACAACCCTACTACCCTCGTCTACATCCTCCTGTCTTCCAGTGAACCCCATTCCAGCTCTATTATATCAGTTACTGATTGTGTTCTCTGGTAATTTTCAGAGACAAATCTAGCAGCCCTTCTTTGCACTTCCTCCAACTTCTGTATTCGATATGAAAAGTACAGCATCAGTTTAAATGTGCATGATGAGGCATTGTGTTCATGTGCTGGCAGCCCCGCACTCGATACCACCGTCCAAGATTTTTTTTATACTTTATAATGAGACATTTTTGAGCTAGAGGTATAGTGTAAGACAAATAAATTGCACCAAACATTAAAAAAAATATGTTACCATGTTGTTTTTTCATTGTCGTAATCTGCTGCATGTTAAATACTTGTTACGTGGTCAAAACGTGCAGATAGTCAACTCGATAAAAGACCTGTGAGTGATAGTTGATGAAATATTTACTTTCTCTGATTAACTTCATATCTCTGTGAGTACTTTGTGTTTTGGGATTTATATGTAGACGGCTCAGAAGAAGATGGATTGATCTCATGAAACTGGACAAAGGTTTATCATGGTCCAGAGTCCAGGAAGAGGAAACATACTTTGACAGACAAAGGCATCGAGTGCTCTTACACTGCACCCAGGATACTGGAGACGGACGAAGATGATGATGATGTAGACTTGAGAAAGAATTAAAAAATGTTAACATACTATTCCGACTTTTCTCTGTCTTTGTCAAACCAGTACTGGAATATTTTGCTTTTGTCTGGTCACCATTTAAGGATTAACAAATTAGCTGTGTCAAAAAGGGTTATAATTTCCTGTTACCTGCATGACGAAAACATTACAAACATGTGTGATGTCCGTCTCAATTGTAACATTAATAGCCTATATTGTCAGAGGCAATTAACAGGTTTATCCTTCTTCTAAAAAGGTATCAGTGGGCTTATAACATTGATTCACCAGAAATATTGGAGGAATTAGGATTCAATTGCTGTAAAGTAGATCTATGATTAAGAAGACTAGATTCTTTGAAACCTAACAAAATCTACATTGCTTTTGGACTGTACCATAGATAGAGTCATATGTTTGGTCAACCTACATGCAACATATATCAATTTCTTTGGAGGATCTCACTCTGGAATAATTTCTAACTTTAAAATACTTATAGAATCATATACCTATCTCAGAGTGACAAAAGCATTTGAAAGATCTATTGCTACAGTATAAATTTGGCCATTGGGTCCATTGCATCTGAAATATCTTGCATATAGCCAACTAATTGAGATTTTCGTAAAATATATCATTGCCTAAAGCCACGGTGTCATCTTGAAAACTACTTTCGTTCCTCACAAACATTTCTGATGTGTTTGCATATCAGTCTCTCGATTGATGTACCTATCTCTGACGTCAAACTGATTGGCCTGTAAGGTTTTATCCTATTTGTTGTGCCTCCTTTATGGACCAATACTATCATTACACTTTTCCACTCCTCTGGTAAGCAGCTATTATTGATTTAAATCAATTTCAAGATAATCTACAATGTCACATACTGCTATCTTTAAAGACATCTACAGTAATATTTTCCATGTCACCCCCTTCATGCTTTCTTTTTTTTTTTTTAACTTTCTTGGTTCCTTCATTATATCCTCAGGATGAATTTCAAACTTTTTTAATCTGCTCATTTCTAATTGCGTGGATAAGCTCGTCTCCAATTCACACACTCCCATCCCTGAATCATTGTCCCTAATGGTCACACTAAACCAGTTGTTAAAATCTCTGCCTTTTTCGATTCCTCAGTAACTTCTTCTGCATCTTTATTTATAATTGACCCAACATGCTTCCTTCCCTTCAGTTTTCTAAAAAAAAGCCATAAAAATTTCTAAATGCATTCATCATTGGTTTCCCTTCATTAGTAATATTCTTTATAGACCCATATTTAGCAACCTTTTTTGATATAATTTCTTTAGTTGTTTCAAGTATTTCCTAGTGCCTTTCTGTCATTTAACTCAGTTATGTTCTCTTTTCACCAGCTTCTTTAACCTCCTCACCTCCCCATTACGGTATGTAGGTCCTGCACTTCTCTTAATTTTCTTTTTTGGAATAAATATTTCTTTGTCACTTCTTATTATCTCCTACATCTTCCCATTTACTGAAATTCAACTCTGAAATTTGTGCCTTTTTATAATAGTCCCCACTTCAATTTTGTCCACTGGTTTACTGACTCTTCTAATCAGTAGTGCTTCATGATCACTTCAGTTACTTTAAATTCAACAAGGTTATCATCGGCTTTATTTGGAAGATATCCATCATGTTTGGTTCCCTTTTGTTCTGCTCTACCACCTGTGTAAAGCCTCCTTCACTTACTATGGTATTTGCTCGATAACACTTCTCTCACAATTCGTCTTCTCATATTATCTAGTGGCCTTGTTGCTAAAAATATTTTTCTTTTAATTTTATATTAATATTTCATATGGGTAAAATATGAATGTACTTTTTTTGCTCTTAGCTTGTCCTTAATATTAATAGTGTAGTGAGTCGAAATGATCATTACAGTAGGTAAATATGGGAGACTAGATAAGTTTATTAAAGTTCAAAATGAAATTACTGAAGTAATGGATGCAAAATAATTATAGTAAAGAGAAGATGAAAGCAGATAACCTGAGAATTTGCAAATGAAAGTAAGCATTAAATGTAATAAATTCATAACAAAATTGAGATTTTTAAATTAAAACTTGAACAAAGCTAAAAAAAAGAAAATACGAACCCACTAACTTTCAATATTGGAAGGGCTATATATATAAAAACTAAACAAACACAAATATTTTAAATAATAAGTACTGATTGGAATGTAAATAAGATAAGAGAAGTGGCACCAATGATCATGATGTTACAGTGGGGAAACACAAAACACTCAGTATGTTGAGCAGTGGAGTTTTTTGTTTTAAATGTTGGATTTCTAGTGTTCAGTATTCTCTGTGCCTTTTTGTCATTGTGACAATTCATGCACGGTTCCTTTAACTGTAATTTTGCTCTAAAGTTTGTGCAATTCCATGCTTATACTTCGCAAACCTACTGAATGAAATGTTGATAGGTCTCCTATTTAAACTATTTCAGTGTTATATAATCAGCCAATGGTGTTCACTAAACAATGGACTCCTACAATGATCTGCCCTATCTCCATTTCTTTTTCAATCTGTACATAGCATATATTCATAACACTACATGCTCAATGTACACGCACATCTGCAAATCTGTCATGACTGTACAACAAAGAACATGGAATAGTGTGAGGAGGTACTGACAGCTGACTTGGGTATCCTACATGAATATCTTACTAAATGGCACCCTGGACTAAATCTTATGAAAACAAAGGCTGCCTCCTTTCTTTGGCGCCGAGGTAAATACTTTCAGTGCCAACCTTAAATAACCTGTATAATATTTGATAGATCACTTGGATACTGCAAGCACCTGGGCAAATATTTCTAGTAAAATCAAGCCCAAACTAATGGGCCCCTCCTGGGGACCATGAATGAAAGTACTCGGATGTGTGACCATTGGTCTTGTTTATTCTGCTGCTGAATATTTCAACAGCAGTGTACATACTGAGAAGGTATATCCATCTAAATATGGCTATGAGGATTGATGGATGTGTGCTGCGGTCGAGCACTATGCCTTGGCTTCTGTTCTGGTCATTTCAAAATCTGTCCTCTGAAGATCAGATGCAAAATGGCTTTAGTCTATCAGAGGTGGATGTCCCTTGCTGGCTAGTAAAACCTTCCATTAGCACATATTAAATAAAGAAAACTGCCTGCTCTCCCACTCTTAACGATGCTAAGTAATGGCAGTGACGATTGCAGCATAAATTGCCATGGAATGGACATCCGGTAATTAATCCTAAGCAGATCTGCTAGATTTTGACCTGCCAGGGAAGTAATGGAGTCAACTAAACCTTCTGGACATGCCATACCGAGCATGGTGGTGTAACGTTTAGCTTTCTGGCCTCGCATTCGGGAGGACGGCGGTTCGAATCCCCGTCTGGGCATCCAGATTTGGGTTTTCCATGGTTTCCCCAAATCACTCCAAGTGAATGCCTGGATGCTTCCTTCAAAAGGCGATGGCCAAATTCCTTCCCAGTCCTTGTCCCCCATCCTTTCCCGTCTCTAAAGACCTCACTGTTAAGAGATGTCAAGCAGTTATGGTCTGTGCCATGCAATGTTGCACCGCTGGGGCTTAAAGGATGACCTCTAGTGTGACTACGGTGTGGAGCAGATGGTTGAACATATCACGGAAAAATGTCCTGTCAGATATTTACTGGTCTGCTCTCCACTCTGCAAATGGAGGCATAATTGATTGGATAGATTCCCTCGACATCACTGTGCAGCTGTGATTGTATTAGTTGTCAATGTAACTGAAATATGCATATAAGAAATGATAAATTAAAACTAGTAAAACTTCTAGTAATGCCATAGTGTAATAAAGATGAAACTAAGGAAAATGGGAGCGGCTTCTAGGCGATATAAATAAGAAAAGAAAGGGAAATTAACCCACCACATACCAAAGTGGACGGCTGCGATGAGAGGGAACATTTATGCTGACAACTACACAATATTTCGGCATCTGCCTTGTTCACTAGTAGTGTATTGAGAACATTGCTATTCATCTTTGTAATGAAAGATTGTTTTGATTGTTTACAATCGGAAATTAAGTTGTTTGCAAATGACATGTTATACAATAAGCCAATATACAATAGAATAAATGTTAGATGACTGTGAATTGCTGTTATCTGGTTGGGTGGATCAACATGGAATGGGGATAAATGTCAAGAAGCATCAATTTATTAGCTACCCAGTTAAAAAAAACTCCTATAGATTGTTTATGATTGTAGGGTGAGAAAGGAGTTGCTTTTTGAGGAAACGAAATCTAAATATCCTGGTATATAAAACACTGCTGGAAATTAAAAGTGCAACACACAGACATAGTTGTGATAAATGAATGAAATTTGCCCCAAAGTATTTTCATATGAAGAGTATTAAATGATTAAAAATTGAAATTTTTACATGTAATAGTATGAGAATTATGGGGCTATTAACTGTGCAAAATTGCTATGTTTTTTTATCGTGTCATTGAGAGAGATTGGAAGTAGCATGTTTGAAATGGGTGCATAATATTGTGACATCTCCCAAAGTATTGACAGTAGTGTAATGTCAGTGTACAGACTTCGTACACAGTGGATGGAAGAATAGAGCAGGCACAGGTCCGTACAAAAGGACAACTGCACATGAAGACTGCCAAATAGTTTGGGTGGCTGTTGCTGGCAGATGCGTGACTGTAGGCCAGATCCAAGTGATTTATTACACACACACACACAGAGAGAGAGAGAGAGAGAGTCACCCCCCACCCCCTCCTCCCCAGATGATTGTAAACCAATTGCTTGAAGCTGGGCTACACACTCTGACCCCTATGCAATGTGTTCCATTAATCTGATTTCATTTCCAACATTGTCTAACCTGGTGTAATGCAAAATACAAATGGACACATGAATAGTGTAGGGTGATGAGGGAAGGCACCAGAGAAGTGAGGGAACTGGGTTACAAACTTTGGTCAGGTCATTGCTTGAATGTGGTGGTGTAATGTGATTTTGGTTTTGGGTGTAGGGAAGTGGGAAAATTTTTTGTTGGGTATGGAAGTTGGGTATTGGAATAACATACTAAGTTCACCAGAAACACAGAAAGAATTAAAAATTCATAAGGCCGAAGCAGGAATGATGTTAAAAGCAGAATAGCACTAGACAAAAGAGAGCCTTCATGAAATATAGAAACCTTTTAGTCTCAAAGTATTGATCTAGGAATCAGAAAGAACTTATTAAAACTCTATGTGTGGAGCACAGCACTTTACAGTAGTGAAACATGTACTTTAGGAATACCAGAAATAAAGAAAATTGAAGCATTTGGAATGTGGTGCTACAGAAGAATGCTGAAAATTAGGTGGACAGACAAAGTATGAAATGAACGAGTTTTGGAAATGATGGGTTGAGGAAAGAAGTTTATAGAAGAATCTTACAGAAAGAAGAGGCAGGCTGCTAGGTCATATTTTGAGACATGCTGGATTGGTTAATTTGTTATTGGAGGGAACAGTTGAAGGTAAGAACTGTAGAGGAAGACAGAGAATAGAATATATGAAACAGTTAATTGAAGACGTGGGTTGTAAGGGGTATGTAGAAATGAAGGATAGGAAGAGATGGAGGATTGCGTCAAACCAGTCAAAAGACTGATGACAGCAAAAAAAGGGGGGGGGGGGAAAGTAGGTGAGTCAAGAAATTTTTCTCAAAGAATTAAATAAAAAAAAAAAAAAAAAATAAGAATAGGCTAATTTTCACTAAAACATATCCTCCATTGTAAAAAGCTCACCCAGAAAGTAAGTACAATCTGACAGCACAGAAGGTTGTACATGCATGGTTACATCCTTCAGCTCTAAAACAAATAAGCCTAGCTATTTTGTTTGATTACGTGACTGTTTGAAGGTAATCATGTTTAAAATATTCGATAGGCCTGCCAGGCATGAAATAAGGGCTGTTATCAAGTTTTTGAATGTGAGAAATGTTCGACCTTGTGAAATTTATTGTCAGATATATGAAACTTATTGAGAGAATGCGATGAGTCAAGGAAGGAAAAATGTACACTACCAAGAGTGCAGTGCATCACCGAAGAATTTGTTCATTCCAATAAATGAGTCACAAGTTCTGATTTGTCAATACATTTTCCAGACATTTTACATCTTTATTACACAAAATTGTGGTTGAACATATGCACTACAAAAAAATTGTATGCACTATGGATACTGAAAACACTAATGGGTGTTCAAAAATGGAAACATTGGAAGCCTTTGAGTTCTTGCAGCATTTTGGAACATAATGAAATGTTGCTTTGAAAAGGATTGTCACAGGCAATGAAACATAGATTTGTTACGAGTCACCGGAAATGAAATGGCAGTCACAGGAAAGGTGGCATGCTGGTTCCCCGAAATCCAAGAAAGCAAAACCTCTTTCTTAAAGAAAAATCATGTGCTCCATGGTTTGGGAGTGTTAAGGAATTTTATTAGTGGACTGGATGTAATGAGGCACAACAATCAATGCTACAGCTTACTGTAAGACATTGTAGTTAGGGTGCATGATACAGAACAACAGGCATCAGCTACTGAAATCAGGTATTGTATTCCTGCATGACAAGTCATGACCGCATACCACACACATTACAACAACACTGCTTGATTCATTTCACTGGGAAGAATTCTGTCACCCTCCTCATAGTTCCAATCTAGCTCCATCTGACTCATTTTTCATCTCAATAAATTTATTGCCGGCCAGCTCTTTGCAAGTGATAATGAGATCAAGGTAAACATCCAGTACCAGTTCAGATTGTAGATGGTTGAATTCTACGAAACATGTATGTCATATTTAGTGCCAAGATATGACACGTGCCATATGAATATGTCAAAATGTAGTTTAAGGTGTGTAGGTTTTTCTGTAATAAAATACAAATGGAAACAAATTGCTAATATGTTTTGATATCCAAATAGTGCTTACTTTCTGGGAGAGCTAGTTAACCCTGCACTGGTCGCGTGGATTACATATGTAGTCCACTCAAGCCATTTCTAATGGGACTTTTCAGAGCGCGACTACTGCAGGGTTAAAGCAACTTAACATGTAAGGGCAAACTTAAAAATCAACTTTTTAAACTATTCAATAACTGTGAACATAATGGAACAGAAATGCTAAATTGTGATTGAAGAAAAGGCAATGATAATAACATTAAAGCTAAAACATCTTTTAAATGTGTAAATATAGCATTTGCAAAATATTTTTATTTGCTGTGAACAAAGATATAACTGTTCACTTTGAAGTGTATGAAATTTTGTTATTTTTCATGCATGGGTTAAGGTTTATATTACACTAACAAATGGTAGAGACATAGCTGATTTTAAACATATCCTTTGTTGATAACTTGTGTCACTTGCAATGAGCCACCTGTGGAAAAATAAATTACTAGACACTTAGTCAGAATATCATGCCAGTGCCATGTTTCTAATCTGGTGAATAACTATACATAGCAGCACACTAGAATTTTACAAAGGCACTACAGCTGTCAGTTTATATTGGAGGTACGTCTGTAATGATCAAGACTCTTGGATATACAAATTAATGTGCAAAATAAGTTCCATAAAGTTTCACAACAGACCACAGGATTCAAATAAAAAAACACAGAGTGTGGTGGGTGTGCGGTAACACTGTGGCCTCACATTAAGGAGGATGTGTGTTCAAATCCCAACCCGGCCATCTAGACTTGGGTTTTCCATGGTTTCCCCAAATCATTCCAGGCAAATGCTAAATTGTGATTGGAGAATTTGCCCCCTGTCTTTTCCCACCTGTAATGATCTCGATGAGGTGCAAAGACATAAAAATAAACTACTCAATTTTGATCCTGAGGTGTGGTATTTCTGCTTGGCATTAAGAGAGATTATGAAATTTAGGGGTACCTTTTTGAATTGGATACCTTAGGACTACCAGTCTTTTGGCATCATCCTCATTCACCAAGAAATAAGAAATTCAAGACCACTTCTTCTGCTGGAAGCAGCATGGTAACTGGCTTTTGGGATATTGCTACAATCATTTTGTTGGATTTTCTACAATACTATAATGTGCACTCAAGTCTCAGAACTTGAGACATGGTACAAAACTAGGTTTCCCAATGCTACTCTATGCCGTACAGTCCAATCTGTCACTCTCAGACTTCAGTATTGTGGAACCTCTTAAATAACCATAGTAAGAGATATTATTTGAAGTAGATAAGAAAATAATTCACTCAGTGGAAACATAACTACTTATGCCTCATGAGAGCTGATACCAATAGAGAATATGTGTGCTCATTTCTAATTGGTATGACACTACAAACAGATTGATGGAGACTTAAGCGGATGCATATCACAAATTCTTTTATTTTAACACATTGACCGCCACGTGAGCCAATGATGGCTCACATGTGGCATAGCAATACATAGTCCAAGTTTCCTCATGGCAGTCAATGTGTTAAGGATGTGAGGAAAAACAAGCAGCATATTTATTTTCATAATTGTACTTATAATTTCTTTTCAAAATTTTTATTAATAAGTTTGGGAACAGCACTTCTGAATGGTTATTTTGCTTAACTCGTCTCATCATTTCCACTTATTTTTTTTTTTTTTTTTCCTCCCTATACTGTATATAGCTGATAAGTAGTGTTCAAGCCTAGCATTTGGTAGGGCATGAATTCATCTCCCTGCTAAACATCCAAATTTCCATTTCTGATGGTTTTGCAAAATCCTCCTGTCATTTGTAAGGCTGTGACTGGATTCCTTCCCGTTCCTTGTCCCTATCTCATCCCGACTCTAATGACCTTAACAAGCCATAAAGACCTAATGCAAGAAATTAATAACTATACATGGACTGAAATTTGTTTCAGTAGCCATCCTGTGAAGCCTGTGAATTTCTATCACTGAACATCTGACAGCAAACTACAGTTGCTTCCAAGTCAACTGTTGTAATATATGTAATTATCTTATAGAACCTCACGTGCATTATTATGAAACTTAATTTGTAATAGTTGGTTATTAGGAGCTTCACAAGCCAAAGCTTTAAATGATGACTGGAATTGTCAGGATTTGAGTGAACTTGCACAGTTTGTAAAGGGTTGTAGTGATGTTAATAAATGAAGCTCGAGTTGCTTGTGATGAAATCTTGTGAATGTATGTTATGATGATGATAATCAGTCAGTTCTAAGTTAAGGTCAGACGGTTGTCATCATCATCATCTAGGACAGCTTCCAGCCACTGGCCGGGTTTGCTGGGAACTAAAGCCTCGCCAGCGCTTCCTGTCTAACCACCATCTCTCTTCTTCCACTGTCGCCCAATTTCCTCCTCTTTCCTCCACACACTTCATAACACCTTTAATCCATCTGTCCCTCAGTCTTCCTCTAGGCCTCTTCGCTTTCAGCTCCATGTCCAGCATCTTCCTCGATAACTTCTCCTCTCCCATTCTCTTTTCATGCCCATACCACTGTAACATAGATTTTTCAATTCACTGTTGTAGCAGTTCTTCCTTTCCTTTATCATCTCTCTGATTCTCTTATTCCTTATTCTGTCTCTTCTTGTTACTCCTGCTCTACTCCTCTGAAATTTCGTTTCCACAGATTGTACTCTCCCTATGTCTCTCTCCTTCATCACCCATGTTTCCGACCCATACGTTAAAATTGGCACAAAGTATGTTTTATAGATTGCCTCTTTGCACTTCTGCGGGAGATCCCTACTCCATATCAGACTTCTAATACTTTTAAAAAAATCCATCTGCACATCTTCCTCTTTCGTTTATTTGCCTCCTGTTTCCTCCATTTACTTCAATACAGCTTACCAAATATTTGAAACATTCCACTCTATTTAGTTGCTCTCCTCCTAGTGATATGCCTATGTCTGTCCTGTTCGTCTTTCTTGTTCTTTTTTGCTCGCAGAGAACTTTATACCATAAGCTGCAACTACTTTCTCCCACACATCCAGCTAATCCTGCACCTCTCTTTCATCCTTTCCCCAAACTAATAGGTCATATGCAAATACCATTGCTTTTATTTTTCCTTCCCCAATGCTCTGCACCACCTTCTTCAATATTTTATCCATAGCTACAATAAATAACAGGGGTGATAGCGCACTTCCTTGTTTTAGTCCATTTTTCAAATGGAACCATCCAGTCTTGTCTCTTTCCCACTTTGACACAGCTCTTACTACCCTCAAACATATCCTTCACTCTTTCCACTATCTCCATCTTTACTGCCTTTTTTCTCAGTCGTTCCCACACTTTGTTTCGGCTGAGGCTATCTATCATATGTCATTTCAATGTCCAGGAAGGCCATCACCAGATCTTTTCCATTCTCGTAGTGCCGCTCTTGTAGTTGTCTTATTGCAAATATAAGATCGATAGTTGACCTTCTTGGCCTAAATCTATATTGTTCTTCCCTTAGCTTCCTTTCAGCCGCTCTTCTTATTCGGCTTTCCAAAACTTTCTCATACATCTTGTCACAATGGCGCATCAGGGTAATGGCAGTTTCAGCAAACAGTCCTGTCCCCTTTCTTAAATATGGGAATTATTACCCCTTTCCTCCAGTCATTTGGAATTCTACCCGCCTTCCACACAGCCCTTTTCCTGCTTGGTGCATCCTACCTGAGGGGCATAAACTTGTATTAACTCCATGTGCTTTTCCCTAACTTTCACTTCAACCTTTATCATTCTGTCATTTATTCCTACTACTTCTTCCCTTAAGCCTTCCTATATCACAAGTGCCACTCCATTTCTTTTACTGTCACTATTCCCAATCCAGTACAGTTTGTATCCCTTCTGTAATTCCTTCAAGCCGCCCTCTCTCCATCTTGTCTCTGCTACTCCCAATATATCCAGTTTCTGTCTTTCCATCAAATCTACGATTTCCTCAGTTTTTTCCATCAGTGTTCTTATGTTTTAAGTTCCTAATCGTAATCCTTACAATTTACCCCTGGAGAGGATGGGTGGCCCCTTACACCATTTTTGCCAATCTGAAGGTCTTCTTCTCTGTCGAAAACTGCCATTGAGGACTTCGCCGATATCCCTGGGCATGGGTTCTACACTATACCCTGTGGGACAGTGTCCTTGCTAGGACTTAGCCACTCTGTCCTACTGGAGTTAGGATGTTCACCCCCACAGTGTGGATGTGCCAGTCAAGAATTACTCAAGTGGAGTGTCGGGAAGGTGACCCTACCTCCGTTGAGCCGGGTTAATGGTTGCGTATGATGCCACAAACCAAAGGCATCAGATGGATGTAATGACGTATATCCTGAGACACTCACTCATACAATCACATGATAAAAACATATTTACAATTGATTATACAATTGTTATAGTTCACACATATCAAATATAACTCATTGTTGTGTCTTTGATATACATCGAGAAATATGTGAGACTTAAAGAGAGAAATAAACCTTGTTAGGTACCCTTTAGTTCACCAAAAGCACTCCCATTAGCTATCCCCAGCAGCAAAATATTCTATAAACCGATTTTGAAGTCACTTATGCTGGACTTGTAAATTTCGAGAAGAGTAATTGTCAACTTGAAGGAATTTCCCTGTATTCACATCCACAATTAAAACTCGTCTTTAGAATCATTTTAAAGTGTATTTATTATATCGGGAAACATTTATTTTAAGAGATATTCCGGTTTGTTCATGTTTTGAAACATGCGATCAGAAAAGTAAAAATCTAAGATTTGAAATATCTTTGAATGGAGTAAAGCTACAGCTGAAATTTTATCACCAGCTATAGTCAGCATTGTTCCTGATATTTTGGTAGTAAAATTAAATAATTTGGTGAAGTTTAATTAGTTGTTTTAATTAAGAGAAAAAATGAATTTTTAACTAAAAGGAATACAAATTTGAAATTTATATCAGTAGATAGCCCAAATTGAGAAGATTATGAATGTATAATGGTTTTGGTAAAAAGTTTAAGCATTCGTCAGAATAATTAAGTTTTTAAAGATAGATTGTCGCGGATTGTTGCTGAAGCGCATAATAATTCTGCCAAGTTGGTCACATGATGACTTCAATTTTAAGATTATAGAAACCCTTTTGAATGTTAAATTAAATTAAAACAGATAGAACATGATAATAGAAAGTCCCTGTAAAAATTTCAAGTTAAACTATTTAGTACTTTTGGAGATATTAATTTAAAAAATTTGCTGACGTCTTAGGCTCTGAGAAGTCTATAAAAAAACTTGCAGCGAGCTTAGATTGTCTCACTCTGGTCTCATTATTTCCCCGGAAAGTGATTGCGCATCTCTGACTTTATTTCAATTACCCTTTGCATTTGGGGTTTAATACGAATGCGTGGCGGCTAATCTATTTAATATTTTGGTACCAGAAGGCTACACATGATCATGAACTTAATTGTTCACAGTTCAGGCAAAAGTGTATTTATCCCCCAATAACATCTTGGCCTGACAGCCTTTTCAGATGCTGTTGTTCTTTTGGACATTTCTTATTGTCAAGTAATAAGTTCTTTACCTTCTTTCTTAACCAACCATAAAATAATGATCTTTGGAGTTCTGTTGAGTTTTGTAGTGTATGTATTCTTTCATATGCTTTACTTTTCTGATACAAAATCTACCCAAAAGTGACGACTGTACCTGAAAAGAAATGTAAAATTAAAAAAAAAGTGAAATTTGTATTAGAAGAATGGAATCACAATACAAAAAATATATTATGGAGAAAAATGCCACTACTTGTAGTGACAGCTGATTTTTGTTGTTGAAAATTTAATTTTTGAATAAAGGAAGGTCCCTACTATTTTTAATGGCATAGGTTCTTAAATAGGATCTCTTGGTCAAATTTCAACAAATCCATGATAAAGGAATTTAACTGAAGTTAAGAAAGGAGCCTTTAAATGAGGATTGAGAAAAAAATTATTGTTAATGAATAGTGAATGGAATCACAACACAGAAACTAAAAACAGAAGTGCAAATTTGGGATATAAACAATTTTTGGCCAGGTATGTGCTAGGAAGTGAATTAAAACTGATTTTAACAATTTGCTGTGGTAAAGCAAACAGGCATAGAGTACAGAGAATGTAAACACAAACAAGGACTTAATAATAGCTAAGAAGGTGGTTTTATGAAGAACATTGTCAATGCAGGGGGACCATTTACTGATGCGTCTAGAAATTTATGTGGCAATGTTAGAAACTGATGGAAGGGAGGGTGTTGAGAAGCTTATAGATAAGGATGGAGAAGAAGTTACTGAGAATTTTTTAAAAAAGCAGAGATATTAAGTAATTGGTTTACTGAGAGCATTAGGGTCAATGAATCAGAAAACGGGAGGGTCTAACTCAGAGAATGAGCTTAACAACACAGTTAGAAATGAAGATACGAAAAAATTTGAAATTCATCCAGAGGATATCATGAAGAAAATAAGAAAGCTGAAAAAACATAAAGGGCTGGTGTAGATAATATTACTACAGTTATCTGGATGAGACATTGTACCTTATCTTGAAATGTTATTTAAATTGAGTCTGGATACTTGCTGCTTACAACAGGACTGGAAAAGTGCGATAGTAGTGCCAGAACATAAATTTTTAAAAGGTAGAAAACAGAAAGTTAGGGTAGGAAATGCAGTATCAATTGAATTGGAAGTGAAAATGGGAGTGCCACAGGGTAGCGTATTGGGACCATTGCTATTCATTATTCTAATGAATAATTGTGTTGATTACTATCAGAAATTAATTGTTTACAGATGATATAATGCTGTATAAAAGGATCAAAATGGTAGAAGACTGTAAACGCTACAGAATACCTAGTTGGGTTGGTAAACATGGGGTAAAGATAATTGTAAAGAAGAGTCAGCTTATTAGATACACGATTATAAGGTGGGGAAAGAATTGTTTGTTGAAGACTTGAAATGTAAATATCTTGGCATTACATTTGATAACAAGCTTAACTGGGAAGGGCACATTGGTCAGGTAGTAGGAAAAGGTTTTAAAATTCTGCACTTGTTGGAGAGAGTGATGAGGGGATGTCCGATAGAGGTAAAAGAATTGGGTTACAAAACTTTGACCAGACCATTGCTTGAATATGGTAGTGTATCAAATACAGGAGTCGGAGAGGGTGCAAGAAAGGGCCGTTACATTTGTTTTTGGAAATTACCGCAGAATACAATCAGCAACAGATATGATAAAAGAGCTGAAATTGGATTTGTTGGAAGATAGGAGGAGGGTGAAGAGGGTCATGGGAGTGTACAAGTCGTATATTGGTGATGAGGCATGGAAAGATATTGTTGTAAGAATTAAAAGAAATGTATGGGAGGGAAAGATGACGATGACCACAAGCTGGCACTCAATTTCAGGCACAAGGGTTTAGGAAAATTCTCTTTTTTGGGTAAGGGTGTCAGGGATTGGAATAAGTTACCAAGAGAAATGATGAATAATTTATCAAAAACTTTGAATGAATTTAAAGCTAAATTTTGCAGAAGGTAAATGTAGGTGGGTGCAGGAAAGTGAGAAGATGGGTGTATAGAGAAATTGACACCGCTTCATCGCAATTTAACTAAATATTAATACTGAGACAAGAACAGAATAGAGCTTGGGGAAATAAAAGAATATCATAGATATAAGTTTAAAAAGTAATAAATTAAATTAGATGAAAAAGCAATGAAAATATGCAAGGTCAAACACATACACTCGATATAAATTATCTGCATTTCACTTGGTCATTCCCTAGAATCCATGAAATTTTTCTTGTTCTGGCTTCTTGCACCCCTCACTAAGATTAAATACCTTCACTTTGACAACTACCACCAATTCCATGTTGAATGAGATCTGCTGTGCAGAGATGTCTGTTCAGAGGAACAGTTCCTCCTCATATATCAAAAGACCTCATATCCATAAATTATCGTTTCCTCCCAAGATTGTATGCAAACTGATCTTTGTGCATCTACCTTCCCAACAATCCTATCAAACCGGATACCACTCAAAAGATACCAAGTCATACATTATGTAGCTAATATTTCTGCAGTTTTGGACTCAATAAACTGGATCTTAAAGGTCATATATATGCCAGCGGGTTTGAGCTGTACAGGTATTTTGCTTTATGCTTGTGATAATGGAACTCAGTTGGAAGGAAGCAAAATTTAACACCAAAGATATCCTCTGCCACTCTGTTAAATGCAAATTGCAGAATGATACAGGCTATAAATTTTGATATCTTCAGGAATGATGAATGATTTTCCAAAATTTGTTTCATCTGATATTCTCTCCACCTCCCCTCCACATCCTTCAATTCCCCTTTCTAATCTCAGCAAACTTCTATATCAAATTTCCTGCTGCAGGGGACAACACAGTGGCTCCTTCCTTCCTTTGAGACAGACTCATTTGAATAACCTGCTTCTTGTGCTATTTGTTTCTTATTCAACTTCACTTCTGTGAAAACTCTCCCTGCCAAAGACCATGGTACTTGTACAAATTGCAGTGTTATTGATTCTGAAAACTAGAGAGGACTGTTGAAGTACTTTTTGTCTGACATATGATGGAAAAAGTTAGGGTATGAATATTTATTTAGAGACACTGATGTGTTTGGATATTTTTAAAGGTGTTACAGGGCGTTATGCAATGATTAAGTCTACTAGTTTGAACATGTACTGATTGGATCTGTATGTATGGTTATACGATACATACAGGATATTATTAGCATTGCTACCTCAAGTAAACCATACCTCTGCATTAGCCCTTGGAACCTTTGTCTTTTTGTTTTGACGTTTATACTCGGCATTTTTGACGCTGTAAGAAGTATTATTATTATTTTTTTATTTTATTTTTTACTGGGTCATACATCTCAGTAGGAGTGCCATTTTACTTTATTTTTCTATGACCTATTAGTGACCCTTATCTTTTTAGCCCAATATGCTACTTTCAGAAATCTATCTGTCCAGTTACCATTTCCACGCCTCACGTTTGGCCAAACTAAATTCTCACATTCTGTTTCTTCAGTCTTGCCTCTCTCTAAATATTCCACTGAATGGTTTAACTATTAAACTTCCAGTTTCTGGCTGCCATCCATAAATTCACCAGTCACTTCATGCTTTCCGTTTCACACAATCCCTTTCTCTCACACAGCTGGTTCTTCAACAGTATATTCACATGGCATTTCAACATTCAACATTCCTCTCAGCTTGTCTCACTCCACAAAATCCTCTGCCTTTCATTCCCTTACCTCATTCATCATATGCAACGGATCCTGTCACAGTGCAGACAGTTGCAGGCCCAACATGCACAAAAACACCTTTACAAGCTTTCCATTCTTGTTAGGAGCTATATATCTCTAGGCCTGCCCCTCCCCTATCAACATTTCACTCCTGTACATCACACACCATCTCCACCCCTAGTTGCCAAGGCTCCTTGCTTTACATTTTTATCCCATAACACTCTTGTGCATCATCCGCCAGATAGAGAACACAGTGTTTATTCTTTGAGTGAGGGGTATGGAACCTATTTTCAAATTCTGAGTTTAAAAATAACTTGAGCAAGGGGATAGGGGAAAGTGTTTTTTCTCCCTGTTTACTTCTTGGGCTTATTTATTGCTAACACATGTGCACCTTTGGTTTGGTTTTCTTTATTTCGGAATTGTTGTAGCTAATCATTTTTGAGGATTTTGTGTGTGTAACTTACATTTTGTCTCTTTGCACTACATAATACTGTCTGCATTTTATTTTTAGAAAGTTTGTTAAACTGCAGTTTAATATTTTTTAACCAAAAGATTTTTTTTTTTCTGAGAAAAAACTCATTTAAAACATGCATCAGTAATTTTTAAAACATCTTTTTAAATATTATTGTAACTGTATTTTAATTTGTTTTCATTGTGTTGCTGAAAGCTTATAATAATTGTAGTCTTCTGATTGTAGGTGAAGACTTGATTATTAATCCTAAGGATTTCCCAGGCATTAAGAAAGGAGACATTGTGGAGATTTATCACCCTGAAGATGAGTTTAGTCGCCTTTTGCTGCAAGTAACTTCATTTAAAGAAGAGCTTCAAGGAAAAGGTGAGAATTAAAGGTTTAAACGTGTTCTTTCTGTTTTTAATTCTATACCAAACAACACACTTCTTGTGCCTACAAAAAAAATGTTTCACATTAACTTTAGTCCATTTTTTAATGTTTTTTAAGTAAAAGAAAAATAATATAAGCCTCATTTGTCTGTATCAATTTTGAGCATCAGTAATAATAAATTGGCTGCTGTGTTGTCTGAAGCAAATGTATTCTTGCTATATCAATTAGATATATTGTTACATTTATGTGAAACCATTAATTTATTATCAATTATAGTGATAGCACTGTGTGCAGCAGTGATTCCCTACAGGGGCTGTTCTGGCCACCCTTGGGTGTAGAAGAGCACATAGGTGGCATTTCGGGTCCTAGGCAAATTTAGGGGACGTTGAGCACCAACTGCCTGCTTTCTTGTAATCTGGCCTTAAGGGCTGAATCAAAGAAGTTTTTAATTCCATAATCATATTTAACCAAAAGAGTATTTATTATAATCTACAATTTATCAGCCAAGAAAAGAAATAGTAGAACATGGCAGTTTATGATTGCTGATGATAAATTAGGCAACAAATATCGAAAAATTTATGTCGTTACACCAAGCCCAGCCCTCTAATTAATAATATTGTTATTTCATAATATGTTTTTGTTAATCAAATTGTGGATAATATGCCAGTATTGCTAATATCTTTTAATAAAGTAATTTTAGAAATCTGTCCTTGGTTTTCTATATATGATACTGTATATTTCACAAAAGACGTGCGCTATGTAATCACTGTTTCAAAATGTGCGTTATTAGAAAATTTGGAGCAATATGTATTGCATTATTTATTACAAGAAGGGGAGTCTGTATGCTTTGTAGAACTTTTGCTGTTGCTGGGGGTTGGCTTAGCAACACATGTTCCAACTATTAATAATGTTGTTTGACCATTCGCCTCCAGTATCTCTAAATGTTCGATAACACGACTGCCACACACTTGTTACACCCCAAACATGAGAGGTAATATTGAAATAAGTTCACTGTGCACCATTTTAAAGTTACAGAAGATTTATATTCTTTCAAAAGATTTACAATTTCGAAACCAGATTTTGGATAAGACAAATCAGACAACCATTCCACAGAAGATTAGCAGGTAAGGCACAGTCATGAGTGAAGGAAAACTCTCACCCGGCCCCCATATCCAGGCGAGAGTATAACTACAACATTATTAAACTGCATTATGGCTATGGACCACAAGGAGCCACTGGCTCTACACTCAACACATGGACTGTCCCATTCAAAAGCTGCTGTACTAACCGAGTCAATTGATTTTATGACATCAACAAAACACTTTGAAAATTAATATCGCAAAAGGTACTTAATAGTTTGATTTTTAATTAACATAAGGGGTTCCTGGTACCTTATTCTATCAGTTTTAACCTGATTTAGTCGTAAAAGAGGCTTCTATTAAATTAATTTCAAACTTTCTTACATCATCAAACCTGGGGCCTTCCTTAACAATTATGACAATACATTTCTAAAATCTCATTTATCTTGCAGAAGCCTTTAGCTTTCTACAGAAATCTATATATTGTTAATCCTCTCGATTTTGCCTTTACTCTGAAATTAATTTCTTGGTTACTTCATTAGTTTAAATTTTGATTTTTTTTCTTCTAATTAAAAGTCCTACTGATACTTTGCCCAATTACTTGATTTTATGTTCAAAATATTCTAAAAGGTGCTGACTATAACTGATGCTAAAGCATTTGATGTAACTTTTTGCATTCATTAGTTATTTGAGATTTTAGATTCAATCCCCTCTGATTGCATGGTTCAAAGACATCAACAAATCGAAATATCTCTTAAACTAAATTTTTCTGTATATGATGAATACAATTTAAAATGATCTCCATGATTAGTTTTAGCTGTGAAAATGAATACAATAAAATCCATTGAACAAGAAAAACTACTTCAACTCAAATTTCTATCTTCCACATTAGCAGCCTCAAAATCTGACTATAAAGTATGTTACTGCTAGGAACAGCTAGTAGAAATACTTTTCTGTCCTTGTTCTCTGGCTTCAACGAAATAAGTAATACAGTCACAAAGAGCATGGGCGCCGGCAGGATTACTTTAAGGGGGGTGCATCAGGTTTTTTTTTTAAATACATTATACATAACACTTATTAACTAAGGATACTGAATTTATTGACAAGGTGTTGAACAAATTTGTACAACAACCTAGGCGTCTTAAGTTATTATTCAAACAGTGAATTTAATAATAGAATTTTTGTTTCTTAATCTTTTTCTGTGTATTTTCTTTCATAGCAGGGGGGTGCAAGTGCACCCCCTTGCACCCCCCTCCCAGCACCCATGACAAAGAGCAATGTGTAATTAATTAATTTGATTGATGGGCTTGTTTCTTGTTGCAAGTTCATTCATTTTTAGGAATAATTTTTCTCATTTTCACCATATTGTGGGTTGCACTCTCGACATACCCATTCTGAGAATTCTTGTGTAGAATGAACGATAATGTAGTTTCTTAGACAGTGATATTAAGTATTGTCATTGTTTTCTTACAATTAGAAAAAGGTATATAATTTTATGTATACAAACAAAAAAAAAAATTCTTCACCGTTTTTAATTGACGAGTGACTAAAAATTTCCAATTAATTACAGAAAATTAAACAGTTTCTCTTGGTTATAGTTAATTATTTTAGAAAGAGATTCCTTAGAAAGGAAATATGTATTCAAATTTAATTTTTTATATTTACTTCTGCTCATTATGTGAACCATTTTCTTCAATACTGTTACCTGTGATATGAACCATTTTTTATTATTTTTATTTAATAAATAATTATGGGAAAGAGACATACACACTAGTTATGTTACTAAGAACAAACTTTTAGATTATGAGATACGTCCCATTGGATATATTTTAGCATGCTAAATATAACCTCATTTCTGAACCATCAATAGTATTATATTTGTTCCATGTTTCCCAGTGTTAGCAACAAAAGCAATCAATTGTACATCACGATGTTTACTGTGCTGGCATAATATCATCATCATATACTATTCTGTGTATTTCTTTTGCTATCGGCTTGATTAATTAATATTTAACCATCTTTTACTTTTTGTTTTAATTTTAAAATGTCTTGTCTTTTGTTTCCTTAATCTGTTCATTATTTTTCATATTATTTAACCATTTGTGCAGTATTCATTGCAGATCTGCCTTCCAGTTTTATATCTTAGTGGCTGCTCTGTTTGGAAGTTAAATGCTTCTTCCCCCACTCCTCAAATACAAATTTATCTGCATTTTTTATTGCACATTTTTATCATTCTTATTTTTCTTTTCCATTGTGAAAATGACAGTACATACTCTTCTGGGATTTTTATGTTTCTTAGAAATGTAGTGCCAATTTTTCAATCATATGTTATCTTACCACATGACCTGTTTACTTTGTTGTCTGGTAAATGGTGATTTAAGTATATTTTAAATTTAATTTTTTATTCACATGTGTGTAATTTCTTGCCAATTTTTAAATTACTAATTATCTTACAGAAACAATAAGTGTTGAGCAGAGCATTGCTACGGCATTTCAGTTGCGAACATATGCTGATGTTTATATGAACATAGTGAATCCAGCAGATGTTGCATTGGATTCAGTTGAACTTACTTTCAAAGATCAATATTTGGGAAGGAGTGAAATGTGGAGACTAAAAAATAGTCTGGTAAAGTCATTATCTGTATCTGAAATTGATAAAATATTTATGCAATTGTTGATATATTGATTATTTTTCTTTCTATTGTGAAGGTGAATACATGTGTCTATGTCAACAAGAAAATAGAATTCTGTGGTGGCAGTGTTCGATGCCAGGTTTATGAGATGTGGTCGTTTGGAGATAGAGTAGCGTGTGGTGTGATTACAGAAGATACAAAGGCAAGTTACTCAACATGCCGTTAAATATTGGCAAAGTATAAAGCTGCTTAGTGTTTACCTGTATACTAAAAATAAGACTTATGATCTATTACTCTTAAATATTTTCAGCTAATGTGAAATCAGATTTCAGGTTTAGCATGTTGTGAGACTAAAATGTTGCATGGGGTTAGTGCAAAACTTCAGTCTGCTGTGACCATACATAACCGTGGATAATGTTCAGCTCTGGCTATATTGAAATTAGTCACCACTTAGTTTAAATAAACCTAAACTAAGAAAAGGTATTAGCAAATAAAGTTCACAAGTCTATTGTTGGTAAAATTTATTATATTCTTGAAAGATTTTGCAAAGTCATTAACTGAACTGGCAACAGACAAATTCTCTGAAGATATAATTCGGCTAACACATTCGACTCGGACCAACCTGACGACCCCTAGCTAACTTTTAGCCATATGAGGTGTTAAATTTTTCCACACACACAGTCCTGAAAGTCAATTATGTCAGCACAAAACTATTATCTACCACGCCACGTGCCCACCTAGCAACAACGAACTACATAGTGCCATGCTTACTGTTTGTGGAAGACTCGGGGAAGGGAAAGTTCTGGGTAACTATTTAAGTTCACCAGCCATGGGAAGCTATAAAACGTCATCTTCCCATGAGAGTTGTCTGATAACTGATCAGATTCATACAAACTTACGTGACCTTGAACATTAAAAATGTTCCTAGCATTCTGAAATTTTGAGAATTGCTAGATATTGTGAAAAATGTCAAATAAAAAATTCTGTAACTTTAATAGTTTAGCCATAAATAAATAACTTTGATGCGATTACCCAAACTTGTTAATGACTTTCATAATTTTGCAGCTACTAAACTGACACAACTTGTTGTAAGAACGGATACTTTCCCAGCATATGCTTGAAATGAAGTCTTCATGGGTGTACCACTGGATAGTATTTTGAAAACACGATATTTCGATGGCTAGCTCCGTCATCTTCATCAGGTGTCGAGACATCTGCACAGGTCGGCTGACCATCGGATACAGTATCCGACTATGAGAAAGAGCCCCATCTGGTTTTCACCAAATGAGAATTTCTAAAAAAGGCAAGCTACCATTTTCTTCCAGTTCCATCATGAAACGTATGTTTCGGGAAAATCCCATTGAGATGGTACAGAAATTCATGTAGACTGCTGATCCCAAGCGGCCAAACAACAAATGTATCATTCACATAATGGAAGAAACATGTCGGCTTAAGAACAGACATTTCTATTGCTATATTCTGTTCCATAAACAGATTGGCAACAACAGGAGACAAAGGTGACCCCATTGCCACACCATCCGTCTGTTCATAGAAATCTCCACCATAGGTAAAGTAAGTGGATGTAAGGACCAACTCAAAAAGATAAAAATGCTAGATTCAAAGAGATTTTAATAAAATCCAGCTGCAAACCTGAGAAGATTTGTTGTCAGTGTTATGTATAGCTTTAATTGAGTCTGCTGTGCTTGTTGCAAATTGTTCTAAGTCTGCAGAGATTTTGGCAATCTTTGAATCTTGCGTCTCTAATCTTGGCAGTACTTGAGTTTGAAGATCATGAAATTCCTGTTTTAGAGTATGAGAGGTGTTTTGGCAAGATGTGCTAACAGATTGTAGTTTATTATCAAAGTTTGAAAATTGTGTTGCAACAAGTTTGGCATGATTGTCCAATCTTTCCGTGATTTCCTGCTTATGTTCATGCAATTGTTTTAATATTTCCTGTTTATTACTTTCACATTTTTTATCAGACTGTTTCAAGTTACTATCTAGAAGTGAAATCTTTTCATTTAAATTTTGATCGATTGTTTTGATTTGTTGTTTGAGTTGAACAGTTGTAGATTCAATTACTTTTGTCATTTTCTGATGTAGAGTTGTACAGGAACTTATGACTGTGGTATTAAGATCTTTTTTTTCAACTTTTTAAAATTATTATCTAGGGTATCAACCTTACTTTCTTGTTTCCCAAATTTCTTATCAAACTTTTCATTCAAACTGTAGAAGTTAGTGTTGAAATCTGATTTAATATAATGTCTTAACCCTTTCCTCCCTGACGGTACTTATAAGTACCACTGTATTTACCACCATATAATTTGACAATACCAGTGTCCACTGCATTGTTAAGCCTGTTGATCTATTGTTGTATGATTAGGTCAAACAATGACAACATTTATTTTTAAATTCTGTGTGAAATTGCCGAGAAATTAATTTTCTAAGTTGGGGCTTGACAGCATTCTGACCAGAGTAAGAAGTACTACATTACAATGAATTTTTAGATGATAATTTACTTGGTAAGTGTCAATTTCTGTTATTACTTTTTTAGTTTGAACATTTAACCATATATTTTTTACCTATAAAATATGTTTTTCTAGTTTCTTTACTAAATAATCTAGAAAAACCAACGTGGACTTATAAGTACCGTCAGGGAGTTCTGGGTAGTTTTATGCAGATTATTGGTCAATAGATTTAGCAAGTATACAATTGGTTTTATCATTGTTTTAGATATTTTCAAATGGATATTTTTATGAAATACACTCTGACTGAAGCTCTTCTCTTAGAAGTTTATAATTTATCTAGGCAAAAATGAAGAAATGACTGGAATGTTCTCAGATTACTCATTAGGTCAAATAGTGGTCTTAGAGTTGACTGGAAAAAAAAAAAAAATGGAGCAATGACGATGTTATCTAGTATTATCATTATTTTTCATCAGTTTCATTATTTAAAAACTGAAACAACTTTTGTTTGTGGGAGAATCAGACCCTACTGCAAGGGACTTTCTAACAATATGCTGATGGAAAACTAAAAAGAGGAGATTGTGACAACGAATTTACAAACCTAGATATTTGCTACTGGAAATGGAAGGATAAAAAGGTCATACATTTAGTATCAAATTTTCATGGCAGCGATGAAACTCCACTATACTGGTTGGGGTCAATGGCAACTTCAACAGATGAGCCCTCTTTTGGCTTGGATTGGTGACCTGGTGGATCTTGGACCAGAGGGCCTCTCTGGCCGGTCATCGGGGGCCACCTCCGGCAGTCGGTCCCGTAGCATTTTGCCCATCCTGCCACCCTGTTGTTACACCACTAGTTATATGCAAAGAAAAAGATGGATTGAAGTCGACAATTTCATGCTCAGGAGTCGTCAAGGACTACAATATCTTCATGTGTCGGGTTGATACTGCTGATCAGTTGATGGCTTTGTGCAATGCTGACAGAAGATTACCGAAATCATGGTAAAGATTGTTTTTGGGAATTCTGGATGTTGTATTTGTCAATGCCTATAACATAAATGGTCCGATATTTGAAAAAAGTCTGTAAAAAATTTTAGAAGATCATTTGCACAAGGTATGATAGTTGGCAAAAGACCAGTGGGAAGACCAAGAAGAAGATGGACAGACCAACTGAAGGAGGACGTAGAGAGAAGAGGCTGGAATTTGGAGTACATCACAGACAGAGAAACCTTTCTGGACAGGAAAAGGTGGAAAACAATCGTCTGTAACAACCAAGGCTCGTAAACCACACCCGGGAAACTGGAGATGGTCCCCAACGATAATGATGATGATGATGACTATAAAGGATATCAGTAAGAAGAAAAGGTCATCTATATATATTTCACCAAGCCCTCATCCATTCAAACAACACAAGACATACTATTCCACAATGAGAGATGTAAGATTGTGAAACAGAGGTATACACTGTCCCTAAATTGTAAAAATCAGTATGTAGAATAAAGAAAATACAGTCAAAACATCATTCCAAATGTTCCACTGCAATGTCTTTTGTGTCTGAATGAGCAAAAAGAATTGTTTTTTTTTTTTTTTAATTTCATGAGGCAAACATTTCATACCAATATGAACATAATTGATTTCAATTGCTATTTCTGTACATTCTGTGGTACACAAAGTCCCTGACGGTACTTATAAGTACCGGCTTAGTAATTAGCACTTAGAGTTCCAAAAAAAATTTGAAAAAAAATATGTGTGTTTAATTTCAAGTACCTTTGTACAAATATATAATTGAAATTATAAATTTCCCTTTATTTCCAATAGCCGGTAGGAAAGGGTTAAAGAAGCTAATAATGCTCTAAAATCTAAAGGTGTTTGTAGGGCAAGTTGTGCTCCCCTATCTATAAGCATATTTGTCTCACTGTTTGTCCTAGACAATGCATAAACTTCACCATCTAAACTAGACTGAGAGCTACAATCGTTATCAACAATTGCACTATGGTTGTCCTGTAGTACTGTTGCTTTGTGTGGGAAATCATCAGTGTCATTTATAATATTGATAACAGTTGATGTAGAGGTTAACTGTACCCTGCTACCATCAGCTGATAAAGGGAGCGATTGTTCCCAACTAGTGTCAGCTGATTGGTTAATACCGAGCGTGGTGGTGTAACGGATAGCGTTCTGGCCTCGCATTCGGGAGGACGGCGGTTCGAATCCCCGTCCGGGCATCCAGATTTGGGTTTTCCATGGTTTCCCCAAATCACTCCAGGCGAATGCCGGGATGCTTCCTTCAAAAGGCCATGGCCGAATTCCTTCCCATTCCTTGCCCCCATCCTTTCCCGTCTCTAAAGACCACGTTGTTAAAAAGGGACGTTAAACTGTTACAAAAAAAAAAAAAAAAAAAAGATTGGTTAATATCAGCCTGAGCTGTATTGTGCAAAAGCATTAGTAGATGTTGAGAATGTGTGTTTTCAATTGCAAAACTTGCTTAATCGCTGATTAATTCAATAGCCGGTAATGTGTCATTGCTATCTTCAGAATTCACAAAAGGTGCTACTATACCAGCCTCACTAGGCTCAGCTGGTTGTAATGTGGGTGGGATAGACTCAGCTGATGTGCCAGGTTCAGCTTGCAAGGCATTTTGTACATCTGCATTGTCAAGGGAATGTGAAATATTATTGTCAGTATTTGCACTGGTAGTAATTTCCTGCATGGTTTGACCACATGACCTAATAATAATGGTATGACCCAGATTATCACCCGTTGACTGCATTGTTAAACTTATATAAGTATATTGGCAAAATACAATTGAAAATAGCTATTAAAAAAAACTAGAAGGGTTTAAAAGTCACAAAAATTACCAAAGGAGAAAATATGCAGCCTTATAACCCCAGAAAAACTTACAATTGAAACAATTTTCTATCAAACAGGTAAAAAAAAAAAACTAACCAGAAATTCACTCAGTTGATTAAAAAGTTGGCTGGTAAATAGTCATGAAAATAACCAGAGGTTGAAAGCACATACATAAAAACACACAAAAATATACAAACAAAAATGGAGATCTTAAAATTAAACTGACAGAAATTCACAGTTTTTCACACGCAGGATGTAGATGAACAGTATAATGACAAGAATTCAAAGATAATCACACCTTAGTTGTAAATAAAGTAAGAAATTTTTCAGTGTATTCTTGGATAAAGGAAACAAAGAAACTGCCGCGAGGCACTGAAAATAAGATAGGATAGGGAAAATAAACAGTTACCCGTCACTTACCACAGATGAAGGCAGGAGGGCGAGACACGTAAAAACACAAAAACAAAAGAATTACACAATATTTCGACTTTTTAGTCTTCCTCATGTAGGAGGCGAGACATATGGCTGGTCATGTGATTCATGTGGCAGGCTCGGATGTGACCACATCTTTCCCCCTGCCATATGTCTCGCCTCCTACATGAGGAAGACTAAAAAGTCGAAATATTGTGTAATTCTTTTGTTTTTGTGTTTTTACGTGTCTCGCCCTCCTGCCTTCATCTGTGGTAAGTGACGGGTAACTGTTTATTTTCCCTATCCTATCTTATTTTCAGTGTATTCTTGGGAATGTAGTCGTAATCTTTGCTAGTAATTATAAAAACACAGAATCTTTACTTAAGTGAAGAAAAAACCACAACATTGGAGTAATTGTTGCACATAGCCTTGAAAAAAGAACAATAAACCAGTTATATTTAGGCTGATAGTGCACTTAATCACCCAAAAAGGTTAATTTCCAAGAGGTATGGTAACACGGCGTTATGAAATTAGAAAGTGAAAGAAACACGGTGATGACAGGAAAGTTTGTTCTCAGCAGCATTCAGATTTAGACGTAATCTGAGGTGAGAACAGCCCACAATGATAATTAGTAAAGTAATATTTTAATTTTTTGAAAAAGATTTGTTTGTTATCGCGTGATGCGGAAAACAGAAATGTACTTATCTGTAAGTATTGCTATGTGCAATAATTGATGCCAGAATCCTCCAATGAGTAATTGGAGTGGCAGGTAGATGCAAGTACTTGTCAATAGTATTGCATAGCAGGTTCCGGACATAGTATCGGCCACGTCAATAACACTAGGAAGGTGCTGAAGGTCCCTGGAAGTGGTGTTGCTGGTGTCTGATGTTGAAGTTGAACGTCCTTGAAGCCGTAGATGCCTATGGCGAAGGATCTCGTGGCGGCTGCGGTAACGTCAGAAGTGTTGAAAGTGTTGTCCGTGGTTTGTGTTGTTGTGGAGCTGTAGTCCCACTCAGCAGTCTTGAACAATCGTCAAAGGAGACGAAAATGGTTGAAGAAAGTGGTTGACAATAACTGCGGTGAAGTGTGGCGGATCTCGAAGGTGGTATGCGATGGCAGTCTCAAACGGTTAGGATATTCTTTGCGAATTTCATCTCAACACGGGCATCATAAAATATTGCATGGGGTTAGTACAAAACTTCAATCTCTGCTGTGACCATAGATAACCATGGATAATGTTCAGCTCTGGTTTTACTGTACTGAAATTAGTCGCCACTTATTGTAAATAAACCCAAACTAAGAAAAGGTATTTGCAAAAAAGTTCACAAGTCTATTGTTGGTAAAATTTATTATATTCTTGAAAGATTTTGCAAAGTCATTAACTGAATTGGCATCAGACGAATTCTCTGAAGATATATTTGCAAATTCGACTAAAATATTCTAGTCAGACCAACTTCACAACCCCTAGCTAACTTTTAGCTACATGAAGTGTTAAATTTTTCCGAACATTCAGTCCTAAAAGTTAACTATGTTAACTATGTTGCCAAAACTATTTCTGAGTGTGGTGGGTGAACGGATAACGTTCTGGCCTCACATTCGGGAGGATGCGGGTTCGATTCCCCGTCCAGGCATCCAGATTTGGGTTTTCCATGGTTTCCCCAGATCATTCCAGCCAAATGCTAGGATACTTCCTTCAAAAATGCCATTTCCGAATTCCTTCCCATTCCTTGTCCGCAGTCCCATCCCACCTCTAATGACCTTAGCCATTGATGAGGCATAAAGCCATTAGTAAAAAAAAAAAAGAAAAGAAAACTATTATCTGCCACGCCATGTGCCCAGCTAGCAACAATGAACTACATAGTGCCATGCTTACTGGTTCTGGGAGACCGGGGAAAGGGAAGGTTCTGGGCGGCTATTTAAGCTCACTGGCCGTGGGAATCTACTAAACCTCCTCTACCCATGAGAATCGTCCGATAACTGATCAGATTCATACAAACTTACATCATATAACATGACCTTGAACGTTAAAAACGTTCCTAGTGTTCTGAAATTTTGAGAATCGTTAGATATTGTGAAAAATGTCAAATTTAATCCTTATAAAAAAATTCTGTAACTTTAATAGGTTAGCCGTAAATAAATAATTTTGATGTGATTACCCAAACTCATTAATGAATTTTGCAGCTACTAAACTGAAACAACTTGTATACTATTCCTAACTTGCTGCTCTTCTACCTGATATCAAATAAAATGTGTTTACTATTTTCAAAAATGGGATAAAATTCGTGAACAAAATCTTCTTATTTCAGTTATTAAAGATATTGATTTGAAACTAGCTTTAAACAAATCTACACACTGAAAAATGGTTACTGTAAAAATTTGAAGTCTCTAAGTGCTTTTCTCGATTTACTATAAAATTTTAAAACATTCATCTAGGTGACTGCTTTTCTAGCCAAGCCACATTAACCCGCGTATCATAAAGCGTTGTTGGCCCCAAAACTTATTTCACTCTATCACAATTAAATGCCTTAGTAGATTTAAATTAAACTTATTAGGAATCCTTTGTATTTAATTAAACTTTATTTTGAACACCGTTTCTTTCCATGAATTTCTGAATAAGACTGAAATATTTGACTTTTTCCTTGAACATGTGGCTGCTTTTACTATGTAATATTTAAAAACGATTTTTAAACTGTAAAAAACTTTCCAAAACTTTAGTATATTGTTTCAACCAAAATTATGTTATTTTCTTTCTACCAGTTGACTTCCTATACTTTGCCTGACATCTGAATTCTTCGATTTCAAAGTGGAGAATTACGCGACAAATTTCTGTACTGCCATATTACTTTTTAATATATACAAATTCTAAGAAGGATTTTCTAGCAACAAACTTTATTATCTTCTGGCTATTTATTGTCCTGAATATCTCTTAAAGTGAAGAAAAATACCGATTTAGCCAAATTTCATGTAACAAAATATTACATATCCAGATCTTAGGTGAAGTTTTTCTACAGCTGTTCAAATGAATTTATTGCCTGAATTTACTGTTTAAATGTGAATTATTGCCTATATTAACTACATGATTTTGGATTATTACCTAAATTAATTATAAAAATGACTTTAAAACTGTGGTATCATATACTTAAACTAAGCTTGCTATTCTAGAAACCATTTTCGTTATGCGAAATTCTAAGATATGCTACAATGTCTGATGCACCTATTGAGTAAATAATTGAAAACAAATTAAAAGTTTTTCTCCATGTACCCCTTCCTTGCTTCTGATATGTAAAAATTTTCCCTGAATAGTGTAATTTAAAAGGTTTAAGAGAGGTTTATTTTCCTCACATATTTCAGTTCGGGGTGTAAGGTTTTGGGAGAGACTATACCAGCCTTTTCCAACCAAATGTCAACCTCTCCTTCACATGGTGCACCCTGTTTGCACCGACGAGGCTCTGGCGACTGAAAGATTCCCGGTATAAGGAGTCACCCACTGCTTGCCAATGGCCTCCGAAAGGAGGGCGGAAGAGCGGGCAGCGGTTCAGGGCACCCTCTTTCTCTTGGGGTTGGAAACGGTCCCTAAAGACAGATGAATCAGAAATGATCAATGGCATGGGGATGCAGAAGGCAACGGGAAACCACTGCATTAAAGACCCAAAGGGTTTCCCCGAGGACATGTAATCCTCTCAAATTACATATATCATGATGGCTTCTTCCTACGTAAAATATTGCGGAGGTAAAATAGCCTCCCCCAATTGGATATCCGGGTGGGGATTGCTCAGGGAGGAGTCATCAGAATGGATAGAAACATTCTACGAGTTGGAGCATGGAACTTTCGAAGTCTGAATAGGGCAGGTAGGTTAGAAAACTTAAAAAGGGAGGTGGAACAACTTAAATTAGATGTTGTTGGGATTAGTGAGATTAAATGGAAGGACACACAGGATTTCTGGTCTGGGGAACACAGTATAATTAGAACACAAGCTGTCAATGGAGTCACTGGTGTAGGATTTGTAATGAACAAGAAAGTAGGGAAACGGGTGAGTTATTATGAACAGCTTAGTGACAGGATTATTTTGATGAGGTTGGAAACTAAGCCCGTCCCAGCCACATTAGTACAAGTGTATATGCCAACGTCACACGAAGATGACGAAGAAATAGAAAAAATATATACCGAAATTGAAGAATTAATCCAATATGTGAAGGGGGAGGAAAATCTAATAATCATGGGTGATTGGAATGTAATAGTGGGAGAAGGAAAAGATGGGAATACTGTAGGAAGTTTTGGTCTAGGAGAAAGAAATGAGTGAGGAAGCAGGGTGCTAGAATTTTGTGAAAGATATAAGCTAGTAGTGGCAAACACACTCTTTAAGAACCATGCAAGAAAAATATATACCTGGAAATGTCCTGGGGATACAGGCAGATATCAGCTAGATTATATCATGGTCAAACAGAGATTCAGGAATCAAGTTCTAGACTGTAAAGCATACCCAGGTGCAGACATAGACTCTGACCATAATTTGATAATAATGAAGTGCAGGCTGAAATTTAAGCGAATAAGGAAGGAGTATAAGCAGAACAGTCTGGAAGTGAATAAACTCAAACAATCTAGCACGAGTGAAAAATTTGCAGAAATGGTAGACTTAGGTCTTAGAAGTAATTCTGAAAGGAGCTCAACTGAGGACGAATGGAATGCATTAAAGACCGAAATAATGAAAGCTGGTAAAGAAACATTAGGCTTTGGGGAACAAGGTGCCCGAAAACCTTGGATAATAGAAGAAATTTTGGAGCTGATGGATCAGAGGAGAAGGTACAAAAATGCTCAGGATGAAGCAGGAAGATAGCAGTACAGGCAATTTAGAAATCCAATAAATAGGATATGCAAAATAGCAAAAGAAAAATGGCTACAAGAAAAGTGTGAAGAAGTAGAAAAGGAAATGGTCATAGAGAAAGTAGATGTTGCTTATAGAAAGATCAAACAGAATTTTGGAGAAATGAGGAAAAAGCTGCCAATGGAAACCTCTTTTACGCTCAGAAGATAGAGATAACCGATGGGAGGAATACTTTGAGAAACTGTATGTTGGGGACGACTTGAACAATAGTGTAATGGAAAAGGAAGGCGATATCGACATTGATGACTTAGGAGATTCTGTTTTGAGGACAGAATTTAATAAAGCTCTGAATGACTTGAAAGCAAATAAAGCAATTGGAATTGATGAGATCCCTGCAGAACTTCTCAAATCCTTAGGAGAAGAAGGAATCAAAAGATTATTCAAGCTGATATCAAAAATTTATGAAACAGGAGAAATTCCAACTTATTTTATTAAAAACTAGCGGAGTTCCCGGCGTTGCCCGGTATAGTTGGCGTAGATTTAACCGTACCCTATTTTTATTCCCACAAAACATTTGTACAAAGTTTCATAAAATACGCGCCAACTTTTTCGGAATTAAAGCAAACTTACATCACCCGCCCCCTACCAAGAAACTGGTGGGATGAAGTTTATTTGCACGTATACTATTTTCATTCGTCCGAAAAGATTCATTTATATCAAGCTTCGATAATTTAGTTAAGAAATTTCATTACTACATTATTGAACAACCCTAAATTATGTTAAAAACTCACATTTGATTCAATTGTGAAGTGGATGGTTATACTTGTGGCTCGAAACGCCAGATCCTTTAACTCTGCAGATAAAATATCAAAAGTGAATCCGAAATAATATTACAGTAAACAGAAGACTAATGTTGAAGGCCAGAGTCATTGTCCAGAGATCATGCTTAAAGAAAATCTCTGTTGTTTTTATTGCTATCTATGTCGTTTAAAAATTGATATCCCGAATTAAAGGAAAGAATACTTCAAGCTATAGCTTTTAAAAACTGAATATATCGAATTAAAAGAAAAAATACTTAAAGTTTTGTTTAGTGTGCAAAATAGTTATTACTATAAGATATCTTATTGCTTTAATTAAAGGCTATGGTCAGAGACATTGTGTTGTGTGTTTAGTGCGGAGTAAGTGGCATCTAGTGATTCATAGTGATTCCGCCTGTGGAGTTTCTCACCATACGTTCAGAATTTCATTAATGCTCTTACATTATTTAACGTTGAAATATAAGACATCCCAGACAAGTGAATTAAGATTCTAAGCTTTATAACGGTGAAAACTCCACCGAAATCTGACCCGTAGTTTCTGAGCTTTTATACGACCAATATGTCCAGTTTTCGTTTTATAGATATAGATAGATATCATCTTCACACTTCCAAAGAAAGCAAAAGTTGACAAATGTGAGAATTATCACACCATTAGTCCAACATCACATGCTTCAAAATTGCTGATGAAAATAATGTACAGAAGGATGGAAAGGGTAGTAGAAGATCAGTTTGGGTCTAGGAAAAATCGTGGTACAAGGACAGCAATTGTGTCTTTGAGATTAATACTTGATGGGCGGATCAGGAAAAACAAAGATACTTTTATGATATTTGTTGATTTAGAAAAAGCTTTTGATAATGTTAGGTGGGGCAAGATGTTCAAAATTTTAAAGAAGTTAGGTCTAAAGTATCGTGATAGAAGAATGCTCTATAAACTATATAAGAATCAAGTGGCTATAATAAAAGTAGAGAATTACGAGAGATATGCATCAGTTAAAAAGGGTATGTGACAAGGTTGCAGTCTATCCCCGTTAATATTCAACTTGTATGTAGAAGAAGCAATGAAGAAAGTCAAAGAAAAATTTCCATGTGGCATAAGTTTTCAGGGAGAAAAAATCAGTATGCTAAGATTTGCTGATGACATTGTCTCATTAGCAGAGAGAGCTGAGGATATTGAGCAGTTACTGAATGGCATGAACAAAATACTGAAGGAAGATTTTGGACTGAATATAAATCAAAGCAAGACAAAAGTGATGAAATGTAGCAGAAATGATACCAATACTAGTAGATTAAATATAAAAATAGGATTGGATGCAATAGGACAAGTAAGTGAGTTGTGTTACTGGGGAAGCAAATTTACAACTGATGGCCGATGCAGAAATGATGTTAAAAGCAGATAGCACTAGCAAAAAGAGCCTTCATGAAAAAAAGATACCTTTTAGTTTCAAATATTGATCTATGAATTAGAAAGAACTTTTTAAAACTCTTTGTGTGGAACACAGCACTTTATGGTAGCAAAACATTGACTTTAGGAATACCGGAAATAAAGAAAATTGAATCATTTGAAATGTGGTGCTACAGAAGAAAGCTGAAAATTAAGTGGACTGACAAAGTAAGAAATGAACAAGTTTTGAAAATGATGGCTGAGAAAAGAAGTTTGTGGAAGAAGCTTACAGAAAGAAGAGATAGGCTGGTAGGTCATATTTTGAGACATGTTGGATTAGTTAATTTCTTAGTGGAGGGAACATTCGAAGGTAAGAACTGTAGAGGAAGACAGAGATTAGAATATATGAAGGAGATAATTGAGGACGTGGGTGGTAAGGGGGTATGTAGAGGTGAAGAGGTTGGCACAGGATAGGAAGGGATGGAGGATTGCATCAAACCAGTCAAAAGACTGAGGACAAAAAAAAAAAAAAAAAAAAATTATTTCACTTTTCCCTCTACTTGATTACTTAGCACGCATAATGTTTCCTTTGAGACACTGCAAAGTGTTATGTATGCTGGTTGGAAAAGGGAAACTTTTAATCTTTGAAAAATACAGGTGTAAGAACATTTTTAAAATTAATCAATAAAAAATACATTATGTGGCCCTGTCATTCTCAATAGGCAGAAATTTAGTAAAGTTAGTCTTTGTCGTCATTTAACAAATGTTAAGTATACTTCATGAAGTCTTGACTTGTGCACACTTCCCTCACCAATTAACCCATTCCTCTCTGCATGACTGATGTTTTAAATGAAAAAATTGTAAAGTTATATTTGTGTTATATTTTGTGTGTTCCTTGCTGCCCTCAAGCTTTCATAGTTGCATGGTAAGCTTTGGTGTGTGTATACATCCTTTGCAAAGTGGCCTGTGTGTTTCTGCATAAATCATATTTTAAACTCAAATTATGTAAAATTGTGTTTGTCTCATGTTTTGTGATCATTGCAGGGCTCCTACCTTCAAATTTGGTGAGTGGTGGATTTATTATCCCTACTCTTAGTTTTTCATAATGCATTTCAACTGTTACCTTTCCCTTAAAGTCTGAGAATTAGACCTGAAATGTCAGACATTGATAAACTGACTTGGTGCAGTCCTGTCATAGTTATAAATTTAACATTCTTCTCACAAGTTAGAAAAACTCTGTCCTAAATTTTTTAATAAATGAATAACACTATTTATCATAAATTATCCTAAAGTAACTTGAATTCAGTTTCCAAGAACTTAACATACTTGCCAGATGTAATGTTTAATGTAGGAAAAATATGTTGCATTTTAGAGCAGCTGTATCTTATACTCTCCTTTATACAACATGTCATTATATTTCTCCTTCAACTTTTTTGTATGTGTAATGCAATGCACCTTTAACCAGTCATTTATGAGTGAATGAGAGAGAAAATTAGTAGTGATATTAAGTCTTATATAAGGACTATTATGTAACTTTATGTTTGGGAATTGGTACTTTCGATCTAAGGCATATCCATAAAATGAATGAGGAAATTATATCTACTCATTGCTATACTTATAATGCTCCAACCTTCCTGTGCCACCTTGTTAAAATTATTTTTTTACCTTTTTTCATTGTTTAGATATCATTTTAATCAAAGAAAAATTGAAAAACACAACAAAAAATAAAGTAATGTAAATTGTTTCTAAATTTACCCCATGTAATGTGAGGAGAGAGAACCAATGACCCACTGTTAACGTCTCAAAATGAGGTTATTCATTGTTTACATCAGTTAAAAAAGTTGACACTAGGATGAAAGAGAATCACAATAAATAACAGTGAAAATTTGTTATTTTAAGTCCAAACTACAAAGCGCTGTATCCTTTATTTTAGGTGGTAATTATGTTGAGAAATGTGGATAGTTTCAGCAGTCTGGAGTAAGCACTTTTTTTTTTTTTTTTTTTTTTTTTGAAAACATTTAGGAGGCCCTAGAATTTTGATACATCTCATACTATACACTCTTCAAAAGAAATTTGGTTCCTTCCCTATTGAGGCTTCACTATCCTATGATTGATAGTAGCCCTTTTTTTTTTTAGATTAGAATAAGTATTGGGCAGAGAGTATTAACAGAAGTTATTTTGAGCAGTAATTAGTTTCGAGAAACCAAAATTAAAAATTGTGTAGTGATTATTATATTACATCAAAATATCAGAGGGTTATCAAGAAATGTGGATGAATTGCTGGCTTACATAAATTGATTGAATGCTTGCAATAGAACTGATATTTTATGCTTGTCTGAATAAATATAACTACATCAAATATAACTGGCTTTAATTTAGTTTCTCATTGCTGTAGAGCTAACAAAGAGAAAGGAAGAGCTGTTGCTTACATTAGAAATGGTTATAATTTTGATGATATAAATGTTAGCAAGTATTGTCATGATGAACGTTTTGAAGCATGTGCCACACAGCTAAATTTCAGTAATGTAATTTTTGTAATAGTAACTGTACACTGAAACGCGCTTCGCTGTTTACTTCTTTCTTTAGTCGTAATTTTCAGAACTAGAAATTATTCATATACATATTTTCAATGAAGGAAGGCTCGTTTTATAATAACTCCATTTTAATAACAACGATTCCTAAAGCTAAACCAACACCCGTCATACAATCTACATGGGTTGTTGTTTAAGACTTCATTTCCAAAAAATTGCGGGTTCATGAATTGGTAATCTGATTTCACGAAGCGACGTCTACTTTTCAAGAAGTTTTGAGTTCATCTGTTTGTTGATAATGACCAGCGAGAGGTAACAGGAAATCCAAAGCACATATATTTAATGTTCTCCATGGAATTTTAATCATTCATTAAACTTTCTTAAATGGTAAACAATCTTATAAAGTTATTGCCTTTTGGTATTAATCAGCCCCGTTACAACACACAGCATACACAGAGCACCCTCTGGTAACTTTGCTCTATTTCTGAGCCAATTTGAACTATTATTAACATTTTTAAGTAGAAAAATAGCTAAAATTTTGTGTGGCAATTTTAATGTAAATTTTGTAGATAAGTTACCCTGTAAAGCCATGTTGGCATCATTAATAAGCTCGTAAAATCTAACATAGGTATGTAATTTTCCTAATAGAATAATGCATAATTGTTTCTCAGCAATAGATAATGTTTTCCTAAACACCTCTAAATTTAGTTATACTCTCAAGCCAACTATTAATGAACTTTCAGTTCATAATGCCCAGTTATTAACCATTAACTTTAATAGAAACTAGCCCCAGGAGTAACAGTTTTAAAGTTCAGCAAGTAATAAAATATGAATAAATTATTTTAGAAATTGCTTTAATATCACAAACTGGAAACATGTTTACAGTGCACAAGGTATGGAAGATAAATACAACATTTTAGTTGTATTGTCCTAAATTACTTTGAATTTGCTTCCCCATTTAAAAGTGTCTGCTTCCAAAAAATAACAAAAACTGTAGATAACTGTGGCCATTAGAACATCATGCATTTGTAAAAGGAAGTTATATGTTGCCTTTAGATCAGTGAAAATGCTAATATAAAAACACATTGCAAGCAGTACTGGAATATAATGAAAAAGATTATTAAAGAATCTAAAAGTATATGCTTCAAACATTAGATTCATGACTCTGATAATAAAATTAAAACTATATGAAACATTATTAAAAAAGAAGCAGGGCAAAATAATCAAGTCAGTAAAGAATAGAAAACAGAATGTGTCACTGGAACATTTTAATGTTGTGTCATGTAGTTCACTGTTTTCTGAGTGGGTATATATAAGATGTGATGTATTTCTGGGTTCTATATTGAGGCCACTATTGTTTTTATTAATGTATAAATGATATAGCCTCTGTAACATCTAAGAACTCACTAATTTGTCCAATTTGCAGATGACACAAGCATAGGAATGAAAAATACTTCAAATTTCTCTACCAAACATATTTCAAAGTATGTCTTTGACCTTATTAATAATTTGATTACAGCTAATGTACTGTCTTTAAACTTTAATAAAACTCAGTATATGCAATTCAGTGCATCATACAGATTAACACCATACACAGGCATAAAATTTGCAGGTCAGTTTCTTCAAGAGGTAGAGAGTGGGAAATTCTAGGCTTTCATATTGATCTTAATTTAAACTAGCATTTACCCGCTGCTTTGCACGCGCAGATCTTGAAGTGTGTAGAAATGTGAGTAGTCTACCTCTTTCTCCACCAATCCGAAACTGGTACTAACCTTTTGAAATTTGAAGTATCTGCCTCCACAAAATTTCCTCTTCACGTTTTACACTCTCCTTCTTCGGAAAAATTGCCACATGTTATGTTAAAAAATGCCGAAATATGAAACTCTACTCATCTGCGTAATCTTGCCAGCACTGTAAACATTACAAGACCTAAGCTTTGGGCTTGTAAAGCAGCGTCTGTAGGCTGAAGCATGGATAAGATTTTTTTGGTCACAATCATGACCATTTGGAATTCCAAGTTGAGTATAACTTTTAACACCGACTCTCTCAGTGACATTGTCACCACTACATCTGCCATTTTTAATTTCATCTAAAGTCATCAAAATTGATGAATAGTTATTGTTTACAACTTTTGTAAAGTCTTTTCCAAGATTGTTCTAATGGCTATAAAATGCAAGAGATAGTTTAGCAGTGGTCATAAGGAATTTTTTGGCCAAATTTATTTTCTGTTCTGGTCGCAACTCCTGAAACTTTCCCATACATTACACTTGCACCATCATAGCATACCGGAGAGATCAATGTTATTTTCTGTAAGATTTTTTAACATTAATTCTGTGAATGTGGCTGCATCAAGGTTTTCAGTAGTTGTAACTGTCAGCAATGACTCATTAACAAATCTGTCCATAGTGTAACATATTACTATTGCAATTTTTTCTCGGTTATTTTTATATCTCGTACCATCTTCCATTAGAGTAAACCAGTTCACGTCAGATTGCTTAATATCTTTAACAATGGAAATTCGCACTGCTTGAACCATTTGATTTTGAATTTCAGGTGAACAGTATGTTACGTTTTGTGGTGTATGACTCAGAGCCTCCTTCAAATGCGTATGTTTCATGCAAGTGTATTCGAAAAAAATCTGAAATAATCTTTGTTCTTTTTCTTCCTCCAAATTATAACTTTCACACAAAGCCAATTCATTGACATCTAGAAATTCTGTTACTTCAATCATAGACTTCATATAAGACCTATTTTTTAAATGGTTTTCGACATATTAACATTTTATCACTGCTAGTGGTAGGTATTCTATGTAATTTGTCCTGTCCACATCGCCATGGCTTGTGTATGAGAAATGGATTTTTAATCAGTGACATTTTTCCAGTTTCTAAATCCTGTGGAAGTGCACAAAGGCTGCTTCTATGAGTTAAAAATTGCTGGCAAGAGTGGCAAAAAGCAGCATCTATCTCGACTGAATACTGCAACCATTTATATCACTTGAACCAGTCCACTACAAAGATCCTGTTATTTTCTTTTAGATTTACTTCTAAAATAACTTACTTTATTGGTTCTCTGATTTGTGAAATATCAGAAGGAATACTAGTGCTAACATTACCTACATTTTTCACCAAACCTGTTTCCATAGGACTGGGAGTGGTAACTGTATTTTGTGCTTCCATCTGTTTTGAGGAATGAGGTCCTTCGTGGTCAATTTCCTCTTTAACTCTTTGTTTTTTGCTAAAGAAATCCTATTTATCCATCACAAAATTAATCAGTCTTCAGTTCACAGCAATAAATAAACAATTGTGTCCAGAGGCGGCCTTAGGGGGTGGCGAACAGGGCAATCAGCCCGGGGCCTTGCTCTTCGAGGGGCCTCGTGCAACAACCCATTTTGAAAAAAAAATATATATTTAAACAAAAATATTTTATCTTTAGCTATTAGTGATAACAATAAAGTTGGTAAATTGATAGTAAAGTATATGTTAATAAGTACCTAATCAAAATTTTTCATTTAGATTTAGTCTGCATCACATTCATAGAAAAAGTAAGATTTACAGTATCAAAATTAAATACTTTATTACTGAATAATAATATTTTTTTGTAATATTACTGTAAAACATAGTCGAAGAATTTATGACTATTTGAATCTTGCACCTCACATATTAGAAAACCCACTCGAACGCTCAGTTTTGTTACTTTCATAAGTGTTTACGATTTATGCTCGGGCAACCCGTGTTTCATTTCGTTAGTCAACTCTTGTCACCTGGAAGATCAAATCACACTTGAGCAGTACAACTATGCACGGTCACCGCACCGACAGTCGGCCGAGTAAAGGCTCACTCTTCGTGTGTTCACAGATATCGGTAGCTGTAACGAACTTATTCCTGCTGTCTTCAGTCTCCTTTAACGTTTTCATTTGGTTGTTTCTCTAAAAGTGAGTTGGGAGTCACAGACAGGGTTGCCAACCTTACTCTGTTATATGGTATTGTTCTTTATAATCTACGAAACTAATAAAGTTACACTTTCTTTACCTAACTCAAGTTATCACCTCAGTGGATGATGTTTTACTTATCCAAACATAGTCTTAACAAACCACCATTAAAAGCCTTTCTCATGCTGTACTGGATTGAAAGATTCTTGTGTTTCTGAACGTAATTGCAATGAAATGTCAAACGTCAGCCACTTCTACTTGACGTGTTTGTTATGTTTGAGGTTACTTTTGATTCAGTCGATAGTTCTTGTTAATAAAGAATGAGATCATTATATATTTTGTGGTATCAAAGACCTGGTCAGAGAGTTTCTTAAAAGCTGTGCAATGCACATCTATCGTATCCACCTATTTTATGCTGGTATTCCTAACATGAATAGGAGACCTACAGTTAAAGGTAGAATTCTAACCACTAGCGTCCTAGCATCTTCACATTAACAAATCAATGATTTTTCCAGAAATAAAAGTCAATTCTAAGCCAAAACCAGGGACCTATCCAGCGCAATTGCACGCCGTAACCATCTGAGACATTAGATCAAATCTAGAAGTAATGAACAATGTATTCAAACATAATCAAATAAATGTAATCTTTTTTCTATATAATGTACTTTATTTTTGTTATCCCAAAACACACACCAAAAATAGAGTGCTACCTTTGTTACAGCATCTGATAGATGATAAAACGAATTTTTATGAATGTTTTAGAATGGCACAATCTACATATTATTGTCATCTGATGAACATGGAAGTGAGGATGAAGAAAAGACACCTTTTTTAAGGCAATCAAGAACAGGGATACATCATTTGGTTGTGAAGAAATCGAAATTTTCAAACTCCATCCATATGCTTCTCCACATCCACTAGCCCGACAACGGACCATGCAATCAAAAAAAAAAAAAAAAAAAAGAAAGAAAAAACCCTTGATTGAAGAAAGGCATGGTTTGAAAGACAGTTTAGAAAGACTTCTTGCAACTGTAAATTTTTTGATATATCACAATTAGGTCTTCAGAGGTCATAGAGAGAAATTAATATCAGACTCAGATTCAAGTGAGACTAGCGGTAACTTTATAGATTCAGTAAAGTTAATATCCTGATTTGATATAATGTTACGCCTTCACCTAAAACTAGTAACAGACAAGACTATGAATGACCATTATCTCCACATAAAAATCAAATAAAAAATAAAACTCAAAAGAGCTGATACAATTAATGGCAAATCACTTGAAGACTAAAATTGTTGACAAAATAGTAAAGAATAAATATTACTCAGTTATTTTTTATTGTACTTATGATGTTTCTCGTGTTGAGCAATTGCCAATTATTATAAGATTTTTTAATAAGATAGGATAGGGAATATAAACAGTTACCCGTCACTTACCACAGATGAAGGCAGGAGGGCGAGACACGTAAAAACACAAAAACAAACGAATTGCACAATATTTCGACTTTAGTCTTAGTCATGTGGGAGGCAAGACATATGGCAGGGGGAAAGATGTGGTCACATCCCAACCCGCCACATGAATGAAGCACAGGCGGAAAACGCGTGGTAGTGGTAGAATTGCCGGGAAAGGGGGGGGGGGGGGAATAGGCTTGACCAGCGATAAAAGTGAAACAAATCAATATAATCTTTGTGTAGCTTAATTCAAAAAGTTGTAATTGAAAATAAAGGGAGATAGAAGAATTTAAATATATATATATATAAAAATTATAAATAAAAAAATAAAAATAAATAAACAAATAACCGACTGTAAAATGAAATGAGAGATGGCAAGTGACAGGTTTAACGTAGGTTTAGGCCAGGGGTGTGTCTGGTGTCAAGGATATGTTGATAGGCTAGTTCCCATCTGCGGAGTTCTGAAGGGGTGGTGGTATTCGGAAAAACTCTAATAGCTCTGACTGTGAAACAGGTGTTGAGGTTGTTTGAATTATGGAAGTTTGCATGAATTGCCACGGGATGGTCTGGGTTGGAAGTATAAACTGTTTGCCTGTGGCCATTCATTCTGTAGGAAAGTTGTTGAGTGGTGAGACCAATGTAAGAGGCGATGCAGTGGATGCAGGTGAGTTGGTAAATAAGGTGGAGGTCTAGGGGAGTCGGCAGGTAAATACTTGTGGACCTGTACAGATTGGGCAGTCTGCTGAAGCAAGTGCGGGGAGTAGTGGGTAGTATTTTGGGAAGGAGGAGAGATTTCTTACGTTATTTATAATTTTTTTAATATATATATATAAATTCTTCTATCTCCCTTTATTTTCAATTACAACTTTTTGAATTAAGCTACACAAAGATTATATTGATTTGTTTCACTTTTATCGCTGGTCAAGCTTATTTCCCCCCCCCCCCCCCCTTCCCGGCAACTCTACCACTACCACGCGTTTTCTGCCTGTGCTTCATTCATGTGGCGGGTTGGGATGTGACCACATCTTTCCCCCTACCATATGTCTCGCCTCCCACATGACTAAGACTAAAGTCGAAATATTGTGCAATTCGTTTGTTTTTGTGTTTTTACGTGTCTCGCCCTCCTGCCTTCATCTGTGGTAAGTGATGGGTAACTGTTTATTTTCCCTATCCTATCTTATTTTCAGTGCCTCGCGGCAGTTTCTTTGTTTCCTTTATCCAATTGAAGACTTTTTAATACAAATACAGCTGACGTTGAAGAACATTTTATTGGCTTCTTAGCTGTTAAAATACCACAGCTGAGAGTTTCATTAATCATATAATCACATAGTTAGAACAGCTGGGTAGATGACTGCAAAACTGCAGATGTCAAAGATATGATAAAGAATCCAGAATGCTTGGATAAAAAGTGTTCAGAAACGTATACTTGAAATTAATCCACCTGCTTATTTGTTACCCTATGGGAGTCACAGCTGGAATCTCATCCTATAAGATGCAGCAAGGCCTTTCTGCCAGTCAATTTATAAGTGGGCTATTTTAAAAGCACATGTAAAATCCTTGAGGATAAACCACTTTCTGATACTAGATGAGAAGGCAGGGTAGAATCGGCGAAGGCCTTTAAATACCAACCCAGAGATATATTTGATGCTATGAGGGATTTAACAGAAAATAAAACAGATTGTCAGTTGGTTAGTGAATGGCTCTCTATAGAAAAGGAAATAACTACCTACGAATTTGTAGTTGCTTTCATTGTATGGTATGACATATTTGTTTTCATGTATAATATAAAAATATTAAAGGAAATTAGTGAATGAGCTTTTGAAGCAATGCAGTTACTTGCAATTACCTCTAACAGCAGGAGAAACATCTGATATTGATCTTCAAGACTTGTATGAAGAACTGAATATGTTTATTCTTGTGTAAGAAGAAAACGATGGCGTTATCTCGGTGATGAGATATATAATATAAAAAACATTAACTGAACTGTACCTCACTATTGAAGTAATCCTGAGAATTATTGCCACCGCACGTAAGACGGTTGCGTCCGAATAAAGAAGTTTTTCATGGTTAAAATTGTCAAACCATTTGAGGAACTCGATGACACAATATCGGTTTTCAACTCTTTCTATTCTTTAAATTGAAAATGACATAGCTCATTCGTTAGAATTTTGTGCTATAATTAAATATTTTAGTCTTAGAAAAAGCTGCAAACATCATTTTTAAATCCCTCCATATATCTTTCAAGGCATTTATGTACTTCAGTTTATCCTTAATAATTTGGCGTCTTTATGTTTTTTAATTTTTAATAACTCTTCTAATATAATATTTTAAAACACAAAATCTATTTATTTATGACTTTTGCATTTTTCGTTGATCATCAGAAATGCCTAATTTTGATTCACATACTTTGCACAAAGGGCAAGGGCCTCGCAAAGATCTGCCGCCCTGAGTCTCACAATGGCTAAGGCCTCCGCTGATTGTGTCACTAACTGCCTGAAACAGTTGATGCAGTTGTGTGGAAATCCTTGCTGGTGTTGAGTGTCGCTATGTAGCGAGCTCTGACATAGCGTGTTGTTTGTGTTGCAGCTAGGTAGGCGCCACCTGCTGCAGCTGACTATATTGGTCACAGCCGCTGTTGGGGTATGTAATTCAAAGGGGCGGATGTATCCTGAATACAGGAAGCGACCCGGCACCTGGGCCACATGCACGCTTTAGCTGGCAGGGGCAGAAGCGCAGGCGGTAACAAGTAGTTAAATATTCCGGAGACCCTGCATAGGTTATGAATAGCTGCAACAATATTAGAATTCAAACAGCTATGGCTACACTATACTAATGAACACCATAGACAATATATACTTCAAATGCCATCTATGGGCAGAATAAAGAATTAGTATATATGATAGTGACAAACTATAGTTAATTCAAAATTATTTACATGTCGCTATGTTAGTAGTAAATTAATTTTTTCCATTATTTCATACTATGAACAAACAGTGTAGGTAATTAGCATATTATCTTATTTGATGGTATCTTTTAACAAACATTTTACGTCAGTAGTAGATAAATTAGGCATAGAAAAGCAATCCCCACATAGTGCTCTAAGGCTTCTTGAGACTGCTTTCCCAAATAGCTTTGTGGAGATGAAATTGCCACCAGTAACAGTCTCAGAAATAAATAAACTCATTAAACAATTAAAACCTAAAAATTCTTCCAGCTATGACAATATTTCAAGTAAATTACTGAAAAGATGTTCAGACTGTATCAGTCATGTACTTGCTCACATTTGTAATGAATCCTTAATACAAGGTGTTTTTCCCGATAGACTAAAATATGCTGTTGTAAAACCATTATTTAAAAAAGGAGAAGTAACATGTGTAGACAACTATCGTCCCATTTCATTACTTTCAACATTCTCAAAGGTTTTTGAAAAAGTCATGTATAGAAGAGTAATAAAACATGTTACACACTATAATATCCTAACTAATTCACAATTTGGGTTCAAAAAAGGATCATCCATAGAAATGGCTATATATTCATTTTTAAATAACACATTTGAGGAACTGAATAATAAAATGAATCCTGTAGGAATATTTTGTGATCTTGCAAAAGCATTTGACTGTGTAAATCATGAATTACTTTTGAAAAAAATGGAATACTATGGTATTTTTGGGACCGCAGGTAAATGGTTTAAATCATACATTGAAAGCCGAATGCAAAAAGTTTCAATTTTTGATTCTAAAATAAGTAAAGATGCTTCATCAGACTGGGAGAAAATAAAACATGGAATTCCACAAGGCTCTGTCTTAGGTCCCCTCCTCTTTCTGTTATACATCAATGACCTTCCTGGAAATTTATCCGACGAAGTTAAGAGTGTTTTATTTGCAGATGACACTAACCTTACTGTGTGTAAAACACCAAACAGTACTATAGAATTTAGTGTAAATGAAGTACTTAGAGTAGTAGCAAATTGGTTTAAGGCAAATTCATTAAAATTAAATTTTGAAAAAACACATTATATTAGGTTTAAAACAAAAAACTATGCACAGCCAGATATATGTATAAACTATAAAAACAACACAATCTTAGAAACAGAGAGTATAAAATTTCTTGGTATTAAAATAGATCAGAAACTCTGTTGGCATGATCATATCACTACACTACTGGCAAAGTTAAGTAGTGCCACCTTTGCAATACGAAAACTTTCTCTAACAGCAGATCTAGAATTAATGAAACAGGTGTACTACTCATATTTTCATTCAGTAATGTCATATGGCATAATTTTTTGGGGAAACTCTTCACAAAGTAAAAAAGTTTTCATAACACAGAAAAGAGCTATTAGGTTTCTGTGTAGGGTAAAACCAAGAACTTCTTGCAGACAACTCTTTAAGAAACTGAATATTCTTACAATGTATTCTCAGTATATATATTCTCTCATGAGCTTTGTCATAGAAAATTTTAACCTGTTTACACTTAATTCACAGGTACACAGTTTCAATGCCCCACGATGCTCCCCCTTAGCTATGGCCCTGACTGACATTAGTTGGCTTTCTGGTAGCTGAAACGTCTACGAGATGCCATTAGAGCTGTTTCTGACATACATTTTCAAGAGTTGCTGATTTTTTGTTTGTAAAATCACATTTTTACAGGAAAGACATCTATTTAGGTAAACCTAAAAAACAAAATGTTGTCTAAATATGAAATTTCATCCAAATCCTTAGAGCCATTTCTGAGATCCAAAATATATATATATGAATTGCTCGTTTAAAGAAATAATATTTGAAACAAAGAGTAAAATACACAATTATGGCACTAGAATTAAAAATGATCTTTACAGGGATTACAAGTTGTTGTCATTTGTTTAAAACATGTCCAATATTCCGGAAAAACATATTTTCAATAAGCTCCTCACACATATTAAATGTCTAGCTGGTGATAAAATCAAATTCAGGAAAGAATAAAATAAAAAAAACTCCTCTTCTCGTTCAAATAATTTATTTCTAAAACATTTACAAAATAATTGCCAGTAGTTTGTGTAAAATGAAAGTATTGTTTTGCATCCAGCATTCCCAATCTTTGTATAAGTTAAGATTACATGACCTTTAGGGCTGTCTTGTTTCATATTACATTTTAAGAAACCTCTGTTGCTGACTTGCTTATCAGAACTTTATTTTGTCTTAAAGTGTGTAAAAATATTGCTTTCATTTTCAGGTTGTATTTCGCTCATCGACAAGTATGGTATACTTATTTATACAGATGAGCTCTGAAATGTGGGACTTTGATATACATGGCGATCTCTATTTTGAGAAAGCAGTTAATGGATTCTTAGCTGATCTTTTCCAGAAGTGGAAGGTCTGTTTGTTCATGCAATTGTGCATGAAATTTTTTTTATTATTATTATTTTTTATTTTAGGATTGGAAGTATTTTGTTACTTTTTTATGTAGTGTTTATTTACAACTGATTCTTTGCTAGCACAACACTGCATTCCATACTGAAGAACTGGAGCAAGTACTAAATCTCTCTGAAACTTTTACACAAAGAGAGAGAACCAGTACTGAATTTATTTTGTAATAATTATTTTTCTTTCTTAGTTTTCTCAAGAGTTTTATATATTTTTGTCTGTTTGAGATTTACGTTACTAATTTTGATATAAAAATGCAGGAAATTGAAAGGAGACTATTATTTTGAATTATTTTACTCAAATTTGTCAATTTATTAAAATTTAATGGGTTTTTGGAAATTCCACAATTCGTAATGATATGTCAGAATTAATTATTTCTCAAAATATTTTATTTCTAATGAATCAGTTATTTTCCTGTTAACTCTGACTTCTTGATAAATTAGTCTTAGTTTTTTATTATAATTTTTAGTTTCTTTATATATCATTGTAACTTTTTGAAGAAAATATTTATGACAAGAATTTTGTCAACTTCCATTGCTGCTGTGTTACAATAATTACATTTTTCAATGTGCAGATTGTTAGTATTAACCACGATGATTCTTTTTTCTTAGTGGCAATTTCCATATGTCCCACTTTCACTTTATATCTTTTATTACTTTTAATTCTTTCACTGTTTAAGCTCTATGGTTCAGCATCCCCCTTGATAACCAAGCCCAGTATTTGATTCCATTTGCTGCAGATATAAACTTTCCCACTCCCTTTTTCCTGCAATTGAGTGCTAATTTAATGTCATGGTTGTACTCTTCCCTTCCATTTTTCCATATATCCATCCAGCTTTCATTACCAATGTATAGTATGATGCCTATCTAATTACTGTCTTTCATAACAACAGTAAATTTTCAAGTGGATCAATTTTATGCATCATTTGTTAATGTTAATTTCCAACCAGTTTTCAGGTTTTTAGAAAGATAGCTTCCCTACTGCCATGCCAGAGGTCATTGTTTATCAGTGTTCAGAAACTGTAATGTGTGAGGCAGTAGTAGGGCAAATGTCAAATCTTTTTTGATTTGGTTTCTTTTGCATATTGAAACAATCACAATAAATTTATTTGTAAATATGCATACACATTGGCTATAATTTATTTTTACAAGGAAGGATGAGGAAATTGAACCCATTATTTGCCTCAGATAAAGTCAGGGCAGCAACAAACAGGAAAAGATGAACTAATTTTATAGCATTTTAGTATGATCCATATTCATGAAAAAGATGAGTCATGCAGAGAGACATGAATAGAGGAGAGGATCGCATGTGCACATGCTGATTCTCAGTGCATTAATCGTCTCTTTGCATGAATGAAGTTCATACCAGAATGTGTAAATTGTCTTTGCCTTTTTGTGTTAACTGTGGCCCTGCTGCCCTCATTTCTGGCAATAGATGTATTCAGTTTTGTCTATCCTTCTTTTTTTGAGCCTAAAACTTTTTTCTCCATTATTATCATAATAAATTATATTTACAACTTTTTTTATGGCACCTATCTTTTTTACCGGTTTTGTTACTTACATATTTGTTTCACAGAGAAATGGTAGCAACCATGAAGTGACTATCGTATTATTCTCACGCACTTTTTACAAGGCTAACAGTCTTGAGGAGTTTCCGGGTTATATGCGAGAGTGTTTGCAGCAAGATTATAAAGGTAGATTCTATGAAGATTTTTACAGGTAAGTTTTTCTTTCTTTAATCTCAGATACCTTTTCTGAAGCATGGTTTGAAAATTAAAATAAAAAAAAAAAAAAAAAAAAAAATGTGTGTGATTTTACAGGTTATTAGGTGTGGAAGTTGGAAACATAGTACTTTAATTATTTCTTCTTTGCTTATACTAACTAAAGCCATTGAATCGTGTATACTGTTCAAAGTTCCTTTTTTCCATAAAAGTGAGTATTTTTGTGTCATGTAATGAGTGTTTGTTGTTTACAATGGGAAAAAATTGTTAGCATAAAGTATATTTATATGGAAAGGACAGATAAAATACACACAACACTCACCAATGTTGAAGGGAGCAAGGCAGCAGCAACACAAAGCAACACACAAACAAAGAAAATACAATATTTCGGGTAAAACCCATTTACAAGTTAACAAAAGTGGCTGGGCTTGCGTAAGCCTTGCGTTCGATGCAGCTACTAATAGAATGAAATAGACCTTCGGAGGTGGTGGGGGGAGCAACGATAATATAACCGCGAGTATAAATCATAAGAAATAATAATAATCATTGAAAAAATAATAGTAATAGAAAGTATAAATAAATAAAAATGTAATTGAAAATTTTTGAAATAAGGTCCTTAAATATATATCAATCTATTGTGCTGGCCAGTGATGGGTGTATAGGGTGAGGATGGAAGATATTAATGGAAATTAAGGCCTGGGGGATGTCTAGTCTGCAGGTTGTGTTGATATAGCATAAAGTATGTTATATTTCTGAATAGAATTTTTGTAGAAATATTTGAAATAATTCATGTTACATACACTTTAAATAGCAGATGTGTGTACTACAAGGTTCAAAAGATTAGACTTTAATATCAAATGCAAACTACAATGAACTCTTCACGGGTGTACCGCCGGATTGTGTTGTAAAAACACAATATTTCGACGACTAGCTCCATCTTCTTCAGGTGTGGAGACATCTGCACTGGTCAGCTGACAAACAGATACTGTATCTGTGTGTCAGCTGATCAGTGCAGATGTCTCCACAACTGAAGAAGACGACAGAGGTAGTCGTCGAAATATCGTGTTTTCACAACACAATCCGGCGGACAGCCGTGAAGACTTCATTGCAGTCTGTAAGGGACTAAGCCTACACGGGGTAGCAGTAAGCATAGATCTCCTTAACTAGCAACTTGAATCCCAAACTCGATTTTGTCAAAGATAAAAAAAAGTTCCAACTGTTCAAAAATTTTAGACTGTGAATACACCTTGGAAATAAAATCAACTGAAATTAACATGGTTGCCACTCTCCAATAATTTTAACCTTCAGAGAGAAAAGGGTTCAGTTAAACTATGGAAATAAACTCACTGTTCAAATTTCACCATCATTATATTCTGATATATAAAAAAAAAAAATAATATATAAAAAAAGGTTCACAATTACGGTTGATTCGGCATTCTTTTCAAATGTTTGCAAGTTATGAAACGTGGAAGACAGACAGAACTAAACCCCTGAAAAATTTTACATTATCTGTTCATTGTCCCGACCGAGCTGCACTACTTCAAAAATTCCATGATGGCCGGCACCAAAGCATGTGTCAGACTCCTTGCAGGAGTACTAACTGCATGTTCTCGCTCCAGTGAGCCACAGGTCCGACCTACCGATTTTCACAGGTTCAGAAAGCCCTATATACGAGGGTGAATCAAATATAAACAAGACTTTCGGCCGTTCGGGCGCAATAGTGGTGGGTGAACGTTCCCGCTTCGTTTGGCGATAGGTAGGTTTGTCAGGAGTGGGGGAAGACCGTTAGCCCCCCCCCCCCCTCGACTCGCTCAGTGCGAACCGTCACGATGTCGGAGCAAGAGGTACACTCGATTGCGCAACGTGTTATAATCAAGTTTCTCGCTGCAGAAGGCGTAAAACCGGCAGAAATCTTGAGGAGATTGACTGCCCAGTTCGGGAAAGAGACACTGTCGCGAGCCAGAGTGTTTGCATGGCATAAACAGTTTGTGGATGGTCGTCATCATGTTGAAAATGAGAGCCATAATCGCAGACCCCGCACCAGCATTTCAGAGAACAACATCAGCTGTGTTAGACGGCTTATTGAAGATGACAAGCGTCTTACCACTTCTGAAATTGCAAGTAAGGTCGGAATAAGTTATGGGAGCACTTACTCCATACTCACAGAGGAGCTTGGGTACCGTAAGGTGTGCGCCAGGTGGGTTCCTCGCCTTCTCACAGCAGAACAGAAATTGAATCGACTTCAGGTGTGTGAGCGTCTTCTGGCACGATTTCGGGAAGAAGGGGACCTATTTCTGACTCACATCATCACCTGTGATGAAACTTGGGTGCACCACTACACCCCTGAGTCCAAACAAGCGAGTATGGAGTGGAGAAAAAAAGGAGAACCTGGACCAGTGAAAGCCAAGTCACGACTATCGGCTGGCAAGGTTTTGGCTACGGTTTTTTTTGACCAGCGTGGTTTGCTGCACCTCGATTTTTTGCATGAGCGCAGGACAATCAATGCGGCCTACTACTGCGACATTTTGAGTGAGGTCCGACTTGCATATCGCCGCAAAAGACGAGACCTACCGATGAGGAAAGTGGTTATTCTCCATGACAATGCTCGCTCCCACACAGCAGCCTTAACCAGGGAAAAATTGGAGAAACTGGGGTGGGAGACACTGGACCACCCTCCTTACAGTCCAGACCTGTCACCCTGTGACTTTCATGTGTTTGGTCCTCTCAAGGAAGCTTTGGGAGGCCAAAATTTCAACAGTGATGCTGAGGTGGAAGCCTACTTGCGCAATTGGCTGCAGACACGACCTGCATCTTTCTACTTGGAAGGAATTGGGAAGCTACCTATCCGCTGGGAAAAATGTGTTTCTAAAGCAGGAGATTACGTAGAAAAATAAGATATGTACTTTTTTGCACTTAAAATAAAAATAATATTTTTAAAAATAAAGTCTTGTTTATATTTGACTCACCCTCGTAACACCAGCAGATCTTCTAAGTCACGTGGCACCCAGAATGTATTACATCCAAGATACGTACTGTAGGGTTTCCAGATTTTAATATTATTTAGGGACAGATATAATAAACAACTTTCTCCCCTTTGATGTTTCTCGTAAACTCACTCGTTTTAGCTGTAATAAATTCTCACCTGTTGCTGCATAGAAAATCTGACGTCTGCTCTCAACATGAGTGTGTGAGTGTATCAGTGCGTAGTAAAAGTTCAAATTAAACAAAGTCTATCGTGAATTGCTCAGAAAGTAATGCCTATCTCAAAAAATGGTTTTCGGCATAAAATTGCCCGGTTTCCAATACATCGTTTGACAGTAATTCTATTCTCTGACTTTGATTGGTTTGACTGTGATAATTTATATAAGCTGACAGATGTTTCAAATTAGATGCAATTTGTTTAAAAAATTGTCTCAGTCTTGATTAACTGTACAGAACTTCTCAAAAATTCACCACGATGTACCAGAAGAATTTAAGTTTTAATTAAAATATCGGTTAATATCAGAAATGCTTTAAATATATTTTTATTACTGTTTGAAACTGCCGGTTTTTGTAACTGTGTTTTCTTATATTTTTAACTGCCTGAAACTATTGCTCGAGTGTTGTTTACTGCAAAATTGAGGAGTTTCTCCTATTTGATTATTATTATAAATGCTTTTACCATGCCGAAAAGTGTTGTAAAATGGTGATGTTATCTCGAAACAAAAATTAAGTGCTTATGTAACACACCTTGCATAACGAAATTAGTTGCTGAGATAGCGAGTTCAGTTGAAGTATATGGGACCACCCTTTTAAATTCATTTTTATAGTAAATTTTGATAATATTTCCCAGTAATATGTCCTATATAAGTATTTATTCAAGTGTTAACAGTAAATTCAATAGTTAAATTCATTTAAACAGCTGTTAAGAAACTTAACCTCAGATTTGAATAGGTAGTATTTGACTTTCATTTAAGTTCACTAAATCAATATATTTCTTTAGTTTAAAAGATGTTTAGGTAAATAGATAGACAGAAGATGATTAATTTTGCTGTTAAAAGATCCTACTTAGAGTCTGAGTATGTTTAAAAGTGATTTGTCGGTTTAGAATTTTATCACATAATTTTCCACTCTAAAATTGAAGTATTTAGGTATCAGAAAACAGTTAAGAAGTCAAGTGATAGATAGAAAGTATCGTAATTTCGGTTTAAATAACATATTAAAATTTTAGAAAGATTCATGCATTCTAAAGATCGTTTTTGAATATAATTTGATATAGCCAGACATGTGATTTAGGTAAAAGTTCGATATTTCAGTCTTTTTCGGGGATTTATGAAAAGAAATTATATTCTGAATAAAGTTTGTTTAAATGTAAAGATTTCTGGAAAAGTTCTATTTCAAAATATTAAAGCATTTAATAGTAATAAAATAAAATAGGTTTTGGCGCGAGTAAGCGCTTGGACGGAATGATGCAATTGCTCGGCATTCGTCTGGTGTGAACTTTAGAAAATTCGTAATAAATCAGGGAATAGACTTAGAGATTTCAAATTTTTACAGTAATAGTTTTTCATGAGGGAAATTTGTTTAGAGTTATTTTCAAGTCAATATTCGGAATATTTCAAGGCATTAAATTTTATTTTCGAGTTTTAGACCACTTTTAAAAATAGGTAAAATTCTTTATTTGATATCAGAGTATAGTTGAGCAATAGGAGAGTAGCATTAAATTTGTTTCAGCTCAATACGAGCAATATTTCGGAAGTTATGGCAATCACATCTTTATGACTCTTTTCTGGCTAAACTATTAAAGTAACAAAATTTTTTATAATAACTTAATTTGACGTTTGTAACAATATCTGGCTACTACCAAAATTTCAGAGAGCTAGGATTATTTTTACTGTCATGATCAAATTAGATTCGTAACATTTGTCAGAAACTGATTAGCTATCGTATCAAATCCCTGGGAAAGTCAAGATAAGGAAGTTCTCACGGTCCAAGAAGAGGCGATCCTATATATACCCCCTCCATAGCCTAAGCTCGCCCATTCTAGAAGCAGCAGTTAGTCGATGTAGACACATTATGTAGTAAGGTGGCCAGCTCTGGGCTCGTGGCGCGGCAAACTGCTAGTTTGTTCAACATCGGTAGAAATTTTGTCAGCATGGGTGAAGTTTTATTCTGAAAACTCATGTAACTAAGAAATCATGGTAGCGTGGGGTTCGGTCGTGCTCGAATGGTCAGTCGAATCTGTAAGTCAAATTTGGAAAGGTTGTCTGATTGCTTGTGCAGTACATTGACTTTGTAACATTTTGAAGAATATATTCATCTTAGCAGAAGTGAACTTTCATCATTGAACTATCACCTTTCCCTAGTTTCTTGGTTAAAACTACGGTGGCGACTGTGTTAAGAGCTTAGTCAGTACTGCAATTCATTAGGTTTGCACGATCACAGTTAAGATACAAGGTTATGCCACACCCCACCATAAGCTTGTTGTCTTACACTTACAAGCTGGATTCTTCAGGATTGTCATGATTTGGGCCAGTTTAACGACTACTATCTATCATTGAAGGCCTGTTTAAGGCTGTTATTACATGTTGAGTTAGTTTTTAGATTTTAAATCGCCCTGTATGAGGCTATAATTTGCAGTATCGGCCTCTGTATGATTCCTGTCCCCCATGTCCTGTAACGGCGAGGTTTAGAATTTAACAAATTCTGAGGTGCTTACAAGTCGTACGTCGGGAAAGTCTTCGTTCTTACAACAAATACAAACTAGTCAAATTACAATTATGACATGATGAAATAAAACTGTTTCAAACTATAAATATCTGATAGTTTGCCGATGCCAGAAATAAACAATAGCATTTAAACAGCTGAAAACTTTTACAGTTCTGTTTTTCATTAATATGTTTGTTTACATAAATCCTACATGCTTGCCATCCTAACCTATCGATTAGCTTTTAATCTTTTATTAAATGACAAAAAAATCTCAGTTAAGCTCATTGTATAATTTTTATTGGACTACTAGCTGACCTGACATAACTGGTTCTGTCCAAATTTCAATAAATTTGTTTGTGGTAATTTTGTGAAAAGTTATTAGAAATGTCTAAACAAAGTAAAAATGAGAAAATGTATTTCTGAGTGATCATTGTATTTATTAACACTTGTGACCATGGATAATCAATTTGAGGAAGAGAACATTCATACCAATGGGAAATTTAACATGCAAGATAAATTCTATCAGCAGTACACTGCTGAAATGCTTGAAATGTGTGATGTGCCTGGAATGTGATCGACTTGTAACCCTGCAGTTTTGTTCCAAAATTTAAGTCAAAATTGAATTATGTCATAATTTTATGTCAACCAAATCATTAAATTTGAAATATAAACGAATTTCAAGCTGTTTTATTTACATTTTGATTACGATCATTGCACCACCAAACGGGTTTAGATTGTTTTGTTGATTGTTCGGTCTAATGCCCCCAAAGGCTTTCAATAATCCCATAGGTTCAACTTGCATTGCTGCAGAACTTTGTCCATTCCATGGTTCTTTGAAAGGTTGCATGCTGGAGTTTTATCGATTTGCATATTCAATGGCGGCAATTTAAGTGCTGAATGATCTGTTAGACCATCTTCCAACAACGTAGTGGCAATTCCTGTTGATACAAGTGAAAGTGCAATTTCATTGTGTGAGCAAATTGTTGTCAAAAACAATGCAATCAAAAAAGCTTTTCCAGGTCCACCGGGCAGGAAGGGGTAAGGGGGTATTTTCTGAGTTGTTGGTTAAGGCTGTAATGGAGCCCACATCAAGTTTTAGGTTTTGGAATGATAAAAAAGTAAAAAATGGTGTTTTTGATAAATTAAAAACATATTCTGAGTTTAGAGGTCAGCATAGAATAGTCATTATTGGTGAGGATTTAAATTTACCATGTGTAAACTGGGGAGGAAATAATATTCATAATACAAGGGAACATAAATTGGTGAATATCTTAATTTGGGAAGAAGGCTTCACACAAATGATAGAGCACAAAAGGACCAAACATATTAGATATCTTCCTAATGAAGACTGATCTTGTGGTGTCTCAAATAACAGAACAAATAAGTGATCATGAAGCTGTTCTGATGTATATTAGAAGTTTCAATAAACAAAAGGCCAAAACCGAATATGGGAATAGTTGCAGTTGGTAACAGGCACATATTTCAGAACTGAGGAGATATTTCAGGGGAAGACACAGGGACAGTGGAGTCAAAGTGGGAACAGTCCAAGGAGATAATAAGAAAGGGAGAAAAATGTTTATTTCAAAACAAAAAATAATAAATTGTTTGGAATCTATTATAACAGAGAAGTTAGGAGGTTAAAGAAGCCGTTAAGAAGAGAACTCAACAGACTTGAGAGACAGCAAGGCAGTAGCGAATATTTGAAACAACTAAACAAGGAACTAATAGCAGCAAAGAAGTAAACTAAAGCTAACAACATTAAAGAACATTATCAGTCCAGGAGGACCTCTAAATGATGCATCTAGAAATTCCTATGGCTATTTTCGAAAACTGAGGGGAAGGGAAGGTATTTTGACAGTTATGGATAAGGACATAGAAGACCTTGCTAAGGATTTGAAAAAAGGCAGTGTTATTCAAAAACTGGTTTGATTCAACCATTATGGACTGTGATTCAGGAATTGGAAGGTGAAAATAAGAGAATGAGCTTGTCAGCACGTGAGTAGACTAAAAAAATTTGAAATTCATCCTGAGGATGATATGAAGAAACCAAGAAAACTAAAAAAGTATAAAGGTGCTGGTATAGATAATATTATTGCATGTATCTTAAAAACAGAAGGATGCGAGATTGTACCTAAAGTGGAAATTTTATTTATATTTTGTCTTGAGACTTTTTTTTTTTTTTTTTTTTTTTTTTTTTACCAGAGAACTTGAAAAGTGTGATATGGGTCCATAAAGTAGGGATGATAAATAGGATTATAAATTACAGGCCAATCTGTTTGACATACAGTGGTAGGTAAATTAATGGAAAGATTGATATTGATCCACATAAGAAAGGTCTGTGAGGAAAGAAACTGATTTGCATATTGATAACATTTTTTTAAGGAATGATATCCATGCCAATCTCAGTTTGTGGGATATATGCAATATATTTCAGATGAAATGGGCAAGGTAGGCCCCGTTGATAGTGTAACACGAGATCTTTCTAAGACATTTGACACAGTGAGCCATAAAATGGTGGAAAAATAACATAAAAGTCACTGACAACTTGCTGGGTAGAGGAATTCTTATCAGAAAGCAAAGAGTTAGGGTAGGAAATGCATTGTTGAAAGAAGTGGAAGTGATAATGTGAGTAATACAATAGTGTATTAGGACCATCACTATTTGTTGTTGTGTTGGTGGTTTACAGTAAAAAGTTAGGTTATTTGGTAGCGACATAATTTAATACAATAGGATCGAAACATGAGGAGACTGTGAACACCAGCAGGTTAACGATTGGAAGAAAAGAGGAAGGAGTGTATTGATGATGAGGCTTGGAAAGATATTGGTGGAATAATTAGAAGTAGTGCAACCAGGATGCTTCCACTAAACGGCCATGGCTGAATTTCTTCACATTCCTTGTCCCCAGGCCATCCCGCCTCTAATGACCTCGACGTCATCAAGGCATAAAGCCATAAATAAAAAAATAAAAGTAAAATAAGGAATAGGGCATTTAAGGGTAAAGACAATCGTATCCACATGCTGGCATTGATTTTAGGTGTAAGGCAGTGGAAAAATTTTCTTTTGTAGTTTGGGAATTAAGAGATTGGAATAAAATATCAATAGAGATGATGAATAATTCACCAAAAATACTGAAAGAATTTATGAATAAAATTCATAAAGTGCAAGAGTAAGTGAGTACAAAAAAGGAGAACTCTAATGATCTTGACATCGATGAGTCGTAAAGCCATAAACAGAAGAAAGGTGGGTGTAAAAGGCATTTGCCAGAACAGCTTGTGCTCTATCACAATTAAATTAAATTTAAGAGTTGCCACATTGGCTTGAAGAGATAGCAGCTAGATTCAAGTGACTGAATGAAATTCCTCATGTCAAATATTCAGAAGAGCAGATGAGACAAAATCAAAGTGATTCTGTTTGACCAGGTGGGGTGGGTGGTCAAAAATGCTGTGGCCTTTCATTAAGGAGGATGCAGGTTCCGATTCCCATCTGACATCCAGGTTTCATTTTTCACAGTTTCCTGAAATCACTCCAGGTGAATGGCAGGATGCTTTCTTCAAAAGGCGCATAGCCGAATTGCTTTCCTTTTTTCATCCTCAGTCCTCTCCCACCTCAAATGACCTCGATTTCAGTGAGGTGTAAACAAAACAAAAAAAGAATCATACAACTTCAATTACAACTACAATAAAAAATTATACATTGTGTCAATAAACTATCTGGAATTTATCATTTTAAAAAGCTCGTTTAAAGAGATTATCAAAATTCTTTTTGTTGCAATGTTGTCAAAACTGTCCTCTGTACTGACACTGAGTTTGAGTGAGTGCTATCTGTTGTTAATTTGTTTATGGTGCTCATTGTTGTCAGTTCATCTCAGTTTTACAGTGGATAAAAATATTTAACAAAGAATTTGTCTCAAATTTTTCATTGCACATGGAATTTCATGTGCCGAAATGCTGAAAATGTTATGGAAGGCTTATGGTGAATCGACTTTATAAAAACATGTACATATGAGTGGTACAGTGAATTAAAATGTGGTTGAAATGTGATGGAAGATTTGCCTCGCTCTCGTTGGCTATCAACATCTTCAACTGTAGTTAACATCACTAAAGTGAAGTAAATGGCGACTGAAAATCATCATCTCTGTCTCATGAATCAAAACATACCATTTTAAACAATTGTTTGGGCATGAAAAATGTTGCCACTCAACTACTTCCAAAAGACCTGAATTTTCTTCAAAAATTCAGTCACATAAAAGTCACTGAAGACATGCTAGAACGAACAAGTCAGTTTTGACCCAACTGGTGATGAGACATGGCTTTATGAGTTTGATATGCAAACCAGTCAACAAACTTCAGAATTGTGTCTTCCAACTGAGCCGAAACATATATAAAACACGTGTAAAAAAAATGGATGAAAAGTCAAGGTGATGTTGACCGTTTTCTTTGTTTATTGTGGTGTTGTGCACTCAGAATTTTTGCCAGAAGGTTAGCCGGTAAATAAAGAATATTAACTGAGTGTTAAACGGTGTCTGAGAGAGAAAATCCATCAAAAAAAGGGTCAGATTTGGGGTAAGAAAACTCCTGGATTTTGCACCACGATAACACATCATCTCACAAGGCTATCATTGCGAATGAATTTCTGGCCAAATATAATCAAACAACCACCATGTTCACCTGATATGGCTCCGCAAATTTTTTTTCTGTTTCCAAAACTTAGTTCCCACTTCAAGGCACCTGTTTTCATTCGATACAAAACATAAAATAGAATTCGCGGTGAGAACTCAAGTTGATTCCAGAATAAGCATTTAAAAATGTTTTGATGATTGGATTATTCGATGGCTTAAGTGTATTATTTCAAAAGGGGTCTGCTTTGAAGGTGATACAATTAATTTGGATGAATAGTAAATATTTTGTGTTTTATTGACCAATTCATGGTACTTTTTTGGCAGAGCATTAGACCTTTTGAAAAACAAAAAATGGACTTGGTTTGAACATATGGTTAAAAAAAAAATGCTGATAAATAGACTAACTAAAGCATGTTAAAAAAATCGTTTAGTGGTAAAAAGACCAATGGCTTAGCCACAAGATAGTTGGATGAAGCAAATGCATACAGGCATGGCCAGTCACAGTCCAGAGTGTGAGAAGATACATAAAGAAGAGTTGGAAAGGCAGGGATGGAAGAGGAAAATTGATGATGGTGACCAAAAATGTAACTGTTATTATTTCTTGTGAAAGGCATTTTAGATGTTTAATTAATTTTTTGACCTTAATACATAAAGTGTACTGGATTAAAGTCAGTGAGCAACTGATCATATTACGTAATAACAGTTGTGTGAAAGATGCAGGAAGGGATGAAATTAAAACTAAAAATGATGGAAAAGAGAGAGTCAAATATAGAAAAGAAAAAATCCAGGTATATATTTGTAACCATAACTTACCATAGGTGAGAGTAGTATATAAAAAAGAAAAACTGACGTGGGAACGAAATGTATTTTTTTTTTAGGTCTAAACCTTTCTTCAGCAGGAGATTGAGAAATGCAGGGTATGGTTGGGTTCCTATAAATGTCAGCAACATTCCTTGTTTGATCCACCACTTTTCCAGAATCATCCTCCCCAACTCTTTCAAGATTTTCTAACTTCCACTCTTGCCTCTGCCAGCTTTGTGGAAACACTACCTCAGTCGAAGAACCTAAGCCCTTCAAAAACACGTGCCATATGAGAACACCCCGACAACCTTACACAAAAAAATCACAAATCCATAGAAACGTTGGAGCAAGTGTGTTAAATTTCGGAGGGAAATAAATTATGTTTCCAAAAAATCCTCCATATCATCTCGTATAACCAAGCCTGATGGGTGAGTGGTAAACACTTGGATATGACATTCAGGAGTATGCTGGTTCAAATCCTTGTCTGATGATCCAGATTTCTGTTTTCCGTGGTTTCCAAAAATCACTCTAAGTGAATGCTGGGATAATTCCTCCAAAAGGTAATGGATGAATTCCTTCTCATTCCTTGCCCCTTATACTCTACTGACCTCAACTTTGATGAAGTAAAAGCCATAAGCAGCTGCAATTATGTCCATTGTATGTGTGGTTTCCATTCTTTAGCAGTGGAGTCAGTGATTAGTGTCAGTCCTGAATTGACAAGTTGTGCTGCATAAAATTGGCGTACTTTACATTACTAGCAAGTGGAATTTGCTGCTGATCGTTTAAAAGCACCTGTAATATATTATTTTGTTCATCTGTACTTGCTTGAATGATTATTTGTAGATTTAATCACAAACAAGAGGTGCATTGTAATCTCTGTATGTACCTATGTGTAGACACTATGTGATTATTAAATTTTTTGGCTTTGTAGATTTGCCAAAACTTTGTCTATTACATAAACAAAATTTCTGACATTCTCTTCACATACTCTCCAAAGGTCAACACATATATCAGTACAGTAGAACTGCAACTATCTGAATCAATTGGGACCGGACCCCATTTGGATAATCAGAAATTTGGATAGTTAGATTTTTTCCGAAAAAGGGTCTATTTTAATTAATTATTGGATGTATGTTGAAAATGGGAGAAAAGCAGCTTTTAATTAATTAAATGAAAAGGAAACACTTTTACATGTTAAGTGTACTTACAAGTGCTGTACATTAGTACAGTATGTACAAACTGTACTGAAAATGAGTCATTGCATGCTGAATATCTCGGTCAGAGTGAGCTGTTTGACTGTACTCATCTGTTTTTGGGCAACCTAGTCGCGCAAATGCTTGACAGTAAGAAGTGGCATGTGGTCACACTCAGACTGATGCTCCATTCACATCAACGCTGATGGTCCCGTGTCTGCTTCAACTTCGATATTATGCTCAACTTCTTCCTTGACACTTTCTTATCTCACACTTTCAATAAGTTCATCATCATTTAGAATTTCATACCCACGGGCTGACGAATCTATATCTTCAGCACTAACTTCTAAACATCCAGGAATTTTCAAAAGAATGTTTCTGAATTCTTCAAGTGACATGTCATTCACATAATCTCCTGTCTCTTCCATTACTTTTTCTTGAACTTCTTTTTCTTCTTTTCCTTCTCTTCCTTCTCTTCCTTCTCTTCTTCAGTTCGTATGTCTTTCTACTTGTTCCACACACGTCTTAATGCGACTGCCTTAACCAAGCTGTTGCCAACATGTAAGTGCAATCTGTCAAATTTATTTTTTTGTGGCTAGCCAACACACCTTCTTTGTCTTCGCCCTCCACCAAAAGTTTCTCTTAAGTTGCCTTCTGTAATGTCATTTCATGGCTTTGATAACAGACTGGTCCATTGGTTGCAACAAGCTTGTGACGTTTGGTGGTAAAAAGGTAGATTTAAACTGGCCATTCCCTCTTTCAAAAACTTCTTCGGTGGCATGAGTTAGTGCATTATCAACAACCAAAAGCACTTTACTTCCTTCTTTTCCAAGAGATTTTTGGTGCTTTTTCACTTCAGGGATGAAAATTACAACGTACCACTCTGTAAACAATGCTGCAGGCACAGGCATCCATGCTTTGGGTTGGTTTTTTTTATAAAAGGGGGGAAGCTTTTTTGCAGTACGTTTCCATGTTAATTAAAAAAGTGATTTGGATAATCGGTGTTCGGATAATTGGAGTTGTACTGTATTTGGTCCTTTAGTAGATAAAGGAACTCCAGTCAGTTCATCTGTTTTATTTGTGATTATATTAGGATCACATTGACTTAATTCTATATTAATATACTGACTCTCTTTTATATTACACACTTGCCATTTCTCAGTTCAGTAGTTGTAACATTTAATCCTCTGTGTCTGAAATCTTCCTGTAAACATGACAGATATTTTTCTTTTTTAGAAGCTCACCAATTTTATCTGTCACCCTTTGGACGTATGATAATACTGCCACTGACCCGTCGATTGGTCTGCTGATCTTTTCTGTCAGTGCTGAGGTAGGAGGTGATATTTGAGCGCCAAGTGCTGCAATGGAGCTACTAGTAATATCAGGGCAGTAGCCGCTGGCAAGAAATTTTTCCTCTAAAATATGTTTTTCAGCAGCTATGCTTGCTTTGTCACTAACTGCAGATGCGTGAATGGTTAAAGTTTTTAAAATACCGTGTTTTACTGCCAGATGGTGGTGGGAGTCAGTATCGAAGTAGCAGTTTCTGTTCATGGGTTTCTGATTTACCCCATGGCCCAGGGAACAATTCTCCTTCCTTTTTACAATAACGTCCATAAAAGTAAACTGTTGCTCCTCTTCAACTTCCAGCGTTAAATGGATTTTTCATGGCCATTATTCAAATATTGGAAAAAGTTCTGGAGGGATTCTCATCCACGAGGACAGATGACAAAAGTAACATCTACATATCTTGGCCATAAAGAAGGTTTCAGGTAAGAGTTGTTGATGACATCAGTATCAAATAAACCTCCACAAAGATATCAGCCACTATGGGAGACAGTGGGTAACTCATTGCTGCTCCCTCATTCTATTGGTAAAAGTTGTTCTTGTATTGGAAGAAGGCAGTATTCAGGCAAAATTCAACAAAGTGATGCCCATTCTTGCATCAGATGGTGCATCTGCAGTTATTAACGAAGCAAGCATAGCTGCTGAAAAATGGATTTTAAAGGTGACATTTCTTTTCAGTGGTTACCACCCTGATATTATCTGCAAGTTCATTGCAACACTTGGTGCACAAATATCACCTACTTCAGAACCGACACATGAAATCAGCAGACCAACTGATGGGCCAGTGGCAGTATTACAATATGTCCAAGATGTCCAAGGGGTGGTGGATAAGATTTGTCATCTTCTAAAAAAAGAAAAATATCTTTACAGGGCATCCTGGAAGATTGCAGATGTACTTGTAAAGATAAAAGACATGAGGGACAAATTACAGACACCCTGCAGCTGTGGCCAGGTATATATTGATGAGGCAGAACACAATATCAAGGAAAGACTAATTGAACACATGAGGTATTTTAAAAATAACAATGTCTGTAAATCAGCTGTAGCTCAAAATTCAGCTGCCAGTGGGCATTCAATTTTATATGACTAGTCCAGAATTATGGCTGGAGAGAGCAGATGGTGGCCAAAGCAGGTGAGAGAAGCACTGGAAATACAAAAAAGACCTAAATGCTAATAGTGGTATACAACTTGACCATATTTGGGCATACCACCTGAGAAGTATGCAAGATGAACGACCCCATCCAACCGCCTACGCTGGGCTCGGTAATGTCCTTGATGTTTGGTGGATGGTTAGTGTGGATGCGCTCCCTCTGCGATGTATAGGTGACGACAGCAACAGACACAGCAGTACTCTGATGAAAACTACAGCGCAATGGCTGAAACATTAGGTTTTAATAAATCGACATGGCTCGACTGGAGAACCGAGATAATACATATTTTGAATGTCTGACACCACATGAACTTGATTCTCCCAATAAATGCTGATATGTAAGGTACTTTCTCATTTTTCGTCTGATCCATTAAATATTACTGTCCAATTTCAATGAAAATTACTAATTGTGTACCTTCAGGATCATTAAATTTATATTGCGTCGCTACATTATATTTATCAGGAGGATAAGGAGGGTGTAACATGCATTGATGCTTTGTTACTTTCCTACATAATTAATCTTTTCAGAAAATTCCAGTGTCTTTTGTTGCAATAGGCGAATTTGAAAAGTAAAGTCTGATCAGCAACAAAAGAAGAACAATTGAGAAATCAAAAGTTTATATGAACCACAAGTGATTATAGTGGTTGAGTCTTGATTAAAAGAAGGAGTGCTAGGCAACGAGGTTTTCCGTGAAGGTTACAGAGTGTAACGCAAGGATGGAGGCGCAATTGGTGGAGGGGTATACTAGTTAGCAAAGAATATTATAGTTCTCTAGTGTTCATAGACCATGATCAAGAATTACTAGGAGTAGATGTTTGGGGCGATAAAAAATTAAAAATCAGGATATTGGCGGTTTACTGTAGTGAAAGAATGAATGATGAAGGTGATATTCTTGGAGATAAACTAAATTCACATTCACAGTTCAGAGGTTAATGTGGAATGGTCATTATTGGAGGAGATTTAAATTTACCAGGTGTCAACTGGGTGGGAAATAAGATAAATAACACAAGGGAACAGAGATTTGCAAATAACTTAAGAAGGGAAGGAGATTTTACACAAGTGGTAGAGCAAAATACATGGGGACCAAACATGTTGGATATCTTTATAATAAAGCCTGATGAAAATCTTGCAAGGTGTCAAGTAACTGAAGGAATAAGTGATCACTGTGTGGTACTGACGGGTGTTTGGGGATTCAGTAAACCAGTGGCCAAAATAGAAGGGGAAAAGTGCATAATTATAAAAAGGCACATACTTGGAATTGAAGAGATATTTCAGGGAAAGGTTCAGCAAATGGAAGGATGGCACAAGTACAGTGTAGGCAAAATGGGAAGAGTTTAAGGAAATAGTAAAAAAAGGGTGTGGAAATGTTTATTCCAAAGCAGAAAATAAGGAGAAGTACAGAACCTGAATACTACAATAGAGAGGTGAGAAGGTTAAAGAGGCTAGTGATATTGGAATACAACAGAGTTAAGAGACAGGAAGGCTGTAGGGAATACTTAAAACAACTAAGCAAGCAATTAATAAGAGCTAAGAGAGAAGCAAAGGATGGGTTTATGAAGAATATTATTGGTGTAGAAGGACTACTGAATGATACATCTAGAAATTTCTACGGCTATATTAGAAAACTGGGGGAGGGGAAGGTATTCAGACTATTGTAGATAAGAATGGAGTCGACATCACTAATGATTTTAAAATTGCAGAGGGATTGAGTGACAGGTTTAGTGATATAACTAGGGACAATCATCCTGTGATGGTAGGGAATTAATCTCCCTAAAAGTATAAATGAGGAAACTACAACATTAGAAATAAATTTTCTGGAAATTATGAAGAAACTCGGAAAGCTAAAAAAAATGTAAAGGGGCTGGTGTAGATAATATTATTACAGACTAGCATTTGCCCGCTGCTTCACGCGCGCGTGCCTTGGCAGGTGTACAAATTATTTACCGATTTTATTCTCTTATCAGACATTAACGTGGAAAGGCATGAACTGTTAATGTATTCTGAATAGTTTCGTTTGTTTCGGTTAATACGTTAGGTTCGGTTTTCATACTGATGTCAGAGAGTTGTTTTATTCATATTTTAACGTGATGCAATTGATTCAATAGTAGAAAAGGTTTCTGAAAAATTAACATTAGTAATTCGTGGTTGTAATTATTGTGCGAAGTATAAACATTTATTGTTTAGAAAGGCTTTCACGGTTCAAACGACATTTTTTCTTTTGTGCGCTTTCAGAAGCTATAGATTTAGCGTATAGAACCCGGTTATAGGTCAATCGCTTTTCTCGGTGCAGGTTACTTTCATTTGCTCTAGCTATTTCATCTCGTTCTCTTTGACGTTGCAGACGTTGTTGTCGGTCTATTTCACTCTATTTAGCCGATTTCGGCGACATCTTTTAGCTGCAGAAGTTGACCCCGACAGATTAGATCTCTTTCGCAAGGGCATATCATAAACTTTTATACTTACCCAACTCACAGCACTAACAATTAAAACGTTTTCACAGCTGCAATTATCACTATGCGTGAACTTTGGCTGCGAGTATATAGATTAGCATAAACTTGGTTACAATATAGAATATCTGTGGTAGTAATAAATAATATTATTTCTAAAAGCAATATTTAACTCAGCTAAAACATAATATTTTTAAATGCTGATATGGAGGATTCCACGTTAACCGTGGTACCGAAAATTTAAATGGATATATAACAGTTGTAACGTTAAGAAAGGTGATATTATAATCATTATGTGTAATTTTTTTGGCGATTTTATGTGTAAACTTTGCCTGGGATTATATAGCTAGGTATAAGCTTTGTTACGGATGTATCTGTGGATATAATGAAAAATATTGTTTCCATGATACTTAACTAAAAAAAGTTTTTTTTTAAATGAGGATACCGAGGATTGCAACATAACCACAGTGCCATAAATTTATGTAAATATAGCAGTAATCTACGACTTAGTCCTCTTGGAAGTGTGCTGAAATATAAAAATTCGTTACCAATAATCACAGCATCTCAATTTTTCTGATTTATTTATTTTTTGTTGTTTTATATTTTTTGTTGTTTGGATATTGGTTTTATTTTATATTGATACACCATCAATTATTCCTGCTTTAAAATAGAAATTTACGTAAATTGGAGCTACTCTTGATTTCAAATCGTCGTATCATTACTGTCATTATTTCAGTCAGATATAATTCATCCAAAAATGTCGAGATGTGATCATGGTACAGTTTATGTAGTAACGTGCATGTAACAAACAATTATTTCTGAATGGCAACATTATCGCAAGTTGTGAATCGCTTGAAATGCAACCTGACAGCTGATATGATGCTTTGTTATAGGCCTAAGAGACGATGCCTGCAGCTTTATAATCTACGCGGTGTAGCATTAGGATATGAAACATTTTTAATTTAAGTTTCTTTCAATATAGCTGTATTTTCTATGTAATTATTTCAGTCGCATGTAAGTACCTGGCGAAACAACAGCCTGGACCAGATGACAATTGACTCGTTTTGTTCAGCATCAGGCATAACGGGTTTAGTTTTAAAATTTACGCGGTGTAGAATAGAATTTTAGGATGCCTAGTTATATTTGAAATAAAAATTCGTTACCAATAATCACAGCATCTCAATTTTTTCTGATTTATTTATTTTTTGCTGTTTGGATATTGGTTTTTATTTTATGTTGATACACCATCAATTATTCCTGCTTTAAAACAGAAATTTACGTGAATTGGAGTTAATCTTGGTTTCAAACCGTCGTATCATTATTGTCATTATTTCAGTCAGATATAATTAATTCAAAAATGTCAAAATGGATCACGGTACAGTATATGTACTAATGTGCATGTAACTCAAGCAATTATTTCTGAGTGGCAAAATTATCGCAAGTTGTAAATCGATTGAAATGCAACCTGGACAGTGATGACAGCTGATATGCTTTGTTATAGGCCAAAGGGACGATGCTTTTAGCTTTATAATTTACGCGGTGTAGCATTAGGATATGAAAAAAAATTTATTTGAGTTTCTTTCAATATATCCGTATTTTCTATGTAATTATTTGAGTCGCATGTACCTGAATTTTCGGATGCCTAGTTGTATTTGCACGTTATAGCCACGAGACATATTAATCGAATAATGTACTTCCAAATATATGCAATTCCGCACAAGTCATTATGAAAGAAGTATGTTTTATTACTTGCTGATATTTATAATAGCTGTTTTTCAGACATCGCTCTTCGAGAAAAAACTGAATTTCGTATTAAGTATTGGCTTATTGTGGCTGTATTGTACAGCGTTCACGTAGCAATTTTGTTCCAGAGACAAACTGTATAACAGTCTGCCAGAGACAATACATGTCTTCAATAAACTTTTTCGTAATTCAACAGACCTGTTACGATTCAAGTAAATGCTGATTATACTTGATTCACGTATTCTTTTTATTTTGAAGTACTGCGGTCCAGAAAAATGAATCGCAGAAGTAAAAAAAAAAAAAAAAACCAAAGGAAATCCTAAATTTTGTCAGGTCTCTTTATGAAAGGAGTGACCGTCTGAATGTGTATAATTATCTGTGGTCTACAGTTTCACATTTCTGAAGTTTTTTACTGACTTGCTTCTTCCCATGGTACATATTAGTCGTTAGCTACTTCTGCAGATGTTGATCAGCAACATTAGCTTTAAAAATTTGGAAACACCATGCAAATTGATGCGGTAGTTTTTGCGTTATTAGAGATCAAGCCTCACTACAAACGCAGCTTGCTTACAGATTTATAATAGTATAGATTTATTAAAGATTGTGGGATACAATATTGTATCTTACCTTGAAATTTTGTTTGGAGTCTTGCTGCTTGTCAGAGGATTGGAAAAGATTGATAGTTGTGCTGTTTCATGAAGTAGGTGTTACAAATAGGGTTGAAACTTACAGGCCAATTAGTTTGACCTCAGTGATAGGCAAAATGGTGCAGAGGTTGATATGCAACTATATCAGAAATGTCTGTAAGGAAAGAAACTGGCTTTCAGTTCGACAACATGGCTTTAGGCAATGATATTAATGTGAATCTCAGATGGTGAGCTATATGCAAGATATTTCAGATGAATTGAACAAGGCAGGCCAAGTTGATAGTGTGGCACTAGATATCTGTAAGGTATTTGACAGAGTGAGCCATAAAATGGTTTTAAATAAACTGAAATCTATTGGATTGGATGAAAAAGTTACTTGCTGGGTAGAGGAATTCCTAAAAGCCAGAAATCAAAGTGTTAAGAGTAGGAAATACATTATCGAAAGAGGTGGAAATAAATATCGGAGTGCCAAAGGGTAGTGTATTCGGACCATTATTCTAATGAATGACTGTGTTGATGGGTTACGGTCAGAATCCAGGTATTTTGCAGATGATATAATGGTATACAATATTAAACTAAGGAAAAAGGAAACTGCTGTAGGCAATACAAATTACAAGGAAAGGGAAAATGCCTCATCACTCACCAAAGTTGTGGGCTGCGATGAGTGAAAAACACGTATGACGAAGACAGGAATACACAAAATTTCTGTTTTACACGTTATTCATACTGCAGGGAATGAGTCAAGAACACATGACTTAGTGCATTATTGATATGTTGGGAGAGACTGAGATGTTATGTATAAATGTGTATATCGCTGAACGTGATAGAATTAGCAATGTACCAAACAGGTACAGAATGTTAGTAAAAAAATAATTAAAAAAAATTTAAACACATAATAAAAAATAATAATAAAAAATAAGGGGTAGGTCTGCATGGAATGAAGATAAATGCCAAGAATAGTCAGCTTATAAGGCAAACAGATAAAAACTAAAAGTTAATTATGATTATAGGGTGGGGTCAGAATTGGTTGTTAAAAGCTTGAAGTGTAAATATCGTGGCATAACGTTTGATAACAAAATCAATTGGGCAGAGCATATTGGGTAGGTGGCAGGAGAAGGTTACAAAATCCTTTATTTACTGGAGAGGGTGATGAGAGGAGGTAACAGAGAAGTTAGGAAGTTGGGTTACAAAACTTTGGTCAGACCATTGGTTGAATATGGTGCTGTAGTTTGGAACCACATTTTGGTTATCAAATACAGGAGTTGGAAGGTGTGTAAAGAAGAGCAGCTATATTTGTTTGTGGAAATTATCGCAGGATCCAGTTGATAATTGATATGATAAAGCAGCTGGATTGGGACTCATTTGAGAAAAGAAGGAGGGTGAAGAGAGTGCTGGGAATGTACAGGGTATATGTTGGTGATGGGGCTTGGAGGCATATTGGTCAAAGAATTAGGAATAATGCATGGAAGGGGAAAGGTGATCATGACCAAATGCTTTTGCTTGATTTCATGCATAAGGGAGTGGGAAAATTTTCTTTTGTTGGTTAGGGAGTCAAGGATTGGAACAAATTACCAAGTGTAGTGATTAATAATGGACCAAAAATGCTTAAGGAATTTAAAATTAGAATTCATGAATTGGAATAGTAAATGGGGGAGGAATTTAACATTACAATTATAAAAGAAAATTTAAAAATAAGGGCTGATTAGATGACATGGGGAATTGCCACCGAAGTGTTAGCTCCATTGCAGTTATACTGTTTTCATTTGGGAAAGGCGGGCCAAGGTCACTTTGCTCTATCCCCACTCCACTGCCCCAACCCCTACAGGCGAAGGGGAAACAGCTGCCGCGCATGCGCAATCATCACAACGTATGTGGAACAATATATTACATTTCATGTGATGTTTTCTTTAGTAAAATTGAGCATTTTAATTATTTGTCATGAGCGAAATTAGTGAGTCATGTGTCGTAGAAGCTGCGTATTTACCAACTTCAATTTCATATGTTAATAAAGATAAAAATTATTTACATGACATCAATGAATATAATTTACTGTTTCTAGTCATTATTTTTAGTTTTAAAAGTTGCGCAAGACATTTCGAGAATTAAATCCAAGTTTTAGATGTGTTTCCCAGTGGAAGTTAATTCTCTAGACACGTCGTATAAATTTTGAAATGAAAGTGGTAATAACTGGATTTTTTTCTAAGTTTTGAGTGATAACTTGCATTATTCATTACGAGGACACACCCTTCTTTCAGGCTCTTAAGCAAGTTAGAAAACCATTCTCTGAACACTTCACTACAGATTTCTTGGTGATGGACGCCAGAAAATTTATACTGAAACACTAAACCAGCCCCTTCAACGAATCCATGATTTGCTGATCGTCAGTTTCCTTATGGTAGGATATTCGCCTCGATCATAAAATTCTATTACAGAACGTCGAATGATATATTTCCGGAAGTCATCCATCTCCATGACCGGTTATTCTCGGTGAATGTTTTTCTTTGGAGAAGAAAAGGATGACATGGAACATTCAGTTTCGCTTCGCTACATACACGCTGCACGTTTCGTAAAAATACGCCACAAGCCTCTTCTGTAATTTTTTGCAGTTCCCGAAAAAGCAGTGCTGCCAGACACTTGGCTTTGAATATCCGTAGATGGCCGCTAAAATATCTGCAGATTGGGTGCAAAACTCCAGAGACTCGCTAACTGAAAGAGTGAAACAATAATTATCAAAGAAAGAGTCAAAATTAAGAATACTTTTTATTCCCAGGTCTTAAAAATTACAAAAATAATATTCTACATTCAAAGTAAGAAACATCCCTGAACATGTTTTATACATCGTCACTTTTATCACCGCTGCTGCTGACCTACTCTCTCTCTCTCTCTCTCCTTTTTTTTTTTTTTTTTTTTTTTTTTTTTTTTTTTTTTTTTTTTTTTTTTTTTTTTTAGCGACTTGAAATTAAATTTAGAAATAGGAAATGTTAAAAACAGCGACCCCTTTAATTCTCGGATATTGGATAAGCCTTCTCGGAAGCCACTTCTTTGTAAGCCGTGACAGCGAGTATGTCACCGTGTATAAAGATTGCGTCGGTAGTATTGTATTGCAGTCTTTTAATATCTATAAAATCTGTAACAAAACAAAATATGAGATTTATTTCAATCGTTGGTTCACACGAGTGGTTGCAAGGAAACGATTCACACTTATTGACAATTCTGTAATGCAGTAACACTATACGCTCAAAGTTTAAAAGCACACCAATATAAGAAAATATCGACAAATGATAAAAGTATAAAAAAATCCGTAGATATTTTAACAAAATCCGAAAATCCTAAATGTTCATAAAAATCCGTAGATCTACGGATAAATCCGTAGAAATGGTAGTGCTGCGAAAAAGTATATTAATTTTCTTTTCAGAGTTTTTTTAGCGTATTGAAAAAATTATACACGTCAGAAATTTTTGTTTTTGGCTGTCGCCTAATTTAACTATCTGATGCCATTTCACGTACAGCGTTTTTTAACGATGTACTGGTGGTATAAATACGACAATACTGCGCCATAAGACAATGCCTCCTGCCTGCCTTTAGGCAGCGGTCTGCTCAGAGGGGAAGGCAACGGGAGGGGGTGGTGAGGTGAGGCGGGGGGCGAGGGGAATATGACCTTGGCGCGCCACTTGAGAGTGAACATAGTATAAATTAATAACAACAGTGGATTATTTAGGATAATTAACAGTTTCTGTCTCTGCTCTGCCCATCCAGTTGTTGGTTTTCCATGATTTACCAAACTTACTTGAGCCAAATGTCAGTAGTTCTTTCAAATGGTCATCAGCAAATTCCTGCCAATTCCTTGCGCTCTTCCTCATCCAGCTTTAATAAACTTTATAAACTGAAAAGTCCAAAGAAAAATATCATGAAACAAGATTTTCCAAACCTTCGCCATTAAATCTGCCAATTTGGATGTTAAGTGGTGTAACATGTATGTTTTCGTCTCTTTACTTCCTTAATTCACTGAGAAGAAAACCATTTTTTTAGGTGCATTGACTGATGGTTGTCACTTGATGCAAGGCCGGGCTTTAAGGTGGATGATTAAAAACCTCCAATGCAACTTTTTAAATGTTTTATTTATGTGAGAAACCATTTTCTGACATTTATCATCTTCAAGGAAAACCATTTCTGATCTCTGTGTTGTCCCTTGTCATTTGTGAATGGCATGGCACAGTTCAGCATGTGTTCCACAATAGGCTATTGATGTGATGGTTGTCCTAAACTGCATGAAATTGACCAAAAGAACACCCTATTGGATCCAGAATACAGTTGCCATGTTTTTCATTTGAAAATTGGTTTGTTTGAATTTTTTTGGTTTGAGTGAAATGGAATGACATCACGTAATGGATTATCATTTTCGCTTAACATTAATATAGGAATTATATGTATAATCACAAGTTACAGTATAAGGTAAAAAAAAAAAAAAGGAACAGCACTTTTTTATATTTAGGAGCATTTGTCAGTGTGTGAACCGAGTGGGTGAGCGGTAAAGCTTGGGCATTGCATTTGGTAGGATGCAGGTTCGATTCCCTGGCCAGCTGTCCAGTTTATGGCTTTCCGTGGTGTCTCAAGATCACTTTGAGCTAATTCTGGGATGGTTCTTTCTAAATGCAATGGTCAAATTTCTTTCTGTTCCTTGCCCCTCTCCCTCAGTCCTCTGTTATCCTCAATGTTGATGATGTCCAGAATCCTTAAAATTCAATAATTTTTGCAATTATATGCAATTATTGTATTTATGATTTTCTGTTCTTTTTTTCTGGTAGAGTTGCTGTTCAAAATGAACGATATGAAGATTGGACAAATACTTTGGTACAGCTGCGTCGACTGTTTACGGACTATCAAAAAATTGTTTTGGAGTATCATAAAAGGTCTGATGAACATATCCCCAAGGCTGTTAATTCTACAGCTGCCCAAGGAAATTTTCTTGAAGTTCTTAATATGTCACTAAATGGTAATATGTGTACTCTTGTCACTCTTTAGCTGTGTTATATTTTAATGGTAGTTTTATTTTGTGAAACCTCTTCCTTTCATAACTTAACATAACTTCTTTAATCTTATTTCAGTTTTTGAAAAACATTACCTTGATCGTAGCTTTGATCGCACGGGTCAGTTATCAGTTGTAATAACACCAGGTGTTGGTGTCTTTGAAGTGGACCGTGAACTGACGAATGTTACAAAGCAACGTGTCATTGACAATGGTGTTGGCAGTGATTTAGTTTGTGTTGGTGAACAACCACTGCATGCTGTGCCATTGTTGAAGGCAAGTAACTGTGTTTGATATGAATTAAATTTACAATGAGGTTATTTCATTAACTTTTATACCAATAGTTGTTGCAAATTAAATATCTTATATTTCACAAGTAGCTTCACCTAGTTACCTGGAAATAGCATTTCTAAACATCATTAAAAATTTGAGAATGAAAAAGACTTGTACTTGCTTATTTATGGGTCAATTCTAGTTATATACAATGCTTGTATTTTGAAATGGAACAGAGGTAGAGATAGATAGTTAACGCACTACTTATAAAGCTGAAGGGTGGGAAAAAAAAAATTAAAACCACCCATCAACCATAGTTCAGATAACCATTTAAGTGAGAAAATATAAGATAAAGAGTAACTTATTTCAGCAATGGATATTCTGTATTTACAAAAGAATATTGTTGGAAATCACTGGAAATAAAAAATGAAATAACTTAAGGAAGAGCGAAGCAAGCAAAATGTGATAGTTAAATTAAAAGAAGTAATAAAAAATGAAAAGGGAGTTTACCATAGGGATCAGATATCAAAAGGAAGGTTAGATTTGGAGATGAAGGGGCAATAAATGGATAGTCTAATATTTGGGTGCAAATCCTACACATCTTAATGGCAAACAGATTGATAGTGAGGCCAATATACTAGTTGGGACAATGAAAGGAGATGATGGTTTACAATGCAGGTATAAAGGTTACGCAGTAGTGATGCTGGAATAAATTTTAAAAATTGGGGTCATGTTCCAAGAATTGCATTGGTGTCTTTATCAAGGTAACAATAGGATTAAGAAGCTGTTACATGGGAAGCAAGAAGTCTCTGAGTAATGGAAGCGTATGCAGATGACAGTAATGTGGACTTTGGGAAAATAAAAACATCTTTCTGAAAGAGAACGAAGGCACCTAATTGTATTGGTAACAAAGTATGTAGTTTTAGTTTTAAGATAGAAATCTCTGATGAATATGAGCAAGTGGTTAGTACTGGCTAGTGCATGGATTTAATTTCTTCTTCTGTACTTGTTACAGTTCATATTATAAAGTGAGGTAGGGAAATGAACCACCACTTACCTTAAGATCCTTAAGATGATGGCTTTGTGGTATGAACACATGTAACAAATACACACACAAGATATTATAATTTTCGGATCATAGGCCCATTAAAAAGAGAACATTGTGGATGGTGGGGGCTGTAGGAGAATTTTCTATTCGTGCTTGTTACATATGTTCATGCCACACAGGCATCAGCTTAAGATGAGTGGTGGTTCACTTCCCTGTTGTAATTTTTAATTAATTTTCGCTACTTTGTGCCTATTATTTCATTATTAAATATTTGGATTTTTAGATGGAACTGTATCAAAAACATGAATAGGCACATTTGCGCCTTGAGCTTTGTAATTTTCAGGTTTATGTCCCTTTGTCAACAGTAGAATGAAGTACCTGTGGTACAATGATGGCTAGACGCTAACTGAAGGGATTCAGGAGGACTACAGTTCAAATCTCTGTCCGGGAATCCAGATTTGAGTTTTCCATTGTTTTCCCAAATCACTCCAGGCGAATGCTTGCTTCAAAAGGCGATGGCCAAATTCCTTCCCGTTCCTTGTCCCCAGTCTTTTCCTGCCTCTAACGACCTCAACATCGATGAGGCGTAAAGCCATAACTAAAGAAAAAAAATTAACTGTAGGCTCACCCTATTGGCTGGTGACACATGATGATAGAAAAACCAACATGTTGGGGAATGTGGGTGGGGATTGAAAAATATAATCACAACCATTGCAATAATTGAAACTATATTTTGGAAATACACACATACAAAATTGGCAATGGAGTGAGTCTTGGTGTTTACACATCTTATCCCCTTGCCATATGATGATTCACATTAATACTGAAATATAGTTGTACACGAATGAATAAATAATTAATTAATCTGATAAATTGCAAAGTGTATTCATGTTTACACAATTGTTGTGTGCCTTCTGCTTTCGTCTGTGGTGAGTGATGCGTTTAATTTTTGTATTCTTTCTGATTCTTTATTTCATATATAATGAAAAAAGGCAATGTATATAACAAGGGATTGGGTAAATAGACCCATCACTCACCAAAGTTGAAAGCCAGAGGGCTGTGAGGAACATACAAAAACAGTCAAATGCGATTGTACAAACATTATTCATGGAGATAAAGATGGGCTACTTGTCAACTGAGCTGTGCTCACAAGAGGCTTACCGCATGACTGGTGTGGCCTTCCAGAAACCGAATTTGGTGGGTGAACGGTTAACATTCTTGCCTCAGATTCAGGAGGATGGCGGTTCGAATCCTCATCTGGGCATCCAGATTTAAGTTTTCCATGCTTTCCCCCATCACTCCAGGCAAATGCTGGAATGCTTCCTTCAAAAAGGCCATGGCAAAATTCCTTCCTATTCCTTGTCCCAAGTCCTTTCCCACCTCTAATGACCATGATGTAAATGAGGTGTAAAAACATAAGGAAAACTGAAAAAAAAGCCTTATAGAAGAGGGTGTGGTGGTAGGGATGGAGGGATAAAGTAATGTTAAGTGGGCTGTAGATAACACTAGAAAGAACAAAAAAATCACAGGAGATGATGGAACACACAGATATATGTAGGTATATAATTTAATTAATATAATATATAAATAAGGAAACAATAATAGGATAACTGCACAAAGAAGCAAATAAATAAACAATAAGTAATAGATTTATTGGTGGAATATTATTAGAGATTGAGGCCAGGTGGTTTGGTATTCAGGAATTTTTGTAAACCAGTTCACACCTGTTGAGTTCAAATGCAATGGTACTTACTGGAAAAATTCTGACATCTGTCACTGTAAAACAGCTGTTGAGACTGTTAAGAGTTGTGAGAACTGGCATGTGCTTCTGTTAGATGGATTAGGTCATCATTTCCCGATTGTACTGGTATTAGATCATAAAAAAACCAGTTGCCTTGCCTTTGTTTCAGAATATGTAAAGTAACATTTTCTATCACTGGAGAGTAAATCGGAAGGAATACTATCCCACAGTCCACAGTTACAAAGAATGAATAAGGAATCCACTTAAATTTAATTAAATTTGACAGGTTGCGGGCCATAGAGGTACAAGTGACAAATTTGAGAAATGTGATTTAAGTGCAGCAAAACACAGGTCCTGTGCTTATCTTTTGTGTGCCAAACTGATACAAGCTATTGGCAAGCCATCTATCTTTCGGGTTGGTTAAATGTGTGTCTTAATGATTGCTCTATGTTGTACGGACCATAGAGGTACAAGTGAAAAAATGATGAAGAGGCATGTTAGTCGATAGTTAAATTAACCATAAACTTTAATTTCATGGAAGATAGTGATGATTCTGTGGAAAGTACATTTTGTCTGTAATTAATAACATAGTATTTTCATAAAACAATGGCTGAAATGTAGTTAGTTTATGATAAAATAAAATTCAAATATGGGTGTTGTAAGACGAATAGCTTATGCTTGGGGTGGAGCGTAAACATGTTGTCTTAACTCTGACCGTGTGTAGCCTTGGATGTAACAGTTTTGGCTTAGATAGAATTATACAGTCGCCACATAGATTTTAACCCGAAAACTATGGAAAGGTAAAGTTCAATAAATAGTTCATTGCCATTTAAATAATTATATTCTTCCAAATTCACAAAGCCAAAAAATGTACAGGCAATCAGACAACTTTTCCAAAGAAATGTTTTACAAGTTCGATTAACCAGTCGAGCCAGACCACACCCCAATAGTTCAAAGAATTAAATCACTAGTTGAAGAAAGCCAATATAAGTTCGTCACTCGCTCCCATTGTTCAAAAGTTTAGTTAATTTAGACAACCCCGAGGCCTCACTTGGAGAAATACTATTTTAACACGACATTATGGTTAACTTGAATAAAACAAGCGGAATCCTTCCAAAATAAAACTTTCACTGATGTGCTAGATATAAAACTTTCCGGCCTACTAAGTTACATGTTATCGCGTAGACTGCTTCCGTACGACTGAGGGCGAACACCAGTACACACGAGTCTATATCACCCAGCGCTAAATAATGTAGAGGGTTACATATATAATAATTCACAGGCGCTGTCTCTTGCTAGCTGTCCCTGGAGTATAATAGGTAAATTATGGTGGGTTTTAAATATCAATCCAGTCTTCGCTGTAATTGTATAAAATAATAAAGTACCCCCATTTAATATTCCCTCTCTTTCTGTTTCATCTCTTCCTTCTCTCTTCTGTTCTCTGCTGTATTGGAAAAATAGGAATAAACAATTAGCATCTCACTGCTATTTCAAAATTACACTGTCCATTGTATAAAGTACTTCAACTACTTGAAATCTGATGTCATCTCCAATAAGTTTGACCTCTATCAAATCTATTTCAACTTCAAGACTAATTTGTAGTATGCTGTCCCAGAGTAGGTGACAGTTGAAAATAATAATAATATACTCTATAGAACAGATCAGATTCCACAAGACACAACACTTTGGTAACAAAGCCAAAGTTGAAATCAGCTGAGTGTATAACTTAGGAAAATAACACATAAAAAGCAAGATATTAGAAATACAAAACTGTAGAAAATATTTATATATCAAATAAATTTCCTCAAAAATCTTCAAGGGGTTTTGTCTTTGTGGTTCCATGTAAATGTTCAAATCAATATTTTTGAGTTTGAGAACATTTCTTCTCTCTCCAAACAAGTTGAGTAATGTATGAATTACAGGATCAATAATCAATGTTTTCTTCTTTGGTGTCCTTCCAAAGTGAAATTTCTTGAAAAAGCTATGTAATATCTTCATATTCATATGCTGACACTTGTTCTGTGAATGTAAGTGCCTCTTCACCATGTCAGTGAAATCTTCAAAATTCAAATAAAAATGTGGGATTGCTTCATTACATAAAAAGAAATTCACCAAATATTTAGAAGAGTTGCAAGTTTCCAAACTGGAATGATAATATAGTTTAAAATCAAAATGATTGTTGTTGAGAAACATATGGTCATGTAACTTTAATTTGAGCTTGTCCACAAATGACAACTGTCTTCTCCTATAATGTTGCTTGGGTGCAGTGGTGCCATATGTATGGACAACTGTTGACAGTTGATCAGCTGACTGTGCATTTGTTTTCTCTTGAGGATGTTCAATGTCAACAGCAACAAAATTTTCGCAATCCCTTCTGGGTGTAGGTAAATCATTAGTTGAATGAAAATTGTTAGCTAACAGCTGAGCTGTAGGAGGTCCTGAATTCTCAATAATGTTATCAGCTGTTTGTTATGGAGTACTAAAAACTTGACAAGAAAGGGTTGATTGTTCCATAAAAAGTTCCACATTTGTATCGCTTTCCTTTAAGAACGCAGTTTGATTCCTGTAAGTTGTAACATTCAGTTGAGAATCAATGCTGGAAGTATCATTCCTTGTAGCATCTTGAATGGAAAGTTTGTCAGGGTTATAGGAAGATTTAAAGCAAGGGGGTGCCTTCTGGAGGAGGTCACAAAAATCTTGAAAATCTGAAGGCTTATTTGTTTTATATCCTTGTTCAAGAAGCAGGTGGGTCCACTCATCTTCTCCAGGCAAACGTCCTTTTCTCAGCTCTACAATTGCTCTAGTATCTAGTTCAGCATGAATAATATAGGTAGTATCCTCAGTATCATTAAAAACTGGTGTATGTTTGCCATCATGTAAGGTATTGACAGGAAAATGTACATTAGCAACCTCATTAATAGTCTCAGCAGTAGCTTGAACAAGTTCAGGACAGTGGGTGAGTTGAAGTAATTGTGCTGATGCAACAAATAGTTCTTCTACCTGAACCTGGACAGTAATATAATTCGTATCCTGAGTTTGAAAACACAAGGTTCAACTGTTTCTATGTTATGTTGTAATCTTTCTTCTGTAGCAAAATGTAATAGGCTAGGTTCACTATGTTTCTTCATCTCTTGTCCACTAATATTACTATCCGATAAATCCTCTAACGGCAAAAAATCAATTGTTTGAGTTTCAGGAAAACTGTTAGGAACAGTATTATTTTCAGTAGTGGTGATAACAGCTGAAGTAACACTATAAGTTCTGTTTCTTGTGAAATAGTTACTAAATTGTTCTCTTCTTCACTTAAAATATGTGGTAGTACTTGTTCATTTGAAATAAAGCTGGTTGTAGCTGTTTGTAGCTGTTGTTCCATAGGCGTAGGCTGTAATGATTGTGTGTCAGTTTTGTCTTTCAGCTGTGAGTCAGATTTCTCAATCAGCTGTGAGTCAGATTGTACATGTGTAAGTCTAGCTTGAATTACTTTTTTGCAAAAGGATTGAAAACTGGCATGTACTTTTAGAAGTCACAGTTTTATATTCTAGTATACCTTGGATATAAGAGGTAGCTAAATTATACAGCTGATTAATGTCTTGATAAATAGACGGTAACATTTCCTTAATGGTTTGTAGGATATCAACCTTCACCTTAGGGGTTACCTTTTCCAAAAGGGCAGTAAATTTTGTTTCAAACGTTTGTTTGGCTTGACTTAGGTCATCTAAATAAGTAGGTAGAATGAAGTCAGTAAAAAAGTAGCACCTCTCAAGCTGTTGTTTAAAGGGAACAATAAATTCTTCCAACCTATTTGCTGGAGAAATTTCTGTCCTGTAAACACTGAAGCCATTATTTGCAGATTTTTCCGCCTGGGACAGATATTGGGATAGTCCATCAAAATAAGATTCTAAATTACTCTTGGCTGCCTTACAGGGGGAAACTATGTCAATAATGAAAAAATCAGTTGGTGAGAAGCATGAAGTAGCTGAGAATAGTGCATCATGTTTTTCGTTAAGAGATTGTATTATTCCCTTAACATCGTCCGATTCGAAAGGTTGCCATTGAGAAATCAGTTTTTCATCCAGAGGAATATTATTACTGTTTACAGATTCCATGATCGCAAAAACCAAACTTAATATTGCAATAGTAAAAACACGCTATACAAAGTGCCAAAATTTAAGTTGGTAACCCTGCTTTCGATATTCAACTGTTAGGCACAAAAGCCGATGGGTAATCATACAGCTGTTGCTTAGCAACAGAACCAAAACACAGAAAAATTAAAATGTCACACCAAAATAACATAGAAAAGGTTACAATACAGACAGAATGTTGAAACAATCCTGAATAAAATATTAATGTAGTCACACACAATTTGTATTCTGTGAAAGAAAAAATAAATGTCCTACAAAAGTTCAAAATTCTAGTCATATATGAACACAAACTATTTGCAGTATAAGAGGTATTACAGTTCCTCACGAAATAATATAACTGCCAGATTATGATTTATAAGAAGTCAAGAACGCTTTAGCCGCGATAGCAAGCATGATAATCGCAAAGTACAAGCGAAAATATAGCAGTGATTCTTGAAAGTGATTGAACACATGGAAGATCTTGTAGAAATTTTGCATGAAGCAAATGCATATTCAGTTCAGTACTTATCTTGTTAATTCTGCTCGAAGAAAAGCCCGTGGCATTGTATTCAGCTATCAATCCCGCGTACTGGCTTTGTGTCTCTCCGCGTGCTGTAGCCGGCTGGCGCCTGTTGCGTCACTCGCTGCAGCCGGTGTGTAAGCAGGCGCTGCCGGTGGACGGCGTCGTGGGGCGGCGTCGACCGTGGCAGTGTCAGGGGCGGCAGCGTCGTAGGTGGTGGCGACACCTGGAGGCAGCGTCTCTCGGGGGCGGTGATTTCTTGAAGTAGTTCGTTTTGAAGAAAATTGTAGTCCGCTCGATCCGGTTAAGAGAATCTAATCTAAGCGATTGTCTTCACAACTAGTCATCATGTAAGACGAATCTAACTGTTTGCCGAAGTGCTTCGGTCGACAGTTACGATGAAAGATAATTGCTCATAGTCTGTGAGGTTGAAGCAACAGTCATAAACTGAAATGTCAATCAGACAAATGTTGCCGAAGAAAAGTTTACAGTGAAGATTATACCAACGAAAAGCTGGACCACACCCCAATATTTCAAATAATTAAATCACTAGTTGAAGAAAGCCAACTAAAGTTCATCACTCGCTCCCATTGTTCAAAAGTTTAGTTAATTTAGACAACCCCGAGGCCTCACTTGGAGAAATACTATTTTAACACGACATTATGGTTAACTTGAATAAAACAAGCGGAATCCTTCCAAAATGAAACTTTCACTGATGTGCTAGATATAAAACTTTCCGGCCTACTAAGCTACATGTTATCGCGAGGACTGCTTCCGTACGACTGAGGCCGAACACCAGTACGCACGAGTCTATATCACCCAGCGCTTCTCAAATATTTCTAGCAACTGTTCTCACGTGAAGCGTGGGAACATATCTACTTCCTCGTTCACAGGATTGTCTGATGGGAAACTCGTCAAATATCAAATTGCAGATCAGAAGTCCTTATATTAGCTAATCTGACTTTGACAATAAAAATAATTCAATCTTTCTAAAATTTTACCAATCGCTAGATCTTTAAAAAACGTTAACTTTAGTTATCATGAAAATTATCCTAACTTTAATGCTTTAGCTGAAAATAAATAATTTAAATACGAACTTCCACTCCATGCGAATGCTGAAAACTGATGAAATTGAAAATACTATCTTAAAAACTGTAAAACTGCTTTCTAACTTGAATAAACATAGAAAAATGAAATGCAATAATATTCTATCCAATCTAACTCGTAGTTCTGAGAATAAAATTTTGTCACGCAGTTACAAAATTTAACAGTTAGCTTACAGTATTCACATAAACCTGCTTTCCATACTATTAATATGACATTTTGGTGTTGACTTTTTGTGTGTGATAAAAACGACAAAAAATTATTTCCTATTGATACAATATTTTTTATTTTGTCTTCATGATGATATATTTTTCAATAACTAATAATTAAATGTGTGAAAATTTTTTTAAATTATGATTGCACTTATTTTGTTTACACATCACTTGCCGGTTTTGCCAATACCACTTCAGACCCCTCCAATTGAACAATCATTATCTTCCTCTCTGCCATTGTGCTGATATGACCTGAAACCCCAACTGATGAACCACAAACAGAAAATTCTACACAATCATGCAAGAGACAGAAAAACATCACAACCTGGAAGAAAAATATAAGAAGATAGACAATACAATGAAGAAAAAGAATGAGCCTACTAAAGACAAAACAATTCCAGCTAAGGTTTTAGAAACCTTTAACCATGTTTGTCAATACCAGTGCAACACTTTTACTGAAGATCAGCTTAAGCTAATTCATTTGTAATTTTGGATGCTTAGGAAATTGGGAAGCACAAACGGATTTCATTAAATACTGCGTACAAATAGAGGAACCGAAGCGTTCAATTAACAAGAAAAAAATAAGTACAGTAATCGTATTAAATACCAAAAGAGTGTGCAAAGCCTTTTTTTTCTGGAAATAATAACTATTTTTAATAGAAGATTTACCCACGCAGCTTTCACTAAAACTTCAGTCCATGGATTCCAGTATATGACACATGTGGTAAACATAAACCTGGAAATAAAATCAAAGAAGATAAATTGAATGATGTTTGGGAACACATCAACAATTTTCCAAAATTTGAAATCCATTATTTACATGAAGATGCACCACTTAAAAAGTATGTATCTTCTGAATTATCAGTATCAAAAATGTATTCCCTTTATAAAGACAAAAACATTTTGTCAAGTCAACATGGATGGAAAAAAGGGAGTATCTCTTCCTCAGAGAAACAGATATAAAAACAATGCATGCTAAAAATGTATTCCCTTTATAAAGGCAAACTCATTTCGTCAAGTCAACATGGATTGAAAAAAAGGGAACATACCAAAATTCTTCCTCAACTTATAGAAACAGAAATAAAAACAAAGCATGCTAAGTTTAAAAGATTTAATGGATCTTCTAAAATTTATACCATTGATTCATCATGAATTTTACAATCCGTTGACATGTGACAAGAACCAGAATCAACAGCCTACTTCAACAAGTCATTCTAGAGGTCGACCCAGAAAAAATATTCATGAAACAGATAAAGAAAGTATTTTTGATTATATTTATGATGAAACACTGAGATGATAAACTAATTATTGTATCAATTATTGATTCCACTTCTTCACAGTCAAGGTGATTGTGTTTAGCTCCAGTGTTAGAAGTGCGACACCAGCTATAGTTCTAGTGAGTCCAAGAGAATGTTTTACACCCTGGTTGAGGACTGATACAAGTGAAAAAAAAAAAGTACATAAACTGTTATGAGCCATACTGATATAAGTGCATTATTTTATTTTGTCTATAGGTCACAACGGTATAAGTGATTTTTTAATACTTAAATCTGAATAATCATGACACAGTTTTGATATGGAAAACATAAAAATTTGGTGATAAATCCATGGTATGTTTTATTACAATCTTTATGTTAAATATTTACAAAAACCTGTTTACATTGGGTTTATCCTTTATAATAGACGAGGAAGACACATGGCACATTGTAATGGCTGTGCCCTTCCATAATCTTACCACATGTATAAATTAACAGTTAACAATTGCAGACAGAGATATTTTCAGAGTGGGGGAATATTTTGTGAACAGTTGGTTACTGTGTAGAAATATTACTAGAAAAAATAAATAATAAGAAAAATAGTCACATTTGTTTATAAATTAATAATTTTTTTTAAAAAAATCATTATCGTATAGATTTAACAGTTGTTATGGCCATTGGAATGCCTGCTTTGAAGGAGATGTTGGTGAGCTATTTACCACCTGTGCTAAGTTCATAAGGGATGATTGTTTCTATAAAGACCATGATAACCCTACCTCTGAAGCTGTATAGCATTAACAGCCACTGGATGGTATAGGTTTTCGGTTTAAACTGTGGCCGTTCATACTGATAGTGTGTGGTGAAGTGTTTATATGAACCAGTCCAGTGAAGGTACATGAGTTGATATATGAGAAGCATTGAAATGCATCTTCTGCAGTGATGAAAGTTTGCCCTCTGTAGTAGAATTTGAGTAGGTAGTTGTGACAGGGTTTTACAATGAGGTTTATTGAAGGATAAGGAGCCATGTGGTGGTTTTGAAGAATCAAGAGATGAAAGGAACTTTTCAAGGTGTGCATCTTAACTACAAGGCTATTAAACTGCTCTTCTAAGGGAATTGACATTGGGGAAATCCAGTAGGGAGTATTGTTTAAGAGTGGGGAGTTTGGATTATTTCCTAGAAATTGGGGATGCTATCACTGTGTAATCTGGACAGAAGGTAGTGGTATTTGAGAGATGTATTAGAACCCCACCCTTGTAGTAATTGTGGTCCATAAAGCTAAAGGATTCAGCTAAAGGATGTTTCTGGATGGTTCTCTAATGGCATGGGTTTTGAGGTAGTTGGAGTCTGGATTAGGGCTGAGGAAAGAATTTGAAGACAAGTTGGACACAAGTAACTCCTGGAATGGAAATAATTTTGAGTAAAGTGAGTTGGACCCAGTTGGAAAGTAGGTTGAATATTGCAGGCTCGATCAGTCACAACATGGCATCTGGAGCAAAATGATTCTACCAGTAGAATTTGTAGCAGAACATATATCCCACCAACCGAGATTTGCATGAATATCCTTGCCTATAGCCATGTTGCCTACTTGAAAACCACTTATGCTCCTCACATGTTTCTGATGTGGTTGTGTATATCAGTCTCTCCATTAATTTACTTACCACTGATGTCAAACTGATTGGCCTATAATTTTTTACTTTATTTCTCACCCCTCTTTTATCGCACTTTTCCAGTCCTCTGGTTAGCAGCAAGTATCCAGAGTCAATTTATATATTATTTCAAAACAAGGTACAATGTCACATCTGGCTAACTTTAACACATCTGTAGTAATTATCTACACCAGCCACATTATATTTTATCAGCTTTCTTAATTCCTTCATGATGTCCTCTGGATTAATTTCAAAGTTTTTGGTATGGTCATTTCTAATGGCATTGTTAAGGTTGTTCTCCGATTTAGACCCTCCCATTTCCGATTCATTGTCCCTAATGCTCTCACTAAACTAGTTACTTAAAATCTCTGCCTTTTTCAAATCCTCAGTAACTTCTTCTCCATGGTTATCTATAAGTGTCTCAACACCCTCCCTGCCCCTCAGTTTTCTAAGATCATACATACACTAGATGTTACAAAACATTCCAGTATACTTAATACCGAGCCTGGTGGTTAATGTTTGTGCTTGGCATTTGCAATGACAAAGTTCAAATTCCTGTGAAGCCATCCAGGTTTTGGTTTTCCAAAATCACTCTGGGGGAATGCCAAAATTGTTCCATCATAGGGCAGTGGCCTAATTGTTTCCTGTTGCTTAGATATTTACAATTTCCATTTCATTAAATTTTTAGCAGTTTTTGTCATGTTTTTTGAATTTTTAGTTTGCTACTAGTATTTTTACTACTGTTATTTAATAACTGTGCTTTTAATTTAAATACATACATTTAATTTTATATGTATATATAGGACATTTTTATATATCACTTTAATAACTATCATGTAAAGTGCTACTGGAAATGAAATTTCCTATGGAATAATGACAATAAAGAGAAGGAAAATGCTAAAGTAGTGAAAATAAGGAAGGTTAGCAAAAGTAAATGCAACTTTTACTATAAATTAAGGTGGCCTGACATTGGTGAACACGAAAAAATGGACACAATATTGATTAACTTGGCAGACATTGGTGTGCTCACATTTGACCTCCATGCCTGGTGTTTCATCTACTTGCTACACTAGTGTTCGACACCGAAATGTTGTGTTATATGTGTTCATATTTTTGTCATTGATACCTAACTGCATTCATCTATTGGGTTACTTTCCATATTTTTTTACTTTAGAGTGGCATACAGGAGAAGCACGATGAACTTTATCATTATTGGATATACATATTAGATTTTTCTGGATTCAATTATTTGGGAGTTGAGTAATTGACTTTTCAGCAACCATTAATGTGGAAAGTGTTTGTAACTTGCAGTCTGTATTTTGGTCTGTCTGATTTTGTCAGGCAAAATATGTAGATGTGTTTTAGGTGAGGATAGACACATGCTAGGACCATATAGTTTAGAGAATGTATTGTGTTTGTACCAAATATTTATAAGAATATTTTCCATCTCTATGACATATTTCTTGATTGTTGTAGTATTTTTTTCTTGTGAACTGCTTTGTAGCCAGTCTAGTGGGCATATTTAATCTCTTATCCTTTCCTTCATAACATATGGATGTTAATATCAATTCAAATATTTTTTACCATGCAATGCTAAATTCATCTATTCATAATTGAAATGTATACATTTTATTGAACTTATCTTCACCAAAGATAGAGAAAAAAACAACATATGTATGCTATTCTTAGATATATGGCTTATGTTACTTAAGACTATAATTTATTCTAGAAGTCATGTTTTATTCAAATGATTCAGTAAGTCTTTTCTTAGGCTAGCACTTATGGTAGGTACTATTCTCTATATTTAGTGTAAAAAACCTTTTTTTTTAAATTTCAGTTTCATAACAAGGATTCTTCACTTAGTAAAGCTGATGATTATAGTATGCCCCACTGGATAAACCTCAGGTATGTTTACATGGAGTAAAAGAGTATGCTAATATCTAAAGAACAAATCTAGAATAAAAGTTAAATCTAGCAAAGCTGTATCCTAACACAATAATCCTCCACATGTCTTATTTGATTCCAAAATTTTAAAGTGCCAAAAATGAAATAGGCATGATTAGGCAAGTGGGAAAAGCCATTATTTCAGTTCACTAGCAAAACACAAACATCATATGTTGATATGAAAAAGTAAAATTTTCAGTCTAGGGCTTTCATCAGAAGGAAACTTATAAACATTTATCTATATAACAGATATGAGTGAACTGGATTATGCTAAATTTGGGAGGGAGGCTAAAAGAGTTAGAAGAGAGATAACTGCACAGCAGGGATGATAAGCCCCAGTGGGATGGATCTGAAATTGTGGAGAAAAAAACACTAAACGCATTAATAACAATAATCATAAAGATACTTTTGTGATATAAGGTGAAGGTGAACTGGAGCATCTGGCTAAGGGGATTGAAAAATCTTGTAAATAAAATGACAATTGTGGTGAAGGCAGTCAACAGTAAGAGAGATCCCAGTGGAAAAAGAACAGGTCTTAACAATTTAAATTGGTAAGTCCTAATATTTGATACTTTGGTGTAGACCAATTACCATTGTAGGTGATTTGGAATTTCATCTAAAATTTTTATTAAAAATCTAGTTTGGCAAATTAAGGTAGCTGATTATGGTGTGCAAAAAGAAATGACAGTAACATAGTACCAAGTATAAACTAAAAAATTCCATTGGGACTAAAATGTGATTTTGAGGGATGGAAACTAGAATGATCTGTGGATCTTACATGCTATACAGTGAGTACATAACCTAAGACTGTCAGATCAAAATTGAGTTGCTACTTTTATAGACAAATTAAATAAGAAAATAGGATAATAGCAACTGTTAAAGTGCCATTATACAATAAATAGGATAGGGAAATAACTTGTCACTTACCACAGCTGAAGGCAGGAGTGCCAAATCAACATGAAGAGACAAACAGAGATTATCCTATTAGTTTAAAACCATTTTCATGTACATAGTACTGGGCCATTTGCCAAGGAGGAGTGTATACACACCATGGCCTGTGAGATGACTAACTACTCCATGGTGTACAGGGTGGGAGCAGTCAAGGTACACACTTGGATAGAAGAATAACCACCGCTCACCAAAGTAGAAGACTGCTGTGGTGTGGTCAAGTGAAAAACACGTAGACACATAGAGTGATATAATTTTCAGGCTCGTAACCTGTCAACAATCGAATGAGGTAGCTGCTTTATGTAAGCTGGCAAGTAACTCTCTCTTCCCCTCCCCCTCTCTATATATATTAAACAATCAAACGATAGGTGCTAAGTATCGAAAAGGAATAACAAATTATGATAGGGAAATGAGCAACCACTTACCTTTAGATGATGGACGTGGGGCGTGAACACACAGAAAAGACAAAAACACAAATGATAAAGTAATATATATATAGGGAAATGAACCACCACCTATCTTAGATGATGGTTGTGGGGCATGAACACACAGAAAAGACAAAAACACAACTGATAAAGAAATTTTTGGGACAAGCCCTTTATCAACAGCAGAACATTTTGGGAGGTGGGTGAAGTTGGAGTCTGGTCTCATGTCCCATTCTCAACAACAGAGTGAGGTAGCTAGGTGCCTGATGGAGACAGCTACCACTATTCAGCAGGCAGCTACCTCACTTTATTGTTGAAGAAGGGATATGAACCCGAAAATTTCTGGATTATGTGTGTATGTGTTTTTCCATGTTTCAACACTGCAACAATCGTCAGCTTTAATAAGCAATGGTTATTCTCCTCTCTCTCTCTCTCTCTCTTTCTCTCTCTCTCTCTCTATATATATATATATATATGGCCCAACACTTCTACATCTGCATCTATATTCTGCAAATCACAAATACTGTGGGTGGCAGAGGGTGCTAAGCACCAATCCTAATTCTGCGCATTCCAATCCCGAACAGACGGAAAGTGGCAGGGAAAAACGAACACAAAAAAGAACAAAAGAAACGCGCAATATTTCGTCATATAGTCTTATTCTTGCAAAAGTGGGACACCAGGCAGAGCCAGATGTGTACACGAAGATGGCCATCTGGGAATTCACCAGACGGTCATCATCATGCACACATCTGGCTCCTTCTGGTGTCTCACTTTTGCAAGAATAAAGCTATATGCCGAAATATTGCGTGTTTCTTGTGTTTGTAGTTCCCAGCCGCCGTCATGTGGGGTAAGTGTTGGGTTATATTTTCCTACCCTTCCTTAGTTTCATTGCCTTAAAGCACTTTCCTGTCATTGTTGTTTTTATATATATGTTAGTGGTGGTCCAATGTAAGTAGTGGGGATGGATGCAAAGAGAGGATTAAAAAAGGTTAAACATTAGTAAAAATAATAATGATCAGGTATCATCTGAAGAGATGGTTGTCTTGTGCCCAGTTTGTACTGGTAGGCTAGTTCCCACCTTTTGAGTTCAGAGGAGCTGCTGCTATTCGAGAGTACTCTGATAGCATGGACTATGAAACAAGAGTTGAAATTGAGACTCGAATAATTTCAACTACCACAGGGATCATTCTCGTGAAACAGACCCCGCTGTAAAACATGCAGCATGCATCCAGCTACTACCATTTACTCCAATCCTACCACAGATGAAACATTCCCCATCATTGGTCTTGCTACTTGCATGACAACACACGTCATATACCACACAAAGATAAAATTTGCAGAGGGCAAATGTAGGTGGGTGCGGGATAGGGGGAAGATGGGGGTGTAGGGAAATTGCCACCAGAGCCTGTGCTCCATTGCAATTAAATTAAGTTAAATTAAACTTACATGCCTCCATTGCTCCAACTCATATATAGGCCTCACTACTAATCCACTTGCTATCAGATTGAATGGCCACAGGCAGACAGTATATCCTCACACTGAGGCTCATCCAGTTGCAGAACATGCCAGTTCCCACAAACCGAATATTTTTAACATCTGTTTCTCAATTAGGGTGATCTGAGTTTTCCCTGATAACACAATCTCCTCTGAATTGCGTAGATGGGAACTACCCTATCAGTATATCCTGGACACCAAACATCCTCCAGGCCTCAGTCTCCAATAAATTCCTCCCACCACACCCAGCACTTATCATCTCTAGTATTTATATTTCTTATATTTTATTTTTAACTTATAGTTTTTCAAAATTTGATTTATATATGTATACTCACTCAGTTATTATGTTGGTCTACCATTTTCAATGATAATATACCATCAACAGTATCAATAATCAATCCAATATTTGAGCTCCCTCCCTCCTTGCCCCCTCGCACACTACCATCTGTGCTGGCGATGCCTTTCACCAGACGGCTGCCACTGTGTACATGTCTGACTCTGCCTGGTGTCTCACTTCTGTACGAATAAGGCTGTACGCTGAAATATTGTGCTTTTCTAATGTTTTTTTTTTTTTTGTGTTCGTTGTTCCCAGCCTCCTTCATCTGTGGTAAGTGTTGGGTAATATTTCCCCATCCTTCCTTAGTTTTATTGCCTTAAAGCATTTTCCTGCTCATTGTTATTATATATATAGAACAAATATTCAATTTAAAAACCACCCAAAATATAAAGCACTCAGGAATGCCCAGTCATTTGCTCCTTTGTTGATTTCAAAAAGGCATGATTCAATCAACTGACAATCCCTCTTCAACATCCTCGAAGAGTATGGGCTCAATCCAAAAACCCTAAACCTCATTAAAGAAACACTCACCGACACAACCTCAAAAGTGAATTTCACGGGTGAGATATCTGAACCGTTTCAGATTAATACCGGCGTTCGACAGGATGATGGTCTGTCCCTGATACTTTTCAACCTTGATAAACTCATCTGAGAATGTCTGAGAATGGGAAAAAGAACTTTAATACCAGAAACTATTGGAAACCCATACAACTCGGACGATACAAGAATGACATTAAAATTTACTGCCTAGCTTTTGCAGATGATTTAGCCATACTAGCAGATGACGAGACCACAGCAATTAAACAGATAGAAACTCTGAAAGAATGCGCTGAAAGAATAGGCTTACAAATGTCCTTTCAAAAAACCAAGTTCATCTGCTCAAAACTCCATGGACAAATTGAAAGAGTCCCATACTTCAAGTATCTGGGAGAAATCATCGAACCTACAGGCAGGGAGAAAATGGCACAGAAAGATCGCATGCAAAAACTTAGGTGAGCCTATGGTAGAACCTAAAACTTATATAATAAAAATGTTTGTCCATATACACAAAAGTTAGACATTACAACACAGTTATAAAACCTGAAGCCCTGTACGCCAGTAGAACTTTAACGTTGTACAGGAAACGTGACCTAGAAAGCATTCTGAAAGAAGAATGCAAAATTATAAGAAAGATCCTGGGCCCAGAAAAAACAGATGACAGATATAGACTCAAATCTCGAAAAGCAACAGAAACACTGTCAAACCTCGCGGCAGACATCAGGAAAAGAAGATTTAAGATTTTATGGGCATATTCATATACTCTCAGCAACAAGACTCATTCTTGACATACATAGAACAGCTAAAAACTATGTCCTGGGTTCAGCAGATCAAAAAAGACCGAGAAAAATCCCACATAACCTGATCAGAAATCATAGACAGACAAACGTACAGACAAGAATTAACAAATGGCAAGTACCACCGGAGAATGAAGTGACTATGATACCAGGGACGAAGTGGACTGAAGAAAGGAAGAGAATCCACAGAGAAAAATTAAGAGCTGTATGGAAACTCAGAAAACTGAAATGTTAAGGCTTTGCGTGATCCGACAGGGTTCAATTGCAAATAATAATAATATATATATTCAAAAAAAAAAGGATAGCGTAATGAACCACAACTTACCTTAGATGATTTCGCCATCTTTTTTGTTTTTTGTTAATTTATTCGCCACTTAGCTACAATTATTTCCTGGTTACCACTTACCTTATATGATTGTTGTGCGAACACATAAAACAGATAAAAACACAAATGACGTAGGAATTTTAGGGGTTTGGCCCTTTGTCAACTAGACAGTATTGTGGAGGGTGAGGGTTGTGGGAGACTGGCTTACAGGATGAATGTTAGCCAAGAATGTGTAGGACTTAAATTCAGACAAAGGACAGGTGGGGGGGGGGGTAGCGATTTAAAGCTAATACCTGAGCATTCCTAAATATTAAAACTAATCTCTGTGGGTGAAAAGAGCAAACTAATGTAATAAGATCTAATGAATGTAAATATAAATAAGCAAAAATTTTTTTAAAAAAATCAAAGAATCCATGAAATTAAACATCGCCTCTGGTTTTTGGTGGTTCAATTTAGGTAGTGGAGATGGAGGCAAGGAGAAGATGGAGGGGGGGGGGGGTGAAATAGTCTGGCCACTATCTTGAATTGAGAGCAGGTAGTTGCGCTGTGCCCATTTTGTGCTGGTAAGCAAGTTCCCTCCTTCTGAAATATTTAGGAGGCTTCTAATTGCACAGACTGTGAAACAGGAGTTGGTGTCATGGGAGATGGGGTGGACAGCTATTGGGTGCTTTGGTTCTATGTGAATACTGTGTCTTGTTGGTCATTCATTCTAATTGATAGTGTATTGGTGGCCATTGGCGTGCATATGAAGTCGGGCAGTGTTACTGGTATATTACATGGGACATTTGGCAGGTGGATTGCCCTATGATGGGAATTATTTCCCCCGTGACAAGGTAGTTACTTGAAAGTGGTGGAAGTATGGTGTATGATGCACATCTTGCAGTGGGGTCAATTACATTGGTAAAAGCCTTGGGGCTGTCTCATGGGACCAGGAAGACTATTTTTGGGAGCTAGTAAGTTAGAAGACCTGCTAAAACCAGCTCTCTGGGAGAGACTGGGGGGATTTTGGGAGAAATAGATCTCATTTCTGAGCAGGTTTGCAGGAAATCATAACCTTGCTGAAATATTCTGTTGATGGATTTGAGGCCTGAATTATATTTGGTTTTTGGGGGTTTAGAATGGTCGATTGGCCAAGCCAGTTGTAATGTGGCCCATGAAATCTGTTTGTGAATCAAAGCCGGAAAGTAGTTGTAGGATATCAATGTGTGCAAGATGTTGTTTGAATAATTACAAGACTGTAGGGGAGGAAACGTTTGGTGTGCTACAGATGGAAAATGTCAAAATGGAGATACTGTTGAAGCTTGGTGGATTTGGTGTAGACTGAGGAGTTGAGTTAGCCATCAAATAGTGACAAATCCACATTGAAGAAATTGGAGTGGGTTTGGATGTTGGTCCATATGAACTTCAACATGATTCAGAAAATTTAGAAGGTTGTTTTCCTCATGCAGACAGAGCATAAAAATATAATCTATGAATCTCAGCCAAATGTAGGGTTTGAGAGGTACCTCCTCCAAAACTTTCTGTTCCAGGCAGCCCATGAACAGGTTAACATGCAGGTGCCCATGGCAGTGCCACAGGTTTGGCGGTAGATATTGTCTTCGAAGGAGAAGTAGTAGTTTTGTATCTGGTGGATCAAGTTGATGAAGAAAGATGTGCTACAGAGGATGCTGGAATGCTACTGCTCCAGAAAACATTCCTTTGCACTGAGGCCATACCATTGTGGAATGTGTGTGCACAGGGATGTGAATGAATTATTAACAGGATGGAATTGGAAGGAAGAGGTGTGGGTATAATAGAAAGTCGGAAGAGGAAGTGTTGTGTATCTTTGATATGGGAGGGGAATTGACAGACTATTGGCTGTAGGTATTGGTCCACTAAGGCAGAGATGTATTCAGCTGGAGAACTGTAAGCTGGTACAATAGGGCATTCTGGATTGGATTGGATTTTGGGAAGGAGATAAATTTTAGGTGTGCATTGATTTTGAGGCATACAAAGTGAATTGTGCTGTGGGTTAAGACCATGGAGAGACCCATTGAACTGTATATATTCATACATTTGCTTGTTGACTGCAGGTGTAGTATCTCTGTTAATGTGGTTGTAAGTGTTGGTGTCTGATAACTGATGAAGGATTTAAGCCACATAGTCCCTCTGATTTAAAACTGCCGTGGTTGTGCCCATTTCTGTGGAAGGATGATGACCCTGGGTTGGTAGAAAGTTCTTTTCCGGCATGGTTTTCAGCTGGGCTAAGATTGCTTCTGTTCACCAAGGATTTCAGGAAATTAGGCGAATCTAAGCTAGTGTATAAGATGTCCTCAAAAGTTTGGAGGGGAGACTTCTGGGGAAGAAGTAGTGGGTCAGTTTTGAATAATGGTTTAAATTCCTGTAGACTGCCTTTTAGGTGCACCTGAGGCCCAGATTTACAGACATGAGTGGCAAAGTGGAGAGTTGAGTAGAATGAAAGAGAATCAAGGAATCAAGGATTGGCATGGTCAAATGTAAGGGTAGGTGAAAAGGTGAAGCCTGTGAAGTGTACAGAGACTAGGGATTCAGATAGTGGTGAAGAGGACAGGCCTACAACCTACAATTTAGGCATGGAAGTAGGGCTTGAGTGCAGAGATTGAGGTGTGAGTTTTAAATGGGAGGTTGAGATTGTTGAGGAGTTGGGCAGTGGACTGATTTGAAGAAATCAGGGGTGCTACAGTTTCGATTGGTGGATTACTGGCTGTCAGGGAAGAGACTGCTGGAAGATGGGACTGCAACAATGTGGACAACTTATGCAATTGATTTTGTGATTACCTACTGCTGGAATAAGCCAACTGATGTAAAATCTGTTGTATAAGTGGAATTGACTATTTTCTGGTACAATATCAGGTGTCTGGAAAGTTGGTTTACCAGACTAGTATACTGTTGCAGGACAAAGTGAGAAAGGGCCAAAGACCATTTTTTAACGGAAGGCTTGTATGGCATGGTGAATTTCAGGGACACAAAATATCGGCTGTTTGATTGTGAGACCATTTGGGGTATATTTAAGGAGCGTCATGCTTTTAAAAAAAGGATATGAAAAACAGGATACCAGCATATGGACAGGTATTTATCAACAGGCAACCTGTTGGGGAAAGTTAGAGTTGGCATCTTGTGGGGAAAAAAGAGGGGAGGGGAAACTAAAATACCATAGGCCAAGAAATGATTACATTTATTCTAAATTGGGTCCCTTGCCTACATTGAGGTTTGAAATGCACGCCAATGAAAGTGAGAGTACTAAATGGATAAGACAGTAATAAAATAATAATCAAAAATTGCTGGCCTAGAAATGTTTAGATTGTTTCGAAATGTGGGTGCAAGGCCAACAATGTGGTTTGAAGTGCATGCCGATGAAAGCAAGTGTGGTAAACGATAATAAGATATTCAAAGGTGGCTGGGAATATAGGATAGAAACAAGCCATTTGCATCCAAGCCGCAGTAAATCCGTCTCCAAAATGGGGAACATGAAGAGCTGAAATGAAAACGTGAAACAGAAGGGATGCTAAAAAATATTTGGATAAAGGGAAAGGTTATAAACAGAAGACATGGGAAGCAAGTCAAGAAAGGTGCATATAAGAGTGCTTGGAGCAAATATTTCTACTGTGATGACAATGGTTTAACAAACATAGTGAGGTTACATAGTCGAACCTTGTAATTTGCCTTAAAACGGAAAAATTCAAATGAGGAAAACGATGAGAACAGGAAGATCTGAAACAAGATAAAGGAGTTAACAAAACAGAAGAGAGCCGGAGTAGCAATGTGGTAATAATAAAATAATAGGCATTAAGTATTGAAAAGGAATTACAAATGAGGATAGAGAAATGAAACACCTACTTTATTTAGATGTTGGCTGTGGGGTGAGAACATATAAAACATATAAAACAGACAAAAACACAAATGACAGGAATTTTCTGGTTTCAACCCTTTGTCAACGTTGTGGAGTGTAAGTACTGTGAGAGACAGGCTCACAGAGTGGATGTTATGTTGCAGAAGATAATACAAGTCACAAAAAGAAAAAGAAGAAGAATAAGAGACAGTACAAAGATAGAGATGAATGAATAAGATGAGCCCATAAGTTGGATGCTTTGCTGTGTTGAGGATAGACGGTGGTGAAATATCTTACACGAAGCCACAGAAAAAAAACTTTAGGACAACTTTTTATGAGGCTGTGGCACCATATGCTCTAAACTAGGGTACCCAGAGGCAATAGGCGCCACTGAGTAACGGAAGTAAACCAATTGTGTGTGAAAAAGTGTTTGAGAATAAGGAACTTGGCCAGCAAGATCCAGTTGAGAAACAATTCAGAAGTATTAACCTTGGTGGTAGGTAGGAGAAGAATGTCTTGCTAGAATAGTACAAGCAATAATAATAATAAAGCAATATCATCATCAAACTCAGACATTACAAAACAGTGGCACTGCCAGAAGCATTATATGTATCAGAAACAACTACGATTGGGGCTTCAGGCATCTCAGAAGCGGAAGAAGTTGAACGTAAAATCCTTAGAAAATTTTCTGGAGCAATATATAAAGATGGCATATGGATGAAGAGACCAACAAAAGAACTATACGAACATACAGATAGATTGACAGACATGATCAGAAGACGTAGATTACAATTCTATGGACATTTACAGCGAATGAACAGCACTAGACTCACAAAGAGGATCTTTGATGTAGTAAATGGTTCACTCGGGAAAACCAATTGGTTCCAGGAAATAGAAGAGGACTTGAATCATGCAGAGATCAGCATGGAAATGACATGGGAAAGGGGAAAATTCAAGAACAAAATTATGAACACAAAATTTTAAATACAGAAGAAAACAGCAACAAAATGGACGGAACAAAGGAAACAGGAACACAGTGAGCATATGAAGAGTTTTTGGGAAGAGAAGAGGAAGAAGACAAATACAAACAAAAACTGAATAATCATGAATAATTTGAGTTAAAACACTGTCCTCAAGGCCAATAATGATTAATAATAATAAAGTATCATCATTATCATAATGACTTTCTCTTTGGTTGGGAAGGGCAAAGTTTGTGGATAATAGAGATAATGTGTTAAATTTGATTAAGGACTGTGTGTAAAGACTTTTATTTCTAGGATGCTTTTATTTTATGTACATTGGAAAATGACTCTGAATATCTTTTAAAGATGTAATAGTTTTTGTAAGTAATGAAATATATGTTTACAGCTTTTACTCCACCAACAAAAAGGTAGCATACTCTAATTTCATACCTCGGATCAAACTTCCACCAAAGCGAAACAAACCTCAATCATCATCAAGTAATGGTCTTATTCAGGCTGCTAAACCCAAACTGGTTCAAGAAGATGAAACTATGCCAAATTCAGTATTTGATTATGATGCCTATGATGCTCAGGTATTTTTGCTTCCACCTGCTCATACAACAAGGTAAGAATTTAACTGTTTTCTGCTTGTTTTCTTCAGATAATCAAAGCTGTAGGTTAATATGTTAAATAGTGAAAATGATATGCTTGTTATTAGAACTGATTCAGAAATTTAAACATAGAACATGAAAAGAGAGAAAAAGAAAAACAGCCAGCCTTGAAACCAAAGGTGTTAACAGATTACCAAAAAAATGTAACCTGCAATACATGTATGATGTCAACCCCTTTCTCTCCTGTAAATTTTTGTTTGTAGAATGAAAATGAAGATGAGCAGTAAATTAGATAGTGAAATAGTATGGTACAATAAAAGCACTACTTTGACACAATGAAGTAAGATTACTAATAAGCCCAAGAGGATAATTATATGAAACTTTGTACATAGAGGAGCCATGTTTATCTACTATGCAGGAATTGAAACAAAATAAATCAATTATAAAGACAAAAAAGTTGTAGAATAAAAACCACAAAAATCGAAAATAAGATGAGAGATGAAAAAAGTACAGACTAAAATAAAAACAATGGAATATTATTTTCCTGCAGTGATGGGGTAGGTGAAGATAGTGGTAGTGAAATACTCACATGAAATGAACACATGCACAAGAAATGTCACAATTTTGAGGTTTGGGTCCTTCAGCAGCAGTAGAATATGGTAGAGGGAGTTTGCTGTAGGTCTCAAATGTGACAGTTGGTGGGGATAAGTTCAAACAGAAGACAGGGAGGAGCTTTGGAAAATTAGTAAATATAATAGTCAAATGTAATTATAAATAAACATAAATAAAAATAAATAAAACTTAAGTCAGGAAAATATGAAGTTAAACATCACATGTGATTTGAGGTGACTAAAGTTTGGTGATGGGGTAGAAGTTAGGAGAGGTGAGGAAGAAACAATACTTATTTTAGGGAGTGTGCATAAACCACGTAGATCCATTTTGGCCTCCTGTAAACCCCCTCTCCCCCCCCCCCCCCCACGTAGCCCTACGTAGCTTTTGCCCTCTACACCCCCCCTCCCCCCACCCCGGTAGCACGTAGCTTTTTCCCCTATTGATTCCAGAAGACATTTTGTAGTGTTTTCTCTTGTCAGACTATTGTGAATTACATACGGAGATAATTAACTGAGGGAAATAAATATTTGCACGCTGTTGTGAGTTCTGTTCTTCATTTTAACTACGAAAAATGTTATGAAAGGAAAGCTACGTGACCTGGCTCAGAACACCCCCCCCCCCTTCCCCACGTATCCCAGCATAGCCTTCCAGCCAACCCCTCCGCCCCCCCTCCCCTGGACCGAGCCACGTAGTTTGTGCACGCTCCCTTATGGCCAGTTTTTACTGGTAGGCCAGTTCGCACCATCTGAGTTCAAAGAAGCTGCAGTTGTTTGAGAGCAATGGCAGTGAAACATGAATTAAAATTATTGTTGTAATAAGAGGTGGTATGGGCAGTCACTGAATAGTCTGGATTATGGATGAGTACCATTTTTTTTTTTTTGGCCATTCATTCTTGTGGACAGTTTATTGATGTGGTCACACCTTTATAGTGAACTTTGGTATTAGTTACAGCTTATCTGGTATATTACTTGGGCGTTTTCACAGGTGACATGTCTTATATTGGGAAAGTTTTCCTCCAGTGATGGGGTAGGTGAAGATAGTGATAGTGAAAGCAAGGTGTATGTTACATATCTTGCAACATGGTTTTTTACATGGGAAGGAGCAGTGGGGGATGTTCAGTGGACTAGGAGTTGGCTGTGGTTAGTGGACAAGCTGAAACATGTTCTGGGTGGGGTAGGGAGGATTTTGGTTAGGGTGAGGGGGAGAGGAATATCGTTCCAGGGCTAGCTTATTGTTTATCATGTCCACCTATAATAGTTTTGATAATATATTTAGTAATTTTGTAGTGTGTGAGTATTCTCTTCAACTAATTACAGCCATCCCTGCCCTCTATGTGTGGAAATTACTGCAGGACCTAGCCAGTAACTGATATGATAAAGGAGCTTGATTGGGGCTTGTTGGAAGTCATGAGGAAGGTAAAGAGAGTGCTGAATGTGTACAAGGCATATTTGGGTGAGGGGCTTGGAGGGATATTGGTAATAGAATTAGGAGTAGTGCCTTCAAAGGAAAATATGACTTTGGCCACAAGCTGGCATTAGATTTCATGCATAAGGGAGTGGAATTTTTTTTTGTTTTTAGTAAAACTGTTGGGCATTGCAGTAAATTACCGAGCAAAACCATGAATAATTTACTAAAAATACTGAAAGAATTTAAAATTTGTAAATTGCAAAAGTAGGTTGGTACAGAAATTTAACACTGAAAGTATATAAGATGATTAAAAATAATAAGAAATTAGTAATTAGATTACTAGGGAAATTGCCAATGGAGTACGCACTCCATCCCAATTCAATTCAAACTTACCCCTACCATGTGCACTTCTTAACGGTCACTTTTGGCTGCCTTGACATACAAAATTCCCATTCTACAGTTTTCTACTGCTGCGAACTGTAAAATGGTCTCACAAGATTGGAAGAGTTTCAAAATATGACCATGAGGATTGCCAAAGTGAGATACATCAACACCATATTATTTTTCTGGACTTCATAATCTTATTGTGGAATGAATCCCGCAGAAATTTTCATTTTTCTCTTACATCATTTCCTGGAAAAAAACACATAAATCACAACACTCATGCAATAAACTCGATTGAAATGTTTTTTAAAAAAATATGAAGTTACTTAATCTTGGTCTTTATTGACCATGCATCTTTCAAAAGCCTCAATTTTATTATTTGTATGTATGAGACATTCATATTATCGATTCTCCAAGAAACCGTTAATGTTGTACAGGAAGTATTACAACCATTACACATTAAACATCCCAAGAAAAATGCATTTCAAGAAATTTCCAATAAATTTAATAACATATGGAACTTTTCTCTTTGTTTTGGTGCAATTCATGGGAAAAATGCACATAAAAATGGACAAAAAATTGTTTAAAAAGCTGAAGTAAATAAAAAAAAAAGTTACATACTTGTTGACTTCATTTCGGTAGATGGTAGGTGATTGGTAACACTTTGGCCTCACTTTCGAGAGGACGAGGATACAAATCTCCATCTGGCCAATTAGATTTAGTTTTCCATGATTTCCTCAAATCACTCCAGGCAAATGCTGGAATGGTTCATTAAAAAGGTTAGGGCCAAATTCCTTCCAATTCCTTACGTTCAAACCTTTCCTGTATCTATCTAATGACCTCGACATTGATGAGGCGTAAAACCAGAAAATAAAAAGGGGGGTGAGGGGTGGAATTAATCTGTAAGCACCTCATACCATAGCTTATCTAACTTAAAACAATTGTGATGTTGAACATCTTTCTTATTCTAAAGAGAATTTTTAGAAGAAAACACCAGTACAAATTGATCTGCAACTATTTTTGACTCCATTTAACCATGAGCAAACCAGTGATGAAAATGAATAGCAGAATGGCAAAATCAAATAAGTTTTGAGTGCTATGTTCTGTTCTGTTATGCCTTACTGCTATATCGATGCTTTGCGACCCAGTATGTGAGTCATCAAAACAATCCATTAGTTTGTTTTTGCTGCTTTGCTTTCTCCTCCAGTCTGTTTTCTGCCTAAGTGTAAGAGTTTTAGTCATATGACCAGTACCGGATTAGCCACGTAGCAGGAGTTTGCTTCACATTTGCTACGAGCCTCATACTGTTTTAATCCAGCCCTGCATATCGACAGTGAACTGCAAACACAACTCAACATTTGGGAAATACAGCAAGGAACATACAAACCAAGTAATGATTGTACCCTCCCACAGGTGTGCATAAAATGCTCCAGGTTGCATTCAGCTTTGAGCAAGGATTTTCTTGAAGAGCAGAGGATACAGGAGTTGAGGACTAAAGGGCAAATACCTTATGGTGAAGCAAAAAGATGAGAAAGGTCTTTGCCACTCCCATTTTTGTGTCAAGCTTCATCAATATGATTTCATCTCCCACCAGGAAAGAAAGTGTTGCTTCTCAAATGCCTCATGCAGACAAGGTGCTTTTGAATGTAAATGTGGTGCAAAACCTGTTAGCAACACATCTGCCACTCAGATCACTGCAGCAGTGTTTTCTCATGTTCAACCACTGCTAAAACCATCAGTGAAAATTGCTTTGACTGTAGTAACAGTGGTAGGAAGAACTATAACAGTAAACAATGAAAGGCCAGTTCAGGAAAAGATCTGAGGTCCAAGTTCCAACAGACATACCCAGCTGCATTTATGAAATCTCCTAAATAATCACTTCCCAGACCATCAGTTGTTAGAGAAAAGAAAAAGATGGTAAAATAAACCACTTGTCTTCGAAGCTTTCACAGAGTCTGAGATGTATGTTGCAGCTTTGGTTCCGGAAGATGATGAAATGGTGGTGGATGAACTTAATCTTATTCACAGCAGTCACCAAATGAGGACCTACCATGTAACGAGTGTTGAAGTACAGATTGGTATAGTGTAAGAAATAGTACAGGGAGTAGAGAGATTGATGTAAGATGGAATCTTAGATATACGAATTTAAGTGGAAATTCTTGATAGACCAGAAAAGGTCACGTGCAACCAAAGGACGTTTACGATTGGCTCTAATGGACCAGAAAGAAAAGCGGTCATGTTTGACTTAGTCAGTTTGTGATCAGGAGCTGCTCAGGAGAGCAGTAGCTGCCATTTTACCACTGAGCCGTTTCTGTATCTGCGGATAACTTATCCCCGGGAGTGATTAATCGGGGCCAGGATGTCCTTACTATTAATTGACTGTCAACAGGAATGAATGTTGTGACAAACATGATCAAGTGATGCTCTGTTTCTAATTATTATCCTCCAAGCATGGTTCAGATCAAAGTTCCATTATTGTTCTAAAAGTTTGATACATGTAAGGTACTGGCCTGAAGTTTTAATAATTCTGAATAAACTTTATTATAACTTCGTGCAGAGTGATTTCTCACAAACTACAAACAGATCACATCTATATATCTATATATGGAGTGTGTAACATTAATAATTTAATAACCTTGTGCCCATTTCTCAAAGGGCTAAAGACATTGAACAATATCGCTTGTAGATTACAATGCAGCAATAACCTATTCACTGTGGGTGATACATTTTATTGTTACATGGTGACCATGACAAGAACCTTATAATTGTATGATTACAGATGAAAATACAATTTTGTAATAACATTGATGCATTAATTGATGAGAATGTAGTTTTTTTTCTGATACGAAGAAATGGGTATTCTTCATAGTTTGTAATGTTTACTGCCTTCTTGTTGTGTGGTCATTATAGGACATGTTCTTAAGAGACATGATGCAAATTTACAGGATTTGTTCTTTATATGTGTGTAAATTAATCACCTAGAGAGAGAGTTTGTTGATTCGCAAAATGTCTTTGAAAAATTACATTTAATAACTCTGTTATTCAGAAACCAGTACCAGCTGTAAAGATGGAGCAATAACATTATTACCATGTTTTGATATTTTCTTTTGTCGAATCTGTCAGCTGAGTGGATGAACCTTGAGAGATGTAAGAGGACTCCCTAAATTGTAAAGTGCCACTAGTTTTTGTACGCCCGCTTCAAAAAACAATGTCATTTTTTGTGTGTGTAAAAAGTGGGAGGCGGAGGAATGGTAACGCAAGTGTTGAAACTCCAGGTAAATAAGCAAGTAATGATGAATAGAGATCGGCGAACTAGAAGACGCACAGTACAGATCAGTATAGTATAAAAAATAGGACAGTGAGTGGAGAAACTGAAGAAGAAATCATTTCCATAAGAATTTAACTGGAAATTCACATCCTGAGTATGGAACAGTGGCTATACTGAATGATTTTCAGAACCTGTTTACAGAACTAAAAACTTAATTATCTGGTACCTCATGAACTAAAAATAGATCATGGTCAAAAGTTCTGTATCTATATGTAATTTAATAACCTTGTGTCCATTTCCCAAAGGGCTAAAGTCATTGAACAATATCACTGTTATATTATGACCTATTCACAACTGGTGATACATTTTATTGTTCCAACCCAAACTGGGGTGAGTGTAGCTCAATAGATAGGATGATTTCAATACGACAATGAACGTGAATTGTTTTCAGGTTCACATAAGGAAATTAAAACTTTTAACATGGTCTGATCCCTTTTGTCTACAGGAGAGATAAACTTTAGAGCTGCACACCACCCAGTGCATCTGTATAGAAAGGACAATCCCAACGGTGATACAATTATGAGAGGATGTCAGGAAATAGCTTGACATGGGGTTAGAATGTGCAAGCTTAGTTCTGAGCTTTGACCATTAGTGTGGCCTGAAGGATAGATTGTCTTTCAGTCTTGAGGTCGCCATCAAGCTGATAACCTCAACTTAAGAAGGTAGAATGTCCACTGTAGAACTTCCAATAAATTTCAAAAACTGTATTCAGAATATAATTACATCACTCATTGACAAATCTACGACATCACGACTTCTTTTCTGAAATTAATATGATAACAGGTTTGAAACAGTGAAACAGGGAACCCAGTTGCAATCAACTTCCGAAAAACCCCTAAGTGATGAAAAATCAGCTACATTGAGAGTGAGTCCACCCTACAACACTCCTTGAAAATCTAAGATGTCTGCCTAACCATGCCACTTCCGCTTAGCCTCTTCTCCAAGTTTCGTGCCTAGCAGGCGCAATGAGCCACAACCGCTCCTCTTGAGTGAAAGACTGACTAAGTGTTGTTCCCAGGGTCCTACTTATAGGAACTGCCCTGATGATGTCAGAGCTCCGGGCATTTTTCCTCTCATGAAGTCTTACTTCTCTTCAAATCTGCTAGAAATTTTTATACGAGTTCGCCCAATATGTAAAAATTGATCTTTATAAAAAAAAATCTATCTCTAATAGTTTAGTCATAAAAAATTATAAACATGGTGCTACCTAAAATTTACTTTCATCTTTGTAGTATTTGAGCTACTGCACTGAAACTAGTGCTCCTCTTCCTCTATCTTTTAGTATATAAATTGGCTTATTTACAATTATTTAACTTAGAGGAATTCATGATACAAAATTTCAAAAATCCATATGTCCAAAAGTATTGAAGCTACAAAGCAGAAATGTATTTTAAATTTTAAAATTTTCTGTAATATAGTGATGCTATCCAATTGCTATGATTGCTTTTCTATTGTCTCAAAAATCTTAGTTATTTATTGTAAATTTATCCCATTGGGTTTTTACAACTTCCGAAATCCATTTGTATGAATTTGTCATTAATTTACTTTTTTCTATTCTGGCCAAAGAACTGTATGGATTTTCATAACAATTTGTGTGTTGTGATCAGGAAAAATTCTACTTCATTTTAATTATACTCCTCCCTCTGAATTTAGCCAAATTATATTACGTAAAAACCACATTTTCTTATAAAAAACCCTCCTTTTCTTACAAAAACAAAACGTAACTTTTACCTACAGGTTTCAAACTTTCATAGAATATGCTACAAAATCCAACACAAATTTTGAGCTATAAAACATCTTCATATCTTGAAAACTAAAAGCTCCAGAATTATTTAACTGTTTATTTCAATCATTGCAACACGTATTGGATTCAAACTTCCAAATCAATCATCTCTTCAGTATACTTTATACCTATGAAGTGCCCTACTTTAATTTGATCCTTATGCCTTTCTGTACCTCTGAAAATGAATAGCATTTTATTATTATTATTATTATAAAATAGGCAGAATCCTACATAAGAGCAATGTTTACAAATGTTTGAATTGAATTACACTATCTACTTCTACTTAACCCTTGAAAACTGTAAGAAAATGACTTTAAGCATGTTTTACAACAGAATTAAAGTTAGCTGGACACTCTTTGAACAAATTTTGATGATATGTTGAAAAAATTTAGCGAAGAGAATTTTGTTCTCACCTCTGCTCTACAAGCAATATTGCTGAGAATATACAACTTTCTGTATGCTCCAATTATATACCTCTCAGTGCACCCATTGTTTATGGATAAATTAGCTGACATCTCGGCTATTTATCCTATTGGGTGATTTAAATGCTCATAGCAATGTTTTGGTGTTTACAGTCTGATTGCTTCAGAGGACAAGAAGTATTTAGCTTAATACAGTGAGAGAAAATACGCATCCTAGCACTGGACAAATGGTACAATGCATTACTGTTTCTGGTTCTTCTTCTGTCATTGACTTTTGATTTTGTTCTCCTTCCATCATAAACTCTGTGCAGTGGCAAGTGGACCATGACCATCATAAGAGTGATAATTTCTCCAAATGGATGCATGTTGAGTTCGGACATGGAGAAAGAAGTATGGCACACATCACTAATAGTCCAGTAACAGGGTAGTTTTATCATGTAGAAGATTTTTTTCTTATATTGTATATATTGGTGAGAATATACAGAAACCAAGTTTTCGACCTCCAACACCCTCGGCACAATTTTCTGTTGCCAGAAAATGTCAAATTTAGGTACTATTTCAGTTTTTCATCTATAATTACTTCCAATTACTTCCTGATGAATCCTAGCAGGAAATACTTTATTTCAAATCCGAAAGAGGACAAAATTTCCTACAACTTTCATAGTGCAAAGTTTTTTCTTAGTCTCTCAAAACGACCTGAACCCCTGTATATTATATAATTGATATATATGTATTTCTGTATGATTATATATATATATATATATATATATTTTCAATACTGATGGTCAATTTATTAATCATATAGTACTGTTGGCTGGACGATCCCGAAGAATGGTTCGGCCGCCAGGTGACAGTGTTTTTGATTCACCGTGCATTGCATCCTTTTGTGGCAAACCTAACCAGGTAATTGTACCGGATATAGGTAACCTACAGCTTAACGTGGGATCCAAGCCACAGAAGCTTTCTGGCTTACTTCTTATTACACAGCAAGCTGTAGCAAAGGTGAAAGTCGCTTTAATGGCCTTTGAAAATCACAGTTACAAACTCCCTGTGAACCACACTATGAAGGTAAAAAAAGCAGATGAGAATGGATTTGATCCTTGACTTGCCTGTTCTGGCTTTCTTTGGACATGGGGACTTGTTGGTGTGCCATCGGCACTCTGGCGTTTGGTCTCCATGTTGTACTCAAAACATCAAGTTTCGTCACCGGTAGTCACATTGTCAAGGAAATTTGGGTTTTCTTAGAATTTGATGGTGTAGCATTGCTCGATATTTTTCTCCATCTTGGATCGCGTCGACACTTCTTAACAGAGGTTACTCTCCTCTTCCCCGCAAGAGACTTGCCACTACCACGCCTAGGTGATCCAACCCCCACTCCAGTGCTCCATTAGCACTACAGATATTCAGTCCAACTATTTTCTGATCCTACCCTGTACTTTGACTCTGCCAAGGCCCTTGATATGGTACCTGTGAGGCAGTTGATCAACAAGCTGGAATAAAAAGGGATAGGAGGAAATCTACTAAAAAATAACAGTTGCTCTGTACCATCTTCAGAGGCTTTCTCATCCTTCACATGAAGTATGTTTAAACAAATATACAATACAGTGCAAGCATCTGGATTCCTTACAACTGAGAACATTCAATGCATTGAACGAGTACAATGATTCATTACAATGCTACCTAGAGGCCAGAATGAGTTAGGATATGACGAATTGTTACAAAAACTGAATATGACAACTTTAGAATGAATACGGGGATGGGGAAATGTCATTGAAACCTATAAGTTCCTCATCAGTAGGATTTGTATCTATATGACCAAAAAATAGATAAATGTGCAGGCAAAAATGACTTTAAAAATTAGTAAATATGATCTAAAAATGATAAGATATGACCAAACATTTAAATTTACTATACATCAAAACATGCTCAATTATACATCATTTATTTTATCTAGTAATTTCGCTTTCACATAGACAGCATAATTTACTTCCGTACACTCGCTGCACCTTTGAGAAATTAAATTTCAAATCATTTTGTTGAAGTCCCTTTAATTTGAGATAATTTACAGAATAGAACTCTTTCATCTGTACTAAAACTCTCCTCTCTAAATTTCCTTACGTTACTTCTCACTTTCATAAAATTTTACTTTTGGCATGGCGGTAGGTCTACTCAATGATCCACTGCAGATTTAATGATGATTGAGGATATTTCATTGAGATATTGATTGACAAGGATCGACACAGGCATGCTTCTGCTGCATTGTCGATATTAAAGGCAGGCGGAGCATTGCATTTAGAGAATGACAATAATGTATAATTTTAATTCTCTACTGGTGGATTCTGACCACAGTCAAAATTACTTTGGTTTTATCTGCCACCTGTATATTTTTTCTCATCTATATCTTGTCAATTCCTGGTACTATTAAAAAACTACCAGATTTTTCCTCAAAATTTGACCATATGACCACAAATATTATCGAAATATGACCAAAACTAGGAAAATGGTCTGAATATGCATTTATATGCAATATAAAATACATTTAAATACAATGAGAAAAGTTGAATCGGTGTTTAATTCAGCATTTAAGCTCATAAGAAGGCAGGAAAAAAATATGACTTGTCCTAAAGATCCGAACCCTACTCATCAGACACCACAATGTACTTAACTTCAAGAAATTCTTTCTACAAACCGGAAATGTTTATTTGAATGGACATTGCTAAAACTAGGGAAGAACATTGTCTGTGATTACAAAGAATGTATTGCTTAGAATGCAGAATAGTTAGTTAGTATAGAATAATTATTGCTAGTGTTGTTTTAGGGCGCGTCAATGTCTAGGTCAAATAATTATTGCAATCTAAAATATTCTAAAAATGTTAATATGTTAAAAAAATTGACCCTGATTGTTACTATAACACACAAATTTACTAATATGTAGATGAAGGCAAAAACAACTTAATTGCTACTTGATATAAAAAAAAAAAAAAAAAAAAAAAAAAAAAAAAAAAAAAAAAAAAAAAAAAAAAAAATGTCAATTCAAATCACAGGTAAGTTTTATTGCACAGAATTTTTCCAAACATTTTTATTTACCATGTTTATTTGCCACTAGTTGGCTAATTTGTGGAGCTTTTTAATGTAACGAAGTAATGGTACTTCCTATGTGCAATTTTATGCTATCCATTTATATATATTGAAGTATAAAATTTCATTACCAGCAATTATTATTATTCTTGAGTCACAAAAATCAAATACACAGTTAAAATTTGTACAAATTAACCACGTTAAACGTATTTTGCCAGTACTTTGCAACTTCAATTGCATTTGGTGTTGCATGAAACAGGTCATCTTCATTGCAGAATGATGGGCAATTACCAGCAGTAGCATTGTCTTTATTTTTATTTTTTCACTTTGATTATGGCTGGATTTCATAATAGTGTTGGTCTTATTTTTGTTCAGTTTCTTGATTAACAAATATAGCAATTGTTTACAGTTTGCCTTCTAATACTAAAACATTTAGAAATGAAAAACATCAATCAATATTTGTCTGATTCATGAAAACATCCCAGTTTTAGTTCTACAATAAAATATAGGAAATGATCTTGTTATCTTTTTCAGATGTTCTCGTAGTTTACAGCGCACAAATAGCCGTACCAAAAGAAGTGGTACAATTGATTGTGTGTCAGGTGGGCAGAAGATGGTAAAAAGAAAAATGTCAGATCCTGATATCCATCACCCAGGAAGTGAAATTGGTTCTCCACCAGGCAGCTTGACCCCAAGATCTGCAGCCATCACAATTCCTCAGCATGGTTCAAATGCAGGATCTCCAAAGCAATCATCAATCAATACAGAATGTAAATAACAAAAATTTGTAGCTTGGTACTGAGGTTTTTTGAAACATAAGTACTACTCCCAATATTTGTATTTAAACTAAAGTTGGAATATCATTTATTTATTTAATAATTATTTCCAATTACAATGGAGGTTGCAAACTGGAGGAAGTAGCTCTTTAGTTGAATTTTTCTTTGAATTCTGTTGTTGTTTGAGGAACATTGTTCACCACCTCCCTATCTAATTTAAACCAGTCCCTGACTATGTTTACCTAAAAGTAAAAGCTCCTTACCTCTAAAATCAAGTGCTAATTTAGGGTCTTTCCTTCCAGATAAGAGGTACATCTATTGTATGGCAAGACTGCAGGTAAACAATGTATTGTGGGTGTTCAATAGACATTTAAAATTTTCTGTACTGTCTTTTTGTCAATGTTTACTGTCTTCTGTCATCTGAATTCTTAGTAGACAATAGTTGCCAAACAAATTTGCCCAACTGGGTGTTTGTTTTCTTCGGCATTCCCTCATTCCTCAGGAAACCATGTGCCTTTCAGACACATGTGCACATCACATCACTGCATCACCTTACACCTCTAGCAGCAGTTTAATTATATAATAGCCACATTTCATAATTCTTACAATAATCTAATTTACCACATCCATTTCAATATGACTGCCTTACATAATCTATACACGATTGAAAGCAGTGTTAGAAGCCAAGCTCATCAGTAGTGTTGCTTGTTCCTACTTGACCGCATTCACAGTTTGGAAATAGGTCCCCTTCATGTTTGATATTATCTTAGGCAATCAGCAAAAGTCTCACAGAGCTAAATATGGTGAATAATGGAAGTGATCCAGCAGAAGATTTTAACTACTAGCCAAAAACTTATGTACTGATAGCACAAGATGAGAAGAAGCATTGTACTGATGCGTGATGTTCTTCCACAACTCACACCTCTTCATTCTCTCAACATCTCAGGTTGAGCAAAGCATTAAGATAATACTCCTGATTAGCCATCTGACCTTATGTTACACATTTCACAATGAAGACACCATATATATATAAAATCAACATTTCCTTCATCTTTGACATACTCTTCTAATGCATGGATTGCCTCTTTGTTTCAGAATAACACTAAAATTGGATGTATCTTTTGCAGCAGGTCGGATTCCAATGTAAATCATTCCAAGCTGTCTGAGCACAATTGCTCCTTAGTGTAAGTGTGGCCTTTCAGGATAAATATCAAACAGACTTTGTGGGTGTTCAATAGACCTTTAAAATTTTCCATACTGTCTTTTTATCAATGTTTACTGTCTTCTGTCATCTGAATTCTTAGTAGACAATAGCTGCCAAACAAATTTTCGCAACTGGGTGTTTGTTGTCTTCGGCATTCCCTAATTCCTCAGCAAACCATGTGCCTTTCAGACACACATGCACATCACATCACTGCATCACCTTACACCTCTAGCAGCAGTTTAATTATTTAATAGCCACATTTCATAATTCTTACAAGGAGAAGTTTCTGGTATGGTAATCCCAATCAGAGATTGATCAATGTACCGATCGCGATGGGTGAGTGGTTAATGGTCTGGCCTCATATTTGGGAGGATGTGTGTTTGAATCTCCATCCAGGCATCCGGATTTGGGTTTTCCATGGTTTCCCCAAATCACTCCAGGTGAATGCTGGGATGTTACATAAAAAAGCCCATAGCTGAATTCCTTCCCCTTCCTTGTCCTCCATCCTTTCCCACCTCTAATGACCTTGATGTCAGTGAGGCGTAAAGCCATAAAAAAAAGATTAGTGTGGATTTATAGTAAAACACTTCAGGTATCTCACCCTGTACCATTCACCCTAATGATCCTTTGTTTATGAGAATATGGGAGTTAATAATTGTGAAATTTTATACAGTTTATATGTACCTATAGAGAAGACATATATGTTAATGCGTCCAAATGGCAACATGTTTTTATGGATGTGTCAGTATATAATAAGTAATGGGTTTAATCCTCGCGTGGTGAAAATATTTTTGCTTTCTGTATTTCTTTTGGCTACTAATTGCTGTTTATAGCATTACAGATTCATTTTTACAAAAATTCACAGAAATAATAGTTGATTTTTCTTCAAGAGATTAACAGTTTTTAATATTATTACTATAGAAACATTATAAACATAAAAAGCTTCCATACTGTGAATGTTTGCGGAAAGATCCTTCCTCAAGCCACAAATTCGTCTTATTATTGAAGTTGGGAAGCATATTTCATTTAAATATGTAAATTTCCAATTTTTCCCTGTTACCTGGAATCATAGCAGGTGAATAAAAAAACTTTGTTAGTAAATCATAGAAAAATAAACTATTATTTCTGTGAATTTTCATAAAAATGAATCTATAATGCTATAAACAGCAAAAAAAAAAAAAAAATCGGTTAATTACCTTAGTCAGTAACATATGGTAGGGGGGAAAATGTGAGCACATCCCTACCTGCCACATGTATGACACAATGATGAAACAAGTAGGAGGGGGGAGGGGAGGAGTCAAGCCTGTGGTCAGGGGAGAAAGTTGACCAGCTATAATTGTGAAACAGAATAAGCTGTGTTATGAGCAGTTAAGGTAAAATGAAATTTGTTTAAAAATGTATTTTGGATCTGTTGTAAGGGTAAACATGTAAATAAATAAAACTAGAAAGATGTAAAAAAAATATATATACTAAAAATATATACCTATGTTGAAAAATATATATGACAACTGAATATAAAATTGCATAGTGGTAAGTGGCAGGTTTACCCTAGTTTGAGGCCAGAGGTATTTCTGGAGTCTAGGATGGGTTGATAGGCAAGTTCCCATTTACGGAGTTCCAAAGAGGTGCTGGTGTCCAGAAAAACTTTAACAGCCCCAACAATGAAACAGATGTTGAGATTGTAGGAATCATGTTAGCTGGCATGAATTGCTACTGGGTGGTCTTGATTGGCATTATCAACTGTTGCCATTCATCCTGTAGGATAGTTGTTGAGGGGTGAGACAAAAGTAGGAAGCAGTGCAGCGAACATAGGTAAGTTGGTAAATAAAGTGAGTAGTAGCACAGGTGGTATGTCCAAGAATAGGAAAGGATTCACGTGTGATGGGATTAGAGTAGGTAGTGTTTGCTAGATACATACTGCATGTTTTGCAGGGGGGTGTATTACAGGGAAAAGATCCCTGTGAAGGTCTAGGAGAGTCAAAAGGTCAGTAATTATGGACCAAGATGTTTTTTAGATTAGAAGGTCTGCTAAAGCAAGTGCAAGGGAGAAGGATTTTGGGAAGGAACATACAAAGGCATGCCCACAGTGATGGAACTGGTTAGTGGATTCCAGTACTGGAAAGAACTGAATGATGAATATCCATGCTCAGCTTTAGGAGGTGCACAATGGGTTTTGTGGGTGGTGGCACAAGAGATTTGCTTTTCTACAAGATCATGGCGGCAGCAGCAGGAAAATAGGGCTTGTGATAGTTTTTTTTTGGAATACCTGGAAGGTGATTCATGATCAGAACAGCTATAGATCAACTATATAAAATTTCACAATTTTAAGTCTCAGTTTCTTGTAAACAAACGCCGAGCAGGGTGAACAGTATTAGGGTGAGATACTTGAAATATGATACTATAAATCCACATTGATCATTCTCTGAATGCAATTTCCACACTGAAGATGACTCCTTGTTAATCATATCCATCAGGCTCGAAAATGCCTTTCTCCTTACACACCTCTTGTCACATCCCAAATCAGTTCTTTGTTAAATCATTTATCAAGTGATATCATTAGTAATTGTCATAGACAAATCTAGCTGACCTTTTTTACATCTGCTACAACTCCTGTCTTTGGTACCAATATTATGGTCTAATACTGTTCCACCATATTCAAGCAAAAGGCTGACCTGTATTTCAAAGCTCAGTTCTCTTACCTTCCTGCTACACCTCCTTACCATCCTCTTTAACAGATTTAGGACTTTTTGAAACCTTTCTATAGCATTTTTCCAGTGTGAGCTGCCAGCTGAGCTTATAATCAAATGATATGCCAAGGTGCTTGAATTAAATGCAAATAGTTTGAACTTTGTTCCATGCTGACCTACCCATCTGGATCTCCTGTCCAGATCCTTTTAAAGGAGTTCAAATGTTTTTTTTCTTCCTTTTTTTGTTGTTGTTAACCTTTTCCATAGCACTATTTCATTTTTAAAAAAATTATCCAAACTGCAGAATTATTAATAAGAATAAATGGTTTTGATCATAATTATAACCATTATATGACTTACTGTCTTGAATGGCTTGGATACACCCAGAACATTGCATGTTGGACTTCCTTAGTTATTTCATCTGAATTATTTTCTGCATGAGCAGTCTGGTAGCTCAGTGGTTAAGGTGCTTGCTTTCAAAAGTTTACTGCTCCAATCCTATGTTCAAATCTTGGTGGGTGCAGGAATTTTTAAGAGTTTTAACTGTTTGAATTCCTTCTCTGTTCCCAGTTTAATAATGTATCTTTATCAATTTCTAGTTGCACCATAAAATATGTTGTTTGTTTCATCAGTTGTCTAGCTGGATTGTATTAATTAATTATGGTGACTTTTCTCCAAAACTTCAAGCATCTTCTGTGTCAAATTGACTGAACATTATCTGCTTGCTAACATCAACAAATAATAAAAAAAAAAAATAAAAAATAAAAAACACCAGAGTTGTTCCATTACATTTGTAATCTGGATGATGGATGCTGTTTTATCTCTACATTCCTATTTTCAGTATGACATTTTCCGTAGTCATATAAAACACATTTACATGCTTCACCTACTCTGTTCTTAATGATCAGCTTGTTTTTTGGGTTAAAGGCAGACTGCTATATCGTTAACTATGACGGTTTGTTGTACATCTTTTCCTGAAGTGTATGATGATTCTAACTACAAAATTCTTGCCTAAATTCAGTTGCCAGCTCCCTTTTAAATACTTTCACTATTAAGTTTATCCTTGAAATGAACAACAATTTTAGTTTGGTACAATGTTAAAAAAAGTTTTGACCAGAAATGAAATTTCACAGTATTTATTTTGAATAGTCTGAAGTTATCACTTGTATCAGTATATTAATATATTAAATATCTTTCCTTTCATCTTTTTTAAATGTTACTTCACTATTCTTACTAATTTTAAATCTCCTTATGTATATTTAGTATGCTCCTTTTGGAATATCTCTGCTTCAAAACCATGTTCTTCGATTCTTGTTTTATATGTCAAAAATTTTTAGAACGTGTTTAACTGAAATCTATTTTTTTATCTGTATTTTCCTCTTTTATTATAATCTAAACTTGTTGTATTTAATATTGATAAAAAGTTGTATTATCTCAACTATTTATATCTTTCTTTTAAATTGGTGTTTTAACCTGAAACTTGTATTAAAATTTGGTTAGGTATTGAGAGTACATTGTATTAGTTAAATTTTACTCATTTATTTTAACTGAGGTTGTTTCCTTGTTCCGCCTGTCATTCTTTTGTCCACTTTATTCCCATCAGATTATTACATCGTTATTCGCTCATGCTAAAAACTTTCTCTAGCTGATTACTATAAAGTCTGAATTTTCTTCCCCTTACAAACGTTATAGCCAAATGATTGTATTTATGTTTAGAACCTGTGTACATTGTCATGATGCTTTGCATTAAACTTTAGGCATTACTACTACAGTCAATATGAATTGCTGGTTTAAGCATGCGAAGTAACTGCTACTTTACACATTTCATGCATCTCTGTATATAATTAAAGGATATTTAAATATCTCTAGTGTTTGTTTTCCATACTATAAACAGCAAATAGCCTTATGGTTTTCCCTTTATTTTTCTCACTGTTTGTAACATTTCGTGATGTTTGTAATATATCTATAACCTTACCAAAATCATTCAGAAGGGGGCCTGTTACTGATAATCTATGCAGTAAATAATTTTGTGAACGTTTTCTGTACATTGAAGTATCTTTAATTTTAATCTAAAATCATTTTCATAAAATACGTTAGATTGCAGTTGAAGTTGGTTTTAAAGTCTCACTGATTTTGTTATCACCATTCTCATTAAGAGAACTGAGGATGAAAATAATTTTAAAGTTTATTCTCCAGGCTCAGAAAAATTTAGTTTAAAAGTTATTACAGTTTCAGTGATGTAAAAGCACATGGCATGAAAATGAAAGATTCTGAATTGCTAATTAATTATATTGAAATCATTGTGAATATAAAAACAGATCATTTATGAATTTTAAGAAATCCTAATTCAATTTTGGCAGCAACAGTTCCTCACCAACAAATCTTCGCAGCCTGTGCATCATAGAATACTTTTTTCTTCTTCAGATTTCACCACTGTACTTCATGTTTTATAAAACTGTCCTACATAGACAAATGTTTAGTAACTCAGAATTTATTCATTTCATCTCATAAAATGCTTTCAGTATAAAAACTAGTGACTGTGCATTAACTCAACTTTCAGCTTGTATCATTTGTGGCTTGATTGTGAAATTAAAAGTGGGGATCAAGATAATACAGTCGGTCAAAATGTTTTGCTTTAGATGTGAGACTTAAGTAGAAAGTTTGGGACAACATGCAATATATTATATTTGTTTTAAAATGAAAAAGATCAAGTCATAAAAATTAACACTTGTGCTATTGAATAATGTGTTAAATATTTTTTTTTTTTCTTGCATCACTTTATCATATTTTTGGATCGAGTATCCATATTTTGTAAAGACCTAAGTGCTTCCCAGGGTTGGAGTTAACACTAGTCATTGTGACATAACAAACTATTTTTTATAAGGATATCATATTTTTCCCTTAAGTCTCGAAAATCAATTATATTTTCTCCTAGAGAAAAAGAATAGGAAAGTATAGGTTGCTATGGAGATAAAAATAATAAGAAGAATTGAGGCTATCGGCGTAGATGCATAGATAGGTTGCTTGGAATTATCATTGTCGAAACGAACTTGCATCTTCGGAGATTACTCAGTTTCAATGTAATTCCTAGAGGAATACAAAATATACAATAAACTTAAAACTGTCTGAAAGAAAAAGGACTGAATTATTTAATAGTTATAATCAGTTCACAAATCATCAGTTATAAGTTGGACCAAATCACAACGGTTACATGACACTGTCTACTTTGATCTCTTGTAAGTGACGAAAACTGCTGTACCGTGTATTATACTTGCCACTTGATAATCAACTGTATAACTTCAAATGGCCGCCACTTGAATTGATATAAATCTCAAGCAAGGAAAAGTTTGGTAGATATAATGAATTAAAGTCACTGCTATTGTTTCAAAGTCAGATATCACTATTTTCTCGTAAATACTTTATGATTGATATTGCTAATAGGTGTGTGTACTGTTCCACATAAATAGAAACTAACATAATATAATATGTAGTCACAAATTACAGTGAAACTTATCATGGTAACTGGTTAGTAAGAAAATAACTGGTTATTAGATGCTGGTAACAAGTGTATACACTGTTCCACATAATAAGTATTAATTAACTCGGGATTGTATTTGTAGATTACAGGAGATATTGGTTATACTAATGGGTTGTTGCTAGCTTGTTGTCAATATATAATAATATTATCAATTATATAGTAATATTGACATTACTAATAAGTGTATGTACTGTTCCACATCCCCGAGATTATTCTCACATGAGATCAAAGTGAACATATCTATCTATCTATCTATCTATCTATCTGTCACACACATTACAGTTGGCGGCTATCGGAAATTTCTTTACCGAAATTATTGATTGCAGATTATGAACTTCAACCAGACAGACCGAACCCCGTATTTAAATTTGAATGTCACATAGTGCTTAATGAATGTTGCCCCACGCTATCAGAAATCAAAGATGGCCACTGTCAAACATGGCTGGCATTCTTTCCTGCTCACACTCCTGCCTAAAGGCGCCGCATGCAGCACAACCTGCTTCGCCTAGAGCTCACTGACTATTGAACTAATTCTTAAAATGGCCGCCCCTATCTCTTCTTTTATAAGCCCTATCGACTGTGGCAGAGGGCTACACTAAAGGCACAAAATAGTTCTATGATCTCAGCTAATACTGCTTCTGTTGTTCTAAAAATTTACCACTAGATAGATTTTTTTTGTATCTAAAAATTTATGTCCTTATAAAATTTTCTGTAGGATCAACAGATTTACTGTTAAGTGTGAATCTAGGTGCTCTTAAAAAGTATGACGCAAATGCTAGTAACCTTACCAACTTAGGTGATAACGAGTTCAAAACAGTTTCTAATTAAGTTAGCTTTAGTTTAAAACCAAAAATGGCCAGTTTATTTATCGGTATCAGAAAAAGCTTAAACATGTGGGTTTTTGACGTCATCACTAACATTGAGTGCAAAAATATTACTCTGAGGGCCTTAAAACCTACTTTAAATGATTCTCCAGGTTTTCAACTGCCTAGGAAGCTTTTAATCTCGCCTCTAGCTGCTGTAATTGATTTATAATTAATTTCTGAAAATATTAACTTCTTAGTTTGATGCCGCAATAAGCAAAATTCACTATTTTCTGTAATTGCTACTCTGATACTGCATGTTACTAAAAAAGGCTTATGGTCTTTGATTTAAAAGTTACTCTTACATATTTTGAAAGTATTTTCTTTCACTGACTTCACGTGGTGGGCTCGTAATAATTCCAAATGTCTAAGAAAGCATTGAGACTTTAATGCATTCCATTTAAAACACTCTTTAACCGGTCTAACTGAATATATCTTTCTAAGATTGTAGTATGTAGTACCGGAAGAAATTAATTTTATCTCATGCTATCAGCTGATTACAAATACTGCTTCAAACCCATGGTTTCATGAAGTTTACAGTGCAAGTTTATGTGATTGATTACCATACCGGATTTTTAAACTTTAAATGGCTTTTAATTCTTTCCTATGATTTCTTTAGAACAAGATTTATTAACTAGAAGCTGTTTACTATTATTATTAAGACCTCTTAAAATGCCGAAAAGTATTGTGTTATGGTGAAACTACATCGTTACAAAATATTGCATTTACAATGATAGATTATGGCCTGCTGATGCTGTTTAGGCATGTTTAAAGCATAATTTTTTCTATTTAAGATGGATTTCTGATCTGTATTGATTGTTTGGTTAACTTGGTGGCTTTAGTTTGCTGCGTAATTGGCTTTAAGGCTGCGGTATCGGGTCTTTCACCTATGCCTGCTCTACTGTAAACAAACCTTGTTGTTAGAATTTGCAGAATTCTAAGATGGCTTACAATTTGTAGAAATTACTTTTTAATTAAGGTATACCATGTTTTTGTATTTCTGTGCTGTAATGTAGTTGATTAATGAATATTCTTTTCAGCACTGAAACATAAAACATTTGTGATCCCTAATGAGATACCTGAAATGGAAACATCTCCTCCAGTCCGGACAGTTGTTGGAAGTGCAGGATCGCCTGGCAACATGCCACCACTGCAATCAAATATTTCAAGACCAGGAAGAGCCCTTATTAATCCGTTTGATCCTTCACATGTAACAATTAAGTTGACCTCAAACAGAAGAAGGTGGACACATATTTTCCCAAAAGGTCAGTGCTTACAAAATTTTTTTCATTAACTCTATGTCTCAGGTTGCATTTGACTAATGATTTTTTTCTTGTTTTGCTTTGTTAATGACTTCGCTGCTCATTAGTTGTAATGTATATTATTATTAAATAATCAGTTGCAATGGAGCTAATCCCTGGATGAAAATTACCCTACATATATAGTTCTTCATTATGCAATTTTTTTATTTTAAATTTAGTTAAACTTACTCCAACCTTAATAGTTTTATTCCTCTTGATGACTCTGTTACCTACAAGTGGAAACACTCTCACTCTGTTATGCCTGAGATCAGCTGTAGTTGTTTGCAATGTTTACCTCTTCCTTCCACATACTTCTAATTCTTTTCCCGGTACCCATGCAGGATTCTTTGCCAATATATGCCTCTCCATATTTTCATAATAATTCAGTTTTCTGTTGTTAAGGGTGGTAAAATGTAAATTAGACATTTTCATCCTTTGTTTATAATAATTTGAGTAATATTGGAGTATCTTTATTAACAAGTTTAATAATCTTTTTAAATTTTTTTTGGCAGTTATCAAAAAGTAATTATAATGGAAGCTACAGTTGCCATTAGTTACTAGCTTATTTTTAACAGCCCTATAAATGATTTATTTCCAAGTTATGCTGCATTGGTTTCCTTTTAGTATTATTTCAAATTTGTCGTCAGATCTATTAAAATGTATGATAAAACATTTGGATCTTTTAATTTGTTTCTCTGGTACTTTACTTGGGGTCCAATATTCAGGGATATATTTATTTTATAAGCTCCCAACACATCTTAAATGTATAGCAGATAATAAGATTAAATTCAGGAAGAAAATTAAAAGAATTTTTGATTGACAACTCGTACTCTGTCGAAGAATTTATTTCTAAGGTATCAGCAAAATAATTACTGGTAGTTTGTGAAAATGTAATTGAAGTTATTAATGCAATAATAAAAGGAAGTTGTATATTGCCTCTAGGAACAGTGAGAATGCTAATGTTAAAACACATTACAAATAGTACTTCAAAATACTGAAAAAGGTTATTAAAGAATCTAAATGTATGTACTACAAACAAAAAATTCATGATTCTGAAAATAAAATTAATACTGTATGGGACATTGTAAAAAAGGAAACAGGAAAAAGTAATCAATCAAGTAATAATATTTTTATCAAAGAAAATTCAGTAGAATCTAATTTTTCAATTGCCGATATATTTAATAAATATTTTTTATCTGTTGCTGATAAATTGACTGCTAATAGCTCAGTGATACACAGTATGGATTTTGTCAGAACAGGTTTCCATGAAAAATTTAACTCTATGTCTGTAAAATTAGCTACTCCACAAGAAATAAGAAAAATTATCAGATCCCTTAAGAGCAAATACTCAAGTGGTTATGATGGGATTTCCAGCAGATCAATTAAATTGTGCTCCACAGAATTAAGTAATATACTAAGTTATCTGTTTAATATATATTTACTTGAGGCTACTTTTCCAGAAAGGCTGAAGCATGCTGTAGTTAAACCACTCGATAAAAAGGGAGATAAGGCAGCTGCATCGAATTACCGACCAATTTCATTACTAACAGCGTTCTCCAAAGTTTTTGAGAAAGCAATGTACAATAGAGTTTATGAACACCTTAAAAAAATAATATTCTAACTAAATCACAATTTGGTTTTCAAAAGGGTCGTTCAACAGAACAAGCCATATTTGCATTCACAGACAATATTTTAGAAGGAATAAATGATAAATTAATTCCTGTGGGAATTTTTTTGTGACTTATCTAAGGCATTTGACTGTGTAGATCATAAAATTCTAATACAGAAACTAAAGTATTGTGGTATAGATGGCATTATTAATAAATGGCTTAGTTCTTACCTTCTAAATAGAAAACAGAAAGTATCAATGGAGAATTTTAAGGCTGCCTTAAGAGGTCCACTGTTTTCTAAGTGGAAATTAATCAGATGTGGAGTACCTCAGGTTCTATATTTGGACCACTATTGTTTTTAATATATATAAATGATCTACCCTGTGTTTCATGTAAAAATTCAAAATTTGTCCAATTTTCAGATGACACAAACATAGGAATTAAAAATACTCCAGATTTATCTACAGAATATATTTCAAATTATGTCTTTGAACTGATTAATAAATGGTTTACAGCTTGTCTTTAAACTTTGATAAAACTCAGTATATGCAATTCAGTACATCACACAGATTAACACCAGATATAGACATAAAATTTGCAGGCCAGTCTATTAAAGAGGTAGAGAGTGTGAAATTTCTAGTTTTGTATATTGATCACAATTTAAATTGGAAAGTACATGTTTCTGACTTATTAAAACGATTGGGTTCAGCCACGTTTGCAATTCGTACAATTTCAGCTATAGGTGATCTCTGTATGAGGCAGCTAGTTTATTTTGCTTATTTTCAATCCTTATTGTCATATAGAATAATATTCTGGGGCAATTCTACCCATAGAGACAAAGTGTTCACAGCCCAAAAGCGTGTAATAAGGATTATGTGTGAGGTTAGCAATAGAACTTCATGTAGAGAGCTGTTCAAGTAGTTAGGGATTTTAACATTAGTGTCCGAGTACAAACAAAGAAAATATGTTATGTGGACATGTGTCCAGAAACGCTTACTTTCCATGTTAGAGCTCATTTTAGTTTCGTTAGTAGGTTAGTACGCTCTCCTGACCTCAACCCTCTTGACTTCCATTTATGGGGGCATTTGAAAGCCCTTGTCTACGCAACCCCGGTACCAAATGTAGAGACTCTTCGTGCTCATATTGTGGACGGCTGTGATACAATACGCCATTCTCCAGGGCTGCATCAGCGCATCAGGGATTCCATGCGACGGAGGGTGGATGCATGTATCCTCGCCAACGGAGGACATTTTGAACATTTCCTGTAACAAAGTGTTTGAAGTCATGCTGGTACGTTCTGTTGCTGTGTGTTTCCATTCCATGTTTAATGTGATTTGAAGAGAAGTAATAAAATGAGCTTTAACATGGAAAGTAAGCGTTTCCGGACACATGTCCACATAACATATTTTCTTTGTTTGTGTGTGAGGAATGTTTCCTGAAAGTTTGGCCGTACCTTTTTGTAACACCCTGTATATACACATTAATGTCCTTTGTAGTCACAAATTATACTTTGTTTGAAACAAATAGTAAAATACACAATTATGGCACTAGAAGTAAAAATGATCTTAACAAGGATTACAAATCATTGTCATTTTTTCAAAAAGGGGTCCGATATTCAGGGATACATATCTTCAATAAGCTCCCAACACATATTAAATGTCTAGCAGATGATAAGAATAAATTCAGGAAAAAATTGAAAGAATTTTTAATTGACAACTCCTTCTACTCAGTTGAAGAATTTATTAGGTATCTAAAAAATAACTGCCAATAGCTTGTGTAAATGTAGTCTACATAATTAATTTACCATGTATGCTATGACTGTACATCTCCTGGTGTATGTATTTATTTTGTTACGCAATTGTTTATGGTACCATGTACATCTTGTGGTGTATATATTATTTTGTGATGGAATTGTTTAATGTACCATTTACGCTATGACTGTACATCTACTGGTGTACGTATTATTTTGTTATGCAACTGTTTATCTGTAAATTGACAACTTTCCACATCCCACAGAGACAGTCTCTTATATTGGGATCAATGGAAAATGAATGTATTGTATTGTATTGTAATGTAACATGTAGGTTGTGACTGTACATCTTCTGGTATATTTATCTATTTTATTATGCAATTGTTTATCTGTAAATTGACAACATTCCATGTCCCACAGATCCAGTCTCTTATATTGGGATCTATGGAAAATGAATGTATTGTATTGTTTATTGTACTTGTGAAATTCACTGCCACCATTCTTAACTTTAATGTTGTTTGTGTTACCAGACACATAAGAGGAAGAAACTTTAACTTTTAAACTTTTTAATAAATTTGAAAATTTAACTTGTTGCCGATATGAAGTATTTTGTGGTATTGCTCGGTAATGAAACACTCTTAGACTTTCAGCTGCATCAAAATGTCTCACTTGGGATACATGAACAATGAATACCTCCACTCTCATTTTTAAAGTGTTTCATGGCTGGTTCTTGTAGTTTGACATAAACAGAGTAATCATCTGTATTTATTTATTTATTTATTTATCAATCTTGTTCCATGGATCCCTGCTGAGGAAGTACCTCTGAGATGTGAAACATGTCATTGTTGATACATATACACATAATATGAGTCATATATATATATATATATATATATATATATATATATATATATATATACACACATATATATACATATTTTACAAATACAAGAAATAATAATAAACATACATTTTTGAAACTGAGTTTTGCAAACGTCATAATGAGTACAATTAATTATTTTCTTCAAATTCTTGAATGGAGTAGAAGGAGTTGCCAATAAGATAATCTCTAAGTTTTTGTTTGAATACATCTTTATTATCTGAAAGCTGTTTTATACGATTAGGTAGTTTATTTAACAGATGTATCCCAGAATAATTAACTCCTCTATGTACTAATGACAGAGATGTTTGTGTTTTATGCAAGTTATTTCTGTTTCTTGTATTGAAACTGTGTACCTGTGAATTAGGTTAAACAGGTTAAAATTTTCTATGACAAAGCTCATGAGAGAATATATATACTGAGAATACATTGTAAGCATATTGAGTTTCTTAAAGAGTTGTCTGCAAGAAGTTCTTGGTTTTACCCTACACAGAAACCTAATAGCTCTTTTCTGTGCTATGAAAACTTTTTTACTTTGTGAAGAGTTTCCCCAAAAAATTATGCCATATGACATTACTGAATGAAAATATGAGGAGTACACCTGTTTCATTAATTCTAGATCTGCTGTTAGAGAAAGTGTTCGTATTGCGAAGGTGGCACTACTTAACTTTGTTAGTAGTGTAGTGATATGATCATGCCAACAGAGTTTCTGATCTATTTTAATACCAAGAAATTTTATACTCTCTGTTTCTAAGATTGTGTTGTTTTTATAGTTTATACATATATCTGGCTGTGCATAGTTTTTTGTTTTAAACCTAAATTCAAAATTTAATTTCAAAATTTAATTTTAATGAATTTGCCTTAAACCAATTTGCTACTACTCTAAGTATTTCATTTACATTAAATTCAATAGTACTGTTTGGTGTTTTACGCACAGTCAGGTTAGTGTCATCTGCAAATAAAACACTCTTAACTATGCCGGATAAATTTCCAGGAAGGTCATTGATGTATAATAGAAAGAGGAGGGGACCTAAGACAGAGCCTTGTGGAATTCCATGTTTTATTTTCTCCCAGTCTGATGAAGCATCTTTACTTATTTTAGCATCAAAAATTGAAACTTTTTGCATTCGGCTTTCAATGTATGATTTAAACCATTTACCTGCGGTCCCAAAAATACCATAGTATTCCATTTTTTTCAAAAGTAATTCATGATTTACACAGTCAAATGCTTTTGCAAGATCACAAAATATTCCTACAGGATTCATTTTATTATTCAGTTCCTCAAATGTGTTATTTAAAAATGAATATATAGCCATTTCTATGGATGATCCTTTTTTGAACCCAAATTGGGAATTAGTGAGGATATTATAGTGTGTAACATGTTTTATTACTCTACTATACATGACTTTTTCAAAAACCTTTGAGAATGTAGAAAGTAATGAAATGGGACGATAGTTGTCTACACATGTTACTGCTCCTTTTTTAAATAATGGTTTTACAACAGCATATTTTCGTCTATCGGGAAAAACACCTAGTATTAAGGATTCATTACAAATGTGAGCAAGTACATGACTGATACAGTCTGAACATCTTTTCAGTAATTTACTTGAAATATTGTCATAGCTGGAAGAATTTTTAGGTTTTAATTGTTTAATGAGTTTATTTATTTCTGAGACTGTTACTGGTGACAATTTCATCTCCACAAAGCTATTTGGGAAAGCAGTCTCAAGAAGCCTTAGAGCACTATCTGGGGATTGCTTTTCTATGCCTAATTTATCTACTACTGACGTAAAATGTTTGTTAAATATTTCACAAACTTCCCCTACTTCGCTATACACATATCCATTTTGTTCTATTTTTATGTCTTTAGAGTGATTTACAGTTTTTCCTGTTTCAGTCTTTATTATATTCCATATTGTTCTCATTTTATTGTCTGAATTTTCCATTTTCGCCGATATGTACCTGTTCTTGGCCTTCCTTATTACATTTCTTTTAGAATAAAGTTTATAGTGAACTTTCAGCTCATAGTTATCTGATTCTCTCATTTTTAAATAAAGGTCCCTCTTTGTCTTACTAGAGATTCTAATACCCTTTGTTATCCATCCCATGCCCAGTTCATTGTTTGGAGTGTTGAGAATTTTCCTTTTTTTGAAACTACCTTCAAAAAGTGTTAGAAATATATTCAGAAGGAATCAAATTTCGCATTAACACCCTGCGCATTATATACTTCTAACCAGTTTTCATTGTTTAAGGTATCTATGAAGTGTTTTATATTATTTTCACTAATATTTCTTCTATAAACCCAGCTTTTCTTTATCTGTTTAACAGTGTTCCTGGACTCGATACATAATAGCTGGGCATCATGATCTGAGATACCATTTATTACTGGAAGTATGCTGTAATTACTGCACTGAGAAATATCCATAAAAAAATTATCAATTGCAGTCCTGCTATTATTTTGTATTCTCGTAGGAAAATTTACAAGTGCTGTTAAGTTAAAAGAACACATCAAGGCTTCCATATCTAATCTATCATTAAGACTCTAAATGAGATAAAAACAGTCTGAAATTACCTGAGGGGGCCCTGTAAATTGCTATCAGCTCTTCCTTATCATATTCTAGTTTAGTAACACAACATTCAAAGTGTTGTTCTATACAATACTTACTTACAACTACACTACTGCATTCAATATTATTTTTAACAAAAATGGCAACTCCCCCTTTCTCCATTTTACATCTGCAGAAATGAGAGCTTAATTTATAATTTGGGATGGACAGCTGAGATATTCCTGTATCAGACAAATGATGCTCAGATATACACAAAGCGTCTACATTAAAATTTCTGGAATTTTGAATCTCTTCTAGGCTTAAGGTAATGTCATCAGTTTTACTAAATATTCCTCTTATATTTTGGTGTAAAATACTGGTCTGAACACTTTGACGCAATGACTTCGAATTGTTTATTTTATTATTACATACTGGTATATCAGTTGGAATTTTTAATTTCAACAAATTATGATCATCAGAGACATTAATTTCCTTTAGACATCTTAATAAATCTATTTTATTTACCCTAAAAAAGGCCGCGACTTAACACCATTTATCACAGGAATACCTCTTTCACTCACCTGGCATCCTCTGACCTCATCAGCTGTGACATGCTCTGTCTGAATCCCAATTTCATTTCTAAGCAAATGTGAACCTCCTTCGCTGTTGGATACACATACCTGGTTTTTCTATTGAATGCAAATTTTATGGTATTTTTCTGTTGCCTTGACGGGACATTTCAATGAAAATGCTTAACTCACAGCAAATTATAATCATAGAAAAAATAGTCACTTTGCAGAAAATGTGAAAAACTAAACAGCAGGTTAACATGAATAGCTCCAATCACACACTCTGCCTTTATGACACTAAAATCCACTAAAATCATCAGATAATATTGTCTGAAAAGTATTTTGAATTCCAAACACATGCATTCAACCGCCAATGTGGCACACGAACTAATAACAATAATAAAAAAAATGTTTTCATGTGGAGCACTAAATTATAAACGATAAAAAACCAAAGATGCTACTACATTTGTGAACTGAGACATCTCTTTAAGTATTGTTGGACAGAATATTCAAAAATTTAAGGAAGTATAGTCAAGACTTCTTAATATAATGCTATTAATAAACTGTATAAAAATAAAATTGTTATACCGTAGCTTATAATTACAGTTTCTTATCATCACTGAACAAGTGGCCTTAAAACATGATTGTTCTACATCCAATAAGTGTATTCAAGTTTGAGATTAGACTTTATTTTTAAACAATTTGCTGTACTTTGGTTTCTAGTATATAACAGGAGCTAATTAGCGAATGGATTTACAAAAAAAGGGATAGTGAAATGAACCACCACTTACCTTAGATATTGGTATCATGGGGTAAACACATAAATAAGCACAAGAATAGGAAAAACAATGAATATTTCGGTACATGGCCCTTCGTCAACAGGAGGAAATCAAAGAGGGAGGGTGGTGTAGGAGACCGTTTCACAGAATGACTGTAAGTCAAGAACATGGTGGGGGTAAACTCAAACAGAGGACAGGGAGAGGGGTGACAGTGAATTGGAGCTAGTACCTGAGCAATGCAAAATGTGGCAAAAAGTTCAGAAAAATACATTAAAATGTTCATAACATAAAGTTGATTTTGGAACAAGTGAAAAGGAGATAATGATGAAAAAATATTTATGAGGACATGGGCTCGAACTGAGCACTCAGCTGGCCAGTGCGGTACCACTCAGACCTAGGCTTACAGAAATAAATGCCTCATCAATTATTTAACCAAAGTATAGATATACAAAAAGATACAAAATTTTGTAATGGAATTGTAATCAGTATAATGAATCAAACTGTTATAAGAGAAGTAATCAGTTAAATAAAAATATTCTAGATCAGAGAGAAAGATAAATAATTTTCCATTTCTCCAATGTGTGTTTTTTTTTGATACCGTCCAGCTATGAGACACGTTTTCTTGTATAGGAAAATTGCTACGGCATTACCAGTAGGCAGAGAATGTCGCAATATTGCAGAAAGCAAGTGTGGCAACGTTTACTAGGAAATAGCCTTAATTTTCCTACTTCCTTCAGCAAAGAGGAATACCTTTATAACGCGTAAATAATACACATAATAATTTAACACGAGCAGCACATTCGGTAAAAGTTTTTATTGGTTTCACTACAATTATCCAATTTACAGCTGGTAATTGAAAATATGGTGGGAATCCATGTTAATTGCACAAGGGTAATACAAAAAGTAACGTCTTCCAAGCATTTATAGGTAAAGAATCAAATTATTTTATTTAATTTATTCTCCGTTTTAGAGGTTGAACAAGTATCTATTTTTCTACATCATTACCATTTCGGAACACGCATTTATCGATGCTGTGACTTTATGAATGATTAGGCATCATCGGAAAAGTGTTGACGCTTTGGCCTCTTATTCGGAAGGACATAGGTTCGGCCATGCAGATTTGGCGTTTACAAGGTTTCCCCAAATCTCTCCATATGAATACCAGAATGGGGCCTGTAAAACCCGTGTAGGTTTCTTTCAGTGCTGCTGCCACAAATTTTTCATACTTACGTTGGCAGTTGGTTAAGAAACATTGGATACTATCAGTTATGATTATGTTATTCCCTGACACAGTTAGCAAGGAATCAAGGATACATTATACTCATAAGCAATGTGCAGTTTTGGGATGTTTAAAAATGAAATAATATTTAAAAAAAAGCAATACTTGGTTTTGAACTAGGAACAGCTCCCTCAGAAACCCAGGATGGTAAACCCAGGACCGCTGCAGTCTCGATGCTTCCTTACTCGTCTAGTTATATACAACGCTACGAAGGAAGATTGTTTCATTCAATCTGTTTTGGAGAGACACTTTCCCAAAATAATTTCTTATTTCTGTAGTTTCGTAGTACTAAAAATTCTACCTCCTGGAACATGTTTATCTCCTCATTTGTGCACTGACCACAATATGAGTGAAATATTATCCGAAGGAATTATCAAAACCAGTATAAAAATAATTATTGTTATAGTTTTATGCTAATCAACTGTAGTATTATGAAGCATTGATCCTGTTTCTTGCCACGCTTGAATGCAATCCCGTTCATTACAACTTTTGGGACACGTTTCATAATCTGAATTTTGGTAAAGTATTATAGAAATGTATTGCAAGGTTGATTAACTACCCTGCCAAGACGAATCGTCAGTGGGAGGAGCTTAATTCCTTCCTGTTAGCCAATTGTTTCATGTATTGACTTAACGAAATGAAAAATCTGAAGTATAGAAGGCTCTGAATGAAATATCCACCAATGAGATTGCAAGGAAACGGAGGCTGTATTGTGTTGCTGTTCCCTGGGCTGACATTGATGTCAGATTGTGTAAAATAAGAGTGATAGAATTTGACAGCAGTCGCCAATAATATTTGTAAAGAGTGTACATTATTCCATACTGCTTAATAACACTACCTTAAGGGCACTTGCATGGCAATCTCCTATCCCAACCTTTCCCTAGGTATATTAAAGGAACATTTTCGTCAAAGGGTTACTCTACAACCCACTGTGTGGTTCAGTTATATAGATGATATCTTTATGATATGGTTGCATGGTGAAAACCACCTCCTTGACTTCACTTGTTCTATTCTTGTACCAACATTGCTTTCTAATCAGAGACAGAATAAAATTCAGCTCATTGCCCTTGCAGTTAGTCGCAAGTTCTACAAAAGATGCCTCAACAAAACTTAACATAAACCTACAGGTTTCATGATATAGTTTTACAGTTTATTGGAACAATTAGAGGAAATACTGATTGATGATTAATTATAGAAAAATAACATATACTAAGATTTGTTCTTCCTTTTCAATGCAAAATAGGTTCTCATTGTTTGCATAATTAAATATATTTTAAGTTCTTGGGTGTATAACATTATAAAGTAATATAAAATATAATCAGCATATAATTTTGGTCATTTGGAAAGCTAATTGTAGATTGTGATTCATAGTTCAAATTTTGTAGAATTTTGACATATCTGTAAGGAAATAGCAGATATGTGAACTCCTAGCACTATTCCAGTAATCCCTCTGTAGGATTTCTTTATTCTTGTCTATTACTGACTCTTCTTTCAATAGGCTTTTTATTTTTTTTGGTACCATCCATTGGTTTTACCAATTATTGTAATGGCTGCCGAATATGTTGGGTAAGTAACACTCTGGCCTTGCATTTGAGAGGATTTGGGCTTGAATCCCCATTTGACCATCCTGATTAAGATTTTCCATGGTTTTCCCTAATCACTCCAGGAGAATTACAGGATGGTTCCTTCAAAAGACCATTACCAAATTCCTTACCACTCCTTGCTCCCCTGTCCCTTCTTGCCTCTAATGACCTTGATATTGACAAAGTTTAAAGCTATAATAAAACAGCAATGCTTATTATTTACCAAATATTGCCAGATATTAAAATGATATATCTGAAGCTTGGCATTCTCATAATTGATTCTTTTATTTTTTGCTTTAAGGGCCTACTGGTGTACTGATCCAGCAGCACCATTATCAAGCTGTTCCTACTGGATCCACGACAGATCAGAGGTTATTTAATGGTTCTTCTGCATTAAGTTCTTCACTACAAAATGGGAATCGTAGTCATTCATTAGAGCCAGGTTCATTACTGAGATCAGCATCACAAATAACATTTAATGACAGTAAGTATTATTAATGGATTTTTTGTTTGATCACAATAAAAATGTTTCCACAATCAGATTAAAATCATTTGTGAAATACTTAGTTAACAAGGGCTGTTTTCATTTATGTTTTGAGCTCCAAATTATCATTGTAGGTTAATGTACTTTTGATACATTAAATAAAATAACTTATTGTGTTTATAGTATTACATAAAGTATCCTGCAATATCAATAACAAAGGAGTGGGAAGAAATTCCAGTAATAATATTAATATGGAAAGGATAGATAAATTAGACCATCGCTCAACAAGGTTGAAAAGAGAGTATTTTTTTAAATTTTTTTTTAATCATATTGCTCTCCTCCCTTGAACCTTTGTGAGTGATGTGTCTACTTTACTTTTATTTGTGTATTGCTGTAATACACATATTATATCCTGATTATGGAACAATAGTTTCAGGTCAGATGTCACATTTCTAAACATCTGGTTAACTGAATAATTAATGCGGTAAAAAAGAGTTAATAGTAATACTGCAATGATACTGTAAAGGAACTTTTTTAACATTAATTTATGCTACAGTATTTAAATAACTAATGAAGAAAGGGAAATTAACCCACCACATACCAAATTTGATGGCTGTGATGAGAGAAGACACTTACGTGGACAAACAAATACACAATATTTTGGCAACTGCCTTCTTCAGTAGTAGATAAACAGGCCATTAGGCTCCGTACATGTACATACACAGAATGTCACCCAATGACTAGCTAGGTAGTGGGGGAAGGGTGAAGGAACGGCTAAGGAGTAGACTATCGATATATCGGCAATGTGCGAATTAATATATTGCAGGCGGTGGTAAAAGGAACGTATGTTGCAAGAGTACCTAGTACTGACGCAAAAAGGTATATCTGTATATCTTTAAACAATTTGATGACTTCAGGTTCAGGTAGCATATCTTTAGTATATATTCGCAATGACAAATTATAAATGAAACAATGTCTTCCACATTATTCAGTCTGACATTTGTTGGTCATGCTATATGTAAAAGCAAGTTATGATGAAGAATCAAATGTTCCACATCGAAGTCATCTCTTTCACATAACTGCTGCTTGTATAATTTTTGTATAATTGTTTCATCTTACTCAAATGTGTCAAAACATTTTTAAGTAAAGTGCGAAATCTTCTGTAAAGTTACATATTACAACAACCCAGAATTAATATAAGGAATTTGATAGTAAAAAGAGATTCAGTGCAGACTTTTTAAAACAGTTTTGTTTTCGTGCCGGCATCATCTTTCTGATTTCTTGTGTCGTTTAAAAAACATAGCAGTGCACTGTAATTGATTAGAATAGTTTTCAAGGAAGATAAGTGACCTTTTAGGCTAAAACGCACATAAAGTTTTTGAACTTTGCCAGCTACCTGTGGTGATTCAAAACAAGTTTGGCATTTCTGTGAACCACATACGAAGACAATAAGCTCTCTTATTAATTCTGAGAAGTCTTTTTTTGCAGGTACTTGTTTGATTATTGAGGTTTAACGAGTGAGCGATGCAATGCACATGATTTGCCCTTGCTTCGATTGCTATGAGATGCAATTGAAGACCCGTATGTGTCCAGTTAACAGAAATAGCGCCATCTGTATGCAGAACGGAACACATCTTGATACATATGTTGCATCTTTTAGTATGTCACTGAAAATTTCATACAAATTCTCGGATGTCATTGATACCTTTTTATAGAGGTCGATAAAAGTTTCATGTACCTATATTAAGCTTAGAATGCTCGCAATGAAAGCAAAAAGTCTCTTGTCCATTGTTTGAAATACCCTAGTTTCACCAACCATAATAATTGAGTAATAGACCGCATTTTGTACTGCTTTGATTGTTTTATTTTATGTAGTACTTCATCACTCCAAATTGCATATAGCTCTTTAGTGATATCGTGTGACAACGACCTATATCCGTTGTGCTGAAGCCACCAATTTAAGTTGGGAATATCCTGTGATCGTAGCTTCAACAATGCAATGTAATTTTATGGTTGTCTTTGTGGCACCTTATGGCTAGAACTTCGGTCTTTACAAAACGAAAAGTTGAAATCATTTTTAAGAGGATGGGTCTAGCTGTTTTTATATTTTGAAATTTACTTTTAGGTAACATGCAGTATATCTTGACACCACGTTTTAAATTGGCTTTATGCAATAAACAAAAACAGTAAACGTCAAAGATTTCATACCTTTCAAAAGCTTTGCTCCATGTGAAAAACTACTTTGAGTGAATGCGTTGATGGACTAATCATCTCTTGATGATTTTTTCGACACAGGAACGCCATTAGACATAGTTTCTTTACAGATTAATAAACAGTTCTTCTATATCTCCATTATTATCTGCGATTCATTTTTAAAATTGCCCCTTTTCTTCTCTTCAACTGAATTAAGAGAAATAACTTTTTCTGGTTGGATCTGCTGAGCTACACTAAACTGAGCTACAAGTACTTTGGGTTTGAGTTCTTTACAATTTCGAACAACAAATTTATCCCCAACAATTTCCCGAAATAGACACAATAACAATATGCATGGCACGATTTCAAAGCACCTGCTTTTTACCAGCTTGACTGACCGAATGAGACACTTGAGACAGAGCCACGGCTGCAAAAGCGCTGGCGGCATGGCGGATGGATGAGAAGCCGCGGATGGTGGGCTAGTACTTGAGCACAGGGTGAGTTGTTTGCATCTGTGCATACTCTTCACAAATCCAACCAACATTTATTTATTTATTAGATGGTGTTATGTGTGACATAACGTAATGCTTATGTTATCCTTGGACGCGCAGTTGCATACGCTCGAATTGTAAGCAAGCGCGACCTTGTAGAGACGTCTTTCTTGCCATGCTGCATTGGAGGTAGGTAACACTGGTTCTGCACAAAGTCAATTACTGATTTGTTTTTATGCCTATGCTCATGGGTGCTCTGCATCCACTGTATACCTTTTTTTTTTTAACTGCTTAACGTCTCTTAACAGCAAGGTCTTTAGAGACGGGAAAGGATTGGTGGCAAGGAATGGGAAGGAATTTGGCCATGGTCTTTTGAAGGAAGCATCCTGGCATTTGCCTGGAGTGATTTGGGAAACCATGGAAAACCCAAATCTGGATGCCTGGACGGGGATTCGAACCGGTGTCCTCCCGAATGCGAGGCCAGAACGCCAACCGTTACACCACCATGCTCAGTTAAATATCAGAATGGGAACTGTTGTATGACCTCAATATGCTATCGACTATCCTATCCTACGAAATGGCGAATTTTCGTACAAAGGATATACTGTCAACAAAACCAAGAATTGATAATACATAAAACAAGAAACATATTATAGACCGGGAGGTGGCTGCACAGACCATCACATCATCAAGTTGAGTGATGAAATTCCATGATTAATCATATTAAATCTACTCTCAATCAAAACAAAACACACACAATAACTCACTCTCACAAAGCAGATAAAGACTGTTTTTGTCAAAGTCTTTGGTTTTCATTTGAGAATAAACAAGAAAATGACAATGAGAGAAGTAAAATTTCAGGAGGTATGCACGAACATCTCCGCTCTAGAGCGGGGCTCAGTGGCGGATCTAGGATTTTTCCGAACCAGGGCAAAAACTTCACGCTGGCGCCCCCCCCCCCCCCAAAGAAAACACCTCACTCAGTTGAGTTCTATTAAACTAACGTGATAAAAAAGACGTAATAGGAAATGAGTTCTTTTATTTCTTGCATTATATATAATACGCACAATCAGAATACATAACACGCAAGCCAGACTGCTGCTCACAACAGGACCGCATTTAGGCTTTGTGGGCCCCTAGGCTATACATGTGGTCAGTGGTAGAGGTGCGGGCCCCCTCTTTTTGGAGCGGGCCCCTAGGCTACAGCCTAGGAGGCCTATGCTTCAATGTGGGCCTGACTCACAATTGCAGTCCATAGGCCCTAGCAAAATTTGCACTAAATGTTCCTACAACTTCACTCGTTGAGCTTTCATTTCAGCGAAGGAATCTATAACTTCATCAAAATTCGTCTCATAAGCTGTTCTATTTTCGATTGATAAGATCGCGAGGCTAGAAAGACGTTCCTGGCTTATTGTTGATCGCAGGTAGGTTTTTATGATTTTTAGTTTACTAAAACTCCGCTCGCAAATTTAAACGTATTTCAAATAACTGAGAAAACGATACCAAATTCAATCATCTTAATTTATTTGATGTGAGAGACAAGGCGTGGGAAAAATTTTCATTATTTTTATATTGTGGACTAAGCGCTGACAAAAACAGTAATGAGCCAGAAAGAAATAAGTTAACGTTATAATATATTTCAGCATTTCCAATCTGTGGTATGCGAAGATGGTGCAAGTTATCCAAAGGCAGAATTTTAAAAATTTGATTCTCAAAGGCATAATATCAAAAAATACTATTTTTAAATAAAATGGATATCGTCTCATCCTGCAATAAGACTGTAAGCGAGGATAAGCTAGTAATCCAAACTTTCTAAAAACTATTAATATTTCAACTACCATCAAAAATCTGGTGTTTTGTAAATATGACTGCTTAACAGCCTATTCTTTAAATACGTTTTTAGAGAGCGACATTTTACGAGTGCTTTATTGTAGGTATATGTCTTGCGAAACGGTGGTATATGCTAATAACAATTGATAGGTTTGGTTCATAATGTATACAGAGGTAAGAAACAAGGCCCATATAAGTTAATGATCCGAATTTTTTTGACATTTTACTGGTCCTCGGATTGACAAAGGATGAGAGATTTGATAACGATAGATTCTTCCTTACCTGATAATGCTTTGTTTCCAGTAATAAATATTTAAACTCGGTTGATTCTTGGCTGTCCGGATGGCGCCACGTCATGTTTCTTGAAACCAACATTTCGACCCTCATTCTGGGGTCTTCTTCCAGGGCAGAACAATATGTAAACTCGTTCAGCACAAAAGTAGATATTAAAACAAAACTGGGCTAATCACTCGAGCGCAGCTGCAAGAATGCGAACATCAGATGGGAAAATTTGTAAATCCAAGTATATCGGGAGTTCCCACTAACAATGAATTCCAGTTTAAGGCCGGTCTGTCACAAAACAATGAATTTTCTGTCCTTTCAAGTTGCCGCCGCAGTCAGTGTTCCAGTGCACTTACCCCAAAAAAAAAAAAAAAAAAAAAAAAAAAAAAAAAAAAAAAAAAAAAACCAGGGTCCGCAGCACATGAATATTTTGCCCTGGCGCTTATAAAAAGATGCCACCAACACATGATTTTGGCACCCCCCCTGAAGTTGTCACCCGGGGCAAGAGCCCCGGTTTGCCCCCCTGTAGATCCGGCACTGGAGGGGCTTGAGAGGGGGTGTTCAGGGGTTGCCATAACAATTGCGCAATTGCTGCCATTGCTATAGCTCACAACGAGGTTATTGCATAATACCGGCTGATTGTTTAAGAAAACGTTTTTCTCTCACAAAGTTTTAATTTAAGCTAATAGCTTTCATGATTATTGGACTTGTAAAATATTGTGTTATATTTTTTAAATAGATGGAATAAAAGATATATTTTTGTGATAAAAACTTCGATTGTTCCGCACCCACTATTGGGTTCTGACCCATAGGTTGGGATCAGCTAACCTAGAGTGATTTGGGGAAACCTTGGAAAACCCAAAACCCAAATCTGGATGCCCGGACAGGTGTATGAACCGCCGTCCTTCCGAATGCGAGGCCAGAACGCTAACCGTTACACCACCACGCTCGGTCACTGTATACCTCTCGTGGGTGCTGAAGCCCCTGAGCACCCGCAGAGTCGGCGCCCCTGCTGCTGTATATCTATAGGTTTGATATGAACAGAGATATGCAGGCGCCCATTATGTAAGGAAATGTCAACATCTAGAAAGGTAACATGGCTGTGGGAGTATGTCCAGGTAAAGTTGATGGAGTGGTTGTTTAGAGAGTTCAGGAAGTCTATTAGATGGTTCTCTTTGTGGGTCTAGATCATAAAAATGTCATCTATATATCTGAACCCCACAAGAGATTTAATTGAAAGATTGTTGATTAATTGTTGTTGTTGACGGCCCAGAAAAAAGTTTGCATAGGATGATGCTTTGCAGGTGCCCATAGAAGTGCCGCGTATCTGGTCGTAAATTTGAGAGTTTTAGGAAAAGTAGTTTTTAGACAGAATGAGGTTTGCCAAGGAAATGAGGAAGGATGTCTTGGGGAGGCTGTCGTTAGGTCACAATTACAGGAAGAGTTCCAGGGCACTTAGGCCCTGACTGTGAAGGATGTTGGAGTAAAGGGAAGAGACATGTATGGAGACAAGGAAGGAGTCTGGTGGTAGAGGAGTGGGGACTGTGGATAGTGATTTTGAGGAAGTGTGGGGTGTCTTTTATGATGAAGGTAGGTTCTGTACAAAAGGCTGGAAGTGCTGATTCTGTACAAAAGGCTGGAAGTGCTGATCCATGAGAGCTGAAATCCATTCAGTAGGCAACCCATATGCCGCAACTATTCCAGTTTTGTGAATCTTGGGAAGAAGGTACAATGTGGCGGTACGGGGATTCCACGGTGTAAGGAGGGACGAAGAGTTGGGAGAGAGTTGGAAGTCAAGGAGAGTGCCTGCTTCTTGGTATATTGAAATCGTAGGATCTGTAAGATGTGGAAGGAATGTAGTGGTGTCAGAGAGCTGTCTCAAAGTTTTGGTCTCGTAATCACTGCGATCCATGACTATGGTCATTAAACCTTTGTTGGCTGGGAGAGTGATGATTTTCAAATTTGTAGACAGTTCTCTCATGGCATGGGTTTCAAAAGTACAGAGGTTTTTGGAGTGGGAATTGAAGTTGAGGAAAGATTTTGAGGACAGGTTAGATGTGAGAAATTCCTGGAACATAAAAGGGGGGGGGGGTGTTGAGGAAGGAGAGGTGGATATAGTTTGGATGGAGGTTTGAAACGCTCTAGGAGGGATCAGTCTCATCATGCTGAATATCACTACCATCCTGGGTGGCAAAGTGGTAAAGTCACTGGAGAGAGCGGCAGAGTGCTAAACAGTCCCAGACCAAAGCAGCATAGTAAAAATTCGGGGTTGGGGAAAATGACAATCCCTTAGAGAGAACGGAGAGTTGAGATTCTGATAAAGGAGAAGATGAAAGGTTAGTCACAGACTGCTGTGGTTTAGCAGGAGGTAGGGTGAAGGCTTTTGGAATGGGTGGTAGAGGGGTTGGGTGAGGAAGATTGAAAATGTGGACAAGGGCTGTAGGAGAGTGTTGAGTATGATTGGAATGTTGGTAAGGTAGGTGTAAACCTATAGCCAGATAAGTTTTTGCAAGTACAGAAAGCTTGCTTAGATATTTTTGCGCTTGTTTTGCTTGGATCTGTATACAGTCTGTTAGAATCTTCTGTAACTGATTAATTGCTTTTGGGGCAGACAGGCATAGAATTTTGTGTAAGGAGATAAGCTGGGCAGAATGCCAGTCTGCTTTGTATTAGAACTGTTGAAGGACAAGTTTGGTGAGGTTGAGTGACTGGGTAAATGAAAGGAGTGGAGTGGTGGGTGGATGGCAGCCAGAGACAGGGAGTTTAATGGTTAATCCATTTGGAGGAATATTTAGAGAAAGGCAGGATTGAAGGAAGGTATTGTGTGAACGCAGTTTCGCGAGGCGAAAGGCGTGAAACCTGTCAGAAGGGATGTATGAATCTATGGGTGACATGTTAAAATAAATTGATTAATGTGAGTAATGAGTCCTAAAACTGTCCAAACAACTGTTGAGATGAAAGACTTAGTGTGACAAAGGAAATCTCTGAATATGCTACAATGGACACAGCACAGTGGAAAAATTCAGAAACGGACATAAAATGTGATAAAAAATATAAGATGCAATAAAAAATATTAATAATTTATTGCTGTATGAAAAAACAGGTGAAATATCATCCAAAAATAATAATTCAGAAAAATCATAAAGTGCGAAATGAAATAAACAAAGAAATGCTGATCGCGGGAGGAAAAAGGTGCAACAAAACTAATTATAAATTACAGCACATCAGAAAAATTCAGAAATAGAGATAAAATGTGAAAAAATATTAATAATATTTAGTTCTGTATGGAGCAACAGCAGAAATATTGCCCAAAAGTGATTAAGAATATTGAGAAAAATCGTAAAGTGTGAAACAGAATAAATGAAGACTGCAGAGGAAGTGCGGAAAAACAATCAGAATCATCGTACAGAAATTACAAAATTGAAAGGAAGAGTGAAGCACCAACTGGATCATAGTAGCAACAATCCAGGCCGTGAGTCAGGTTAAAATATATGAATCTTAAATATAATGTGTTGGTTAAAATAAATAAGAACAATTCAGGCAAAGGGTGTGTGTTTAACCACGAAAATCTAAAACATTCAGCGCAAAATACCATAGTAAAAATCAGCTGTGCATGAAGGGCGAAAATGGAATTTCACCGAGATAAACAGGTAAAACAGATGTAGAAAGCTAAGTGTGATAATACTCTCACAGAAGGAAGTAGAATGAATAGGTACCACATGGATGCAGTAAACAATGAAAAACAAACAATTTTGCAAGAAAACAAGGTAATGGAAACAAATTACTGAGAACCATAATAACACGACAAGAAGGGAAAAGATGGAAATACAAAGGCATACGAATGTGAGACAGGAACGAGCAAGACAACACAGAAGGAGGCTGTAGGGCTGTTACAATAACAACAATGATCAGGATAATATTTTAAGCAATAAAATTAAGGAAGAATAGGGAAATGCCACCCAACCCTTACCACAGATGAAGGCAGCTGGGAATGACTTAATGTTGGTTGGGTAGGATGTAATGTTCAGTAGCTGCGTATGCTTCCAGCCTTATACTTTTTGCTAACCCACACAAGTTGTCATTACTCTGCCACAGATTTCAGAAAGCACTCTTCTTTACTTTGTTATTACTTGAAGACTTAACAGAGATGAATATGAATAATTTAAACTGTGGAAGGAACGTGCTAGTATATTTATGAGCATTGGGTAGGATTTCTCACAGATTTGAAAGTCAATAATGCCACCCGAGATTCTGGAAATACATAAGGATTAAGCATGCAAATGTTAGTCACTAGAAGATTACTACTAAGGAATGTTCACCAGAATTCAGAAGATCAATTTTAAACTGTTTATTTCAAAACACAAATGCCCAGGCTGGTAGCAGTTCTGCATTACAGTGAACGTTAGACATCAAACTTCAACTTGAAGAAGGCAGGTTTGCAATTAGAAAACTCAGTGCCCTAATTAGCACACATTGATGTAATCGGGTTACCGCATGAATTCGACAGTGTTTGCAGCTTACATTACTGCTACACGAGATAATAGAAAAGCCCGCGAACCCGCAAAACACTGCAGATGGTCCACACATAGTCCCAACACCACTTGAAGGCACGTCGATCTTTTTTGGATGCTTGGTAAATACTGATTTGCAATATGGGTACCTGATGTCTTGTTTGTCTTGCAGCCAATCATAATTCCTTTCAGTCATCACATGACCTAACCAGCCACTCTTGTGTTTCCCTAACACCTTGTACACCAGCGATTACTTTTTGGCTCTCTTTCCTCCATTTAACCCTGGAGTTCGCTGTACTGTCTTGCCAGTTAACATACCTTTTGCCAGGTCGACCTCTGTACCAAAACAGTTCATCAAATCTGCTGTCTCAACACTCACATTACAACTGGTAAGGCCATCGCCATTTCTTTTTATTTTCGTTATTTTTACTTGTTATTTTTCATCATATATAATTATATTACATTTCTATAGTTCATCTTTTTTAATTTCATTGTCTTCTTCCATCATCCTTGCTTTATTTGCAACAGTGATCATCAAATTCCTTTTGTTGCTATGTCATTTCTTCTATGTACTATGGGGTAGCACAAAACAGTCACACCCTCCAGTTTTTAATGTTCGTAAGTGATAGATTTACTTTCCCTGAACTTCTCATATTCATTTAAATCGTCTTTCTTTATTTTCCATCTATTCCTCCTCCTCCCTTTTTCCTTTCTCGTTCACTTTTGACTATATTTTCTTCTACATTTCAATAGATTTATGCTTCATAAGTCCTCTACTATCATTTCTAGCTTCCCCATCTAAAACCAACTACCTGGTGGTCTCATTGATGTGCTCTTGTTGTTCGGGTCACTTTTTACTTGTATGATAGTGTTTTCGTCTTTTTATGTTCCTCTAATCTTCCCACCTTCAACTATTGTAAATTATGGGTTTAATGTATCTACCTTGTTCCAATCTGTAGTAGACACCTCACCAATTTTTTTTTTTTGCAATGTAATTTTTTCTTTTCATTTACTTAATTATTGCCATCATGTCACAGATGCAAAGAACCGTGGAACTGGCCGTCAGACTCCATTGTCTTCTGTGGCAGCTGAGAAACGAATCCTGGCAAACAAGAGCTTGACTCTCTTGTGGGGTGCCACAGGTGAACAGGAATGGACTCCTGCTCTTACTACAGGTATGGAATTATTTCTAATTTTCTTTCTTAATTTGTTGTATGCATCTGTTGATGTTTTATGAATGTTGTTTCATGCAATTTTTCTGGTTGTTAGTAGTGCGAAAATAATTTTTTTTTACAAAAAATAACTTTTTGTCTGTATTTACTTAATACAGGAAAACAAAAATTAAGACTTTACTGTTGGTGGCTGTAGAACAGTGATACGATTAAGATCTGCTAAATTATGGTTTTTGTTTATGGTTCAGTCAGCGATTTCTGTACTGCAAAAATGTGATAGGATTGATTATATATATATATTTTAAAAAAATGATTAGGATCAATTATCTGGAAGCCCTGAAATCAAAACATTTTTACAGATTTTCTTTTATGTTATAGGGATTCATCCTGCTGAGTAATCCTTCTGGATTTGCCCATTTGATCATTCATCCTTCCACGCATCATTCACACACTCTTAACTTCAAAAATCTTTAACCCAGAAAAATGTAGTTAAATCTCTTCTTTAGTTTTTACTAGTCTTTAACACAGTTATAACATAAAATTTTGAAAAATTGGGGTGTGTGAAAATAACTGTAGAAGTTTAGTTAGAAGCTGAAAAAAGATTACCTTTAGACAATCTTCAGGGATATCAAATAAAATGATGTAACTTGCTGACTTTCAGAATGATGGGAATTTTAATTTTATTCCATGATTTTTGAAAGCTTTTGTAAAAACAACATATAATAATATGATTCCCTCGTCCATTTCCAAAACTGTTGATCCAAAGATTCTTTAAAATGTTTAGGGTAATATGTAACCTTCTAAAGTTTATAAGAAAACTACGATCTTTCAGGAACTTAAATAAGTAAGTGATATTAAGAAATTTGGTAACCCAATTTTTTTCAATTAAAAATCATATGTGTCATTTGACATAAAATTTCATGAATCAAATAATATACATCATGAAAATGTTTTTTTTTTTAATTAACAGTTTTTGTGTTTCTGGGTTATATATACTATTTTTAAAGTCAATTTTGCTAAATCAATAATGAATTCTATTGTTAAGTGTTTTTAAAAATGTTTTACATTTCTTTATTATGAATTCAATTTAACACACAATCTGTGTATGAACCTTCAGCAACCAAACGTAATTCACACTTGATAATTCTAGTTGATGTTTGTTCCAGCATCATCTAGACATAGCTGAACATTTTTTGATTGGGCTTTCACAGTTTGAATGGTTCAGGCCTAATTGAAAATCTGAAGTATGTCTCGTTTAGTCTCATCAATTGGTGACAGAGGAACAAGCTAAAATCTGCTCTAACATTTAAACTTTTTGAAATATAATCTGGCTTTACTTAAAAACTATCCTGCAGTGTGGCTTACATGTGTTAAAGTACCATTACACTGGATGGAGCATTATATGGGATTAGGTTAAAATACTGAGCTTGCTGTCATGATTGCAGTTATTAGGCAGTTTTATGCATTCACCTAGTCAAATGTTGTGATGGTTCTCAATCTCCACCTCATTAGCTATACATTTCACAAACAAAATCACAAGAAACACCGCTTGCTGCAAGTTCAAATATTTTCATTTGCAGTAAACACACACCCACATACACAAACAACAAACATGAAATGATGACCAAAGCCAGTAAGACTTATGCCTTACTCAAGTTTTAAACAAAATCCATATCCACAGTATCAGTGCAAAAACTGCGCTAGTATTTTAAGGTCTAAGCTGTACATGATGCAGATCCACATCAGATGCACCTGGCTAATGGCCGACTGGACTCGGATACATGTTTAACGCATTCAATATGTTAAAAACTACTGAACTGATTTTGATGTATGAAAGGGTCTATAAAATTGATCACCACACAACATGTCATACAGAAAGGTCAGAAAAATTAAATATGTTGATAACTTTAGGATCTGCAGTATATTTAATAAATTAAAAAAATTAATTTAGTATAATTACTTTTCTTTACATAAACTTAGTTCGCCAGTTCACAAAAAGACCTGGCCTAAGTAGATTAAATCACGAGCCAAAATGTAATAATAAATTAAAGGGTAGTGAATTTAAGTGCAATTATTAGCTAAGTTATGCTAATCACTTATTTGTCAAGCAGTCTGGTGACTCAGTGATTAAGGCCTCTGACTGGAGATTGCTCGGTCCCTGATTCGACTTTCATTCTCAGCTGGGATTTTGAAAGGCTCTTAAACTGACCTTCACCTTTGGCATAGCTTGTTGTGTAATTTGAAGTATGCCATAATGCTTCCAAGATTAGGATTCCGCATTAATCTATATCTGGCAGGAATGATTCGAAATCTTCGCGGGTTCTCCGCCGGATAGTATTTTCGAAAGAAAAGCTTTTGGCGGCTTGCTCTACCGTCATCATCACGTACATTGAACGTATGTGACAACTAGAACTGCACTGGAAGTCTCGCACATCCGTAGCGGGCAAGGATTATATGGAGCCATACTGTCTTCTGATTGGCTGACCACAAGACCCGTTTACATCCTGCTTGTCCGTAATTAGTCAGCTCTAGAATCAGCTGTAGACGGGGTTGGACAGATCTGCAGCTGGCGTCCTATCATTCAGCAAAAAACGTGGTTGTTTTAGCCACAGACTCACATCCCTGTTCACATTATTATCATTCAGACATATCTCAATGGCTTCTTTAATGACAGACTCCCACGTATAATAAGCACTTGTCTAGAATGCTCAGTCCCTTTGTAGGGAATTGTTCTCACCATGTAAAGAACTCGACATAGTTTGTCAATACGCTTCAAAAGATGCGGTTGTATGGTCCCTGATGTCTCGCTGTTCACCAAGATTCCTTTGGGATACACTCTGCAGCTGTTACAAGGTCTTTTTGAACCTTACATAGTTGACCTTTTCAAACTAGTCCTCACTTCCACTTACTTCACCTATAGTGGGAGTTTTTTTTTGAACAGACTGATGGTGTGGCAATGGGGTCATCTTTGTCTCGCGTGGTTGCCAGTATTTTAAGGAACATTTTGAAGATTGAGCAATTGAAGAGTTCATCCTTTAACCTATATGTTTCTATCACTATGTAGATGATACGTTTGTAGATTGGCCACATGGGATCCATAGTCTTTATGAATTCTTCGATCTCCTCAATAGATTTCATCAAAAAATCAGTTTCACAATGGAGCTAGAGGATAATCGTAGCTTGCCCTTTCTGGACATTCTGATCCAGCGGAGACCTGATGGAACTCTATCGCACAGTGTGTACACAAAAACAACACACACAGACCGCTATTTATGCTCCAAAAGCTTCCACCATCTGGCACAGAAGAACACTATGTTGTACAAGTTGGTACACAGAGCAAGGAAGTTTTTGGTACTAAAAATCTGCTGGCCGAAGTTGAACATCTCCACCATACCTTCATACAGAATGGATACCCAATTCGATTGATAGAATGGGCAGATAAACGTCAATTTGAGCAAGAAGAACAGCCTAAAGACCTAGCCTTCATCCTGTATGCAGGTAACATCTCTGGGAAATTCGGCAGGATTTTGGCATGACACGGTATAAAGAGTATTTTCCTCCGTCCTGCCAAAATCTGTGATCTGCTACATTCTGTGAAGGATGATTTGGGATTAAAAACGCCTGGAGTCTAAAGCATACCGTGCCAATGTGCAAGTGTTATATTTGCCAAACCATCCTCACTATCAAGGCCCGTGTGACTGAACATCAGCACAACATCTGGCTATTTCAGCTGGATTAATCTGCTGTGGTACAACACGTGATTGAAAATGGTCATAGTATGGACTTTGATAATGAGAAAGTTTTAGCCAAGTGTTCGTTCTTCTGGGAGTCTGTCATTAAAGAAGCTACTGAGATATGTCTGAATGATAATAATGTGAACAGGGACATGGAAACCAGCTTTTTCCATTCTAAAACAACCACATTTTTTGCTGAATGATAGGACACCGGCGCCAGATCCATCCTACCCCGTCTACAGCTGATTCCGGAGCCGACCAATTACGGACAAGCAGAATGAAAACAACTATGTAGTCAGCCAATCAGAAGACGGTATGGCTCCCTACGGGTCCGTGAGACTTCCAGTGCAATTCTATAATGTGAAAGTTCTAGATAAGTGTTTTTGCGAGTCCGTCATTAAAGAAGCCATTCAGATACGTCTGAACGATAATAATGTGAACAGGGACATGGATCTGTGGTTAAAATAACCACATTTTTCGCTGAATGATACGCCGCCGGCTGCAGATCTGTCCAACCCCCATCTACAGCTGATTCTAGAGCTGACTAATTGCGGACAAGCAGGATGTAAATGGGCCTTGTGGTAAGCTAATCAGAAGACAGTATGGACGGTATCCTTGCTCACTACAGATCCACGAGACTTCCGATGCAGTTCTAGTTGTCACATACGTACATGGACCTGACGATGGAGGCAGAGCAAGCCGCTGAAAGCTTGTCTTTCAAAAATACTATCCGGCGGAGAACCCCCGAAGATTTTGTATCAAAAATATGTCGGGATAAACTTGTTTCTCATCCCGGGTAGGATTAATAGTTCGATTAAGGCAGGCTACGATAGGGGTGGAATGTGCAGCCAATAAAAACCCTGTTACCAAGCCATTACGACAACATGAACCTTTACCTTCCTTATGTGCTGTGTTTCAGATCTTTAATTATAACTTTATATATTTGATTGGAAATTTAAATCTGGATTCTATATCTCTGGAAATTTTTTTTATTAATAATTGTCTTCCTAATTTAGTCCCCCTCCCATCCTCCTAGTAATTAGTAAAAGCTTTTTCATTTGATGCCCTTGTTGGTTTGTTGATTTTTTTAGAATCTCAAAACATAAATGTAAAGAAGACAACAATGTTAAATGCATATCCCATCTTATAATTATTAGTATAATTGGAATGGAGCATTTGCCACAGTGGCTACCCAATGCCTGATTGTTGATGGATGCCAAACAATTCTTCACATGATACTTTTATAGTGAGTGCCATGAACGTTGGTGGCCCAGTTTAGTGAGGCTATGTGCAGGTACGTCCAGGCCTGCATTTAGGCTTTGTGGGCCCTAGGCTATATATGCGGTGTGGGCCCCTATCGGCAGTGGCATAACTATTTATGGGCGGCATTTCTTTTTAGCTCTACTATTGGCCCAGGCAGTAGCCTCTCCAATCTGTCATTGGGGGCCCCACTTGGTGGTACAGGGCCCCCTTTGTAATGTGGGCCCCTAGGCTACAGCTTAAATAGCTTATGCCTAAATGTGGCCCTGGGTATGTCATTGCTCTGCCAGTAGCCAATCAGATTCAGTAACAATCCAGACCTTGTTGTAGTTATACGAGTGTAGAATGCGATATTTTTGTGAATTGGGTATTGCTATAATTCCTACACTAAATAATGAAAGATGAGCAGTATAAGTTATAAGACCCAAGCTGGATACCGTGGTGGAGTATAGGCTTAGTACCTTAACTAGCAGTTCTCTTGAAATGAAAGTTCTCTGACGTTAATAATTTTGATTGACCATGTTGCCTGTCTGGATTCTCAACTGAGATGGGTACAGGTCGCCACTAAATTGTTTAAACCACAAACTTAGAAAAGGTTTTGGATTACTATGAAATCACAAAAGTTCACTTAAAGAAAAATTTGAAGTTTATTTTAAAAAATCATATTTTTAAAAATTGCATTCTACAGTTGAGTAGGCGATCGAACAAACATTTCCAGAAAATTGTAGATTGTGGAGAGAAATGATACCGACAGCAACAAACACCTTTTGAAATTTAAAAGTTCTTAGTAGTAATTGAAATCACGGTCTGGTACAAGAGCACCCAACATGGCCGACACACGTTTCCAGGCTAGCGCGGCAAAACCGACCCGCAAAAAATCAACTGACGCGGAGTTACCTTACATATCGTTCCCGGAGTACAGACCAGATGAAATCGAAAGAAAGACATCCTCCACCTCGGGGCTCCCGCTTATGTAGATGCCAACTGTACACCACATGTATACTGCCGCTTAGCCAAAATGTGTTAATGATTTAAATTATAAAAAGTGTTCAAACTTTGATAGTGTATGTTATCATCTTCAAAATGCTTAAAGGATATTTAGCGAGAAATTTCTAGTGATTAGTTCTAATTTTCGTTTAATTTGTGTAGTGATAACGATCTCCTAACGCAATTTGGGGATTTACCTAAACGTTTGAATTTATTTAATTTTTTTAGGAATACTGCTGAATTTCAAATTATATAGATAAGATTAGTGTCAAAATGTTCTACAAAAATTCCTGAGTTCGATGGTGTAAATTTTATGAAAATTGATGGCGAGATGGTCAAGATATGGATTTAACAAAATTATGCTTTGAAACTGTTTAGCACTTACTTGGTTTTTAGTTAATAATTCTTCTTCTACTGTTTTTATCAAAAAAGTAAATTTACCAGAATTTTCTATGAATTTAATTACATGTTTTACAAGTTATTTTATCTATGGAAATGGTCTGGTTCACTCGCAAATAATTCTTTAGTGAAACCACATGTGTTTAGTGACGAAATAATCTTTAAAATGTTTATAAAATCTGGTCTACTGCATTCAGTGTTATGAAATTTAAATATATTAAACTAGATTTTTGGTTCTTTCAAGAAATCTACTTTTTAGATTGAGAAGTTACTAGGAACGTATGATAAAAAATGTTAGAAGTGGGAGTGCTTTTATCGAAGTGTTTAAAAATTTATTTAAGTTATTTACACGGCCAGAAACTACGGAATTTTAGTGAATTTAACTTTCTTTTGAAATATTATTATTTTCAAATTACTTTACTTCATTTAAAAGTATTCAGAAATGGTGAAATGCTCACGTAACAAAAATATGTTGTTTACAAGTTGGATTATAATGGATTATCTTATTCCAGGTTGGTTTAAAGTTTCTTTACTATTATAAAAAGTTTATTTAATGCTTTTACTAAATGTTGAGTGACTTTACTGCTTTTAAAATCGTTTATTTAATGAATTAGGTTGCGGTATCAGCTTCTATTGAAACGTTCCTATCATAACCTGTACTTGCAATGAAAACTATATGTTTAAATGAAAGCTTATTTCTTCCCTTATACTTGAATCTAAGAAAACTAGAATTTACCAAAATTCTAAGGTGCTTACAAAGTGTAAGGTTCTGCACAGGCAAAGCAGAGTGCAAATGTTCTTAGTATATAAATATTTAAAGCACAAGGAAGACAATGGAGTGCTAATTTATGATGTTGCCAAAGCTAAAGAGAGAACTGCTGAAGCATGTGATGTTAATTGTTTGCTGTGGCTGAAACTTTGTCATTCTTGTCTCTCTTAATAGCATTATGTAAAGGGCTGCTAAAACACAGATTTTTATTATTATCATTATACAGTCGTTTTATTAGTAGTAGTAGCCCAATTACTAAACTTTCTTCCTCACCCTATATCGCTCGTGTCCTCCTGGAATTGGGGCAATATTGTATACGGTGTGTGCTTCCTATTTCTGTTTCTCTCTGTGCCACCTGCCTTCATCTGTGATGTGTACTATAGTTTTGGTGTTTGAATATCATATTGGCATTAATGTTATTTTCATGTTGCTAAATGTGCCCTACTTCTCCTATAAGGTTATACATAAGAATATGTCAGTATTTTAAAGATTTGAAGGATTTAAAAATTCATATTTATAATTACTGATATTTTTTAAGACAAAGATTATTGCTTATTGCTTTTAAAATTTCCAAAGATGCATAATAGATTTTAAAATTGGCATTGTCTACAAACATTCATTGATCAGGAAAACTGGATCACATTTACACCTATGATGGAAATTAATTTTTAAATGGTGTTAGAAGTTACTCAGGTATCAAGCATGTTTCAAATAAGAAAGCTCTTTTCAGTGATAGCTTAGTGAATGTAGTGGAAGCCTGTTGCATGAGACAGGTCTGGTAACTTAGTTGCTAGAGGACATGCTATGAGACTATTTGATTTAATGAGGAACTAATAACCTTGTAATAGGATATGGTTTTTTCTATTTGTAAATCTTAATTTTTATTTACTTATTATTTCCTGTTATCTTTTTTGTCTTCATTTTATATCATTTTCGCCGTTTATGATGTCATTTAACTATAAAAATTTACAGTCTCATATTCTGTTCCAGTGGTTATGTTTTTATTATAACATTTTCTATTCTTTATTATCTCCCTCAAGCACATTCTGTCCTCCATGCCTCACATTACTAACAGTCTTTGACTTTACCATACCTCTTCCTGTAAATCGCCTTACACATGATATCAAACATACATATTTTTGAAAGGATATATAAATTTAGTCACCATAGGTACCAAAAACCAACTGGAGAAATTGCTTAAATTATACGAACCCCACCTTATAGATGGTCTATCCCTTCCCCATTATTACAACTTGACAAAATTACAGCCTCCCCTGATTTGTTCTGAACATTCTATTGCAGAATTTCTTTGCAGCTGAACCCTTCCACCTCTAGTCTCAGCACAGTCGGTAAATAACCCACTTTTCTCTCCACTCTAAGTGTCTCAACTCTCTCATTTCCATGAGGACTCATTATTTCTTACAGTTCTAAATTTTAATATGCCACTGCTATTCTGGTTTATTGATATTAATTTAAATTAGTTTAATTGCAGCCAAGTGTATGTGCTGGTGGCAGTTTTTCTACACACCTAGCTTTAAAGTCTTTCACCACCCACCCTTTCTTCTCCTTTAAAAATTTTGATTTTGAAATCTCTCAGAATGTTTAGTAAATTGTTAATTTCCCTTGTTAATTTATTGCAGTCCCTTACTCCTTTACCTACAAAACAAAATTTTCTCACTCCTTTGTGCCTGAAATAAATTGCCAGCTTTTGGTTATGGTCATCTCTTCCCTTCTATGCACTACTCCTAATTGTTTTACCAATATCAGTCTAATTATCATCACCAAAATATCCCTTGTATGTTGGCAGTACTCTCCATAAATGCCTTTTTATCTACCAAAGACTCTCAAACTGGCTACTTTATCATACTGTACAATTTACGTTCTGCTATACTTTCTTCAGCATTGCAACTTTCTCAAGAAATTTCATCACTTTCCCTCCTTCACCTATCTACCCTGTCTCAGAAATATTTTGACCAATTGGTCCAAGCTTCTCTAGCTTCCAATGCCAGCTGCCTGAATTCCTTACCTACTTTACAAAATTCAGCTTTACAGAAAATGATGCAATAAGAGATCCCACCTCCAACCATAAAGCTTTCATCCATCTTGAATACCAGGGCTTGGCAACAGTGGCTATGCTTCATTGTGATTACATGATTTAAGTGCTTTGTAAGCTATCTGACACAAGCATTGTAACACTACAACCTCATTTTTTGTCATTAGTATTAACAGATTTCTGTAAGTGCTGATGGATGAATGAGGCTTGTAACCACCATGCTAAGTGTGTTTTCAGAAATGAGCCTGATTTTTGTTTTGAATGGTGGCCATTTGGGAGTATTTATAGAGAAGTACATAAATAAGTGTTTCAGTAAGGATATGTATTTTCATTTCGAACTATCCACATCTGGTTCTAGAGAAATCCACATCAATCTGTTGTCTGTGCAATTCTATACTTTTATCTTCTTACTTGTGTACATAATTAAATATTATTTCTCAACTTACATGTTTAAATATTGGCTGGACAGAATTCAACCACCAAGTCAATTTTTGTGGCTCTCCTCGATTGTACGGGTGTAATCTAAAGAGTGCCTAAGTGTGCTGTGGTTTACGTGTGTCAGTGTACGAGACTAATTCCAATGAGTATACAGTCTTAATAACTCAGGTGACAAGATCTGAACAAATAGCCTGTGGTTTTGCATGACAAGTTCTGTGACGGTACATAAGTACTTAAAAATACCATGTGGATTTGGTGATCAGGATGTAGGTAAATGAGCTAAGAATTACATCATCCATTCATTTATGAACACACACTGTTTATGTGAAGAGCTCATTAGCTTCACTGTAATGTATAAACAATTTCCTACTTAATCCCAAATAAGCTCCTCCTCCATAAAATTATAAGCCTGGTAATCCTGAGCAGCACAGACTTGCGACTTATTATAATAGAGAGAGTAGCTCAACCTTCATATTTAACAGTTGATTACATTCTAACAACATTCATTTTCAATCATTGGGTGGATGTAACCTGTTTTATGATGTTCCACTTATGGTTACCTGTCTGGGTGAATGAACAAGAATGTAATAATTCATTTTGTTGGTGGCCACTTGAAGCCTTTTTCCTAGATTTAAACAATGTACACCTGCAACAAGAATGTCTTCAAGGTACAAGGCTACAGTTAAACCAATAATTCAAAGTTACCTCTTCATACATATATTTCAAAAAGTTTTTTTGAGACTGCCATCCTTTACATACAAATGATACCACTCAGCAATATCAGCAGTTAAAAATTTCTAGTGTTTTTTAAACTTTTCTGAAACATTTTCCATTGCTTAATGCAATTGTAAAAATATTCCATAAGGATTTCAGCTCTCTTTTGCAGACAACAATAAATGCTTTATGATTTTGTATGAAAGAGAGAAAAGGATTCATGAAATTATTAAAACCACTTCACCACAGGAGCCTGGCATGCAAGTGCCAGGTATGTGTTTGGCAAACCCATTGTACCCAAGCTGAAAACCTGTGATTGCCGTAAGTTACCTACACTATAAAATCATTGCATGCTTCAGTGACTATTGTAAAATGTGATGGTGGAATGTTGCCTGTCAATACTCAGATTGTGAGGACAGTATAACCCTCTATTAAAAATCCCTCAACCTGAAGGTGAGTAGTGTGCTGAGGAGGTGAATGCATGGTCAGGCAAATCACTTCCTAGTGCACAACCTCAAGGGAATGAGCCACACCCCTGCTACAATAGACTTGGTGGCATAATACTGGAGCTCCATGTTGCTCGACATCTGCCTTCGAACTTGTGGGACCAGAATAATAAAGCAATTACGAAAAAATCCCCCTTGTTGCTAGAGTTCGGAGCACGTACCAAGGCGGGTGGGCTTCACGTTCTGCGCAGAGAGAGAGGGGAGATGTGTTGCGACGCTGCCAATTTGCTTCTGTCACTTTACAGTGCACTAGCAGCTGCTCCTGGCACTTGGCAACGGCGCGACTTGCACCACATGGTGGCGCGGACTCAGAAGAAGACTGCCTTTTCAAGTACTGATACACACGGAACACTATTCCTCTCGCTTGATTGTGCAACACTTGGCGTGATTCTTTACCATCACTCATAATGAACACTATGACGGCAAAATAATCACTAAACACGGAACACTATAAGTGAAATAAACTGTAAACTTGACGAACACAGCACGACGCGCACAGAACAAACACAGGAAAGCCACTGACACGCGATTGGCTGTGAGTCACGTGGTACAGCTCCACAGGCTACTGCGCATCCGCCCGTGACCCGCCTTCATACTTGCTCCGGACTCTAGGATGGACTACAATAGTTTTCTAACAATCACAATACAAAGAAATATGCTGGAGTTGCTAGCCCTCTGACTGGTACTGGAGCTGTTGCTGACATTAATAATGGAAAAAGATGTTTTCTTAGAAAACACTTTTATTATTGTTAGTATTAATTAAATTTTAACAGTTAATTGTGTAGTGGAAAGTTGCATGAAAATAAACTAAAGAATGCCTTATTATAAACAGCAATACTTTATTAACATTCACATTCCAAAATGTAATACAACATACTCAAAATATATCAGAGAGGTTACATGAAATGCAAAGAAAACTCTGCAATTTACACAACTGCATTGAACTAATAATCTCTATAATTATTATGTCCCGAAAGGGGAACCTTCAAGAAGGTATTCCCCTTCTACATTAATAAGTGTCTAGAGGGTCTTGTGGGAACCCTAAAATCTGTGAGAAAGCTGAGGAACGGTACCTTGTTGTTGGTAACTACTACCATCAGTCAGACATGTCTACTCCTTAAGTATGAGAAGCTCAGGAAGTTGGTAGTGACATGCAAACTCCTTTAAGTCCCTAAGTAGTAGTAAGGGCACCATGACCTGTCATGAGTGGACAGACTTAGAAACCAAGGAACTCCTTAAGGAGTAGAAAAAGTGGTTAAGATTGGTCACAGAAAACAGAGGGTTAATGGCAGTTTTGAAAAGACTACCATCTTCAATCTGACATTTAACACTCCAATGTTGCTTAGATCAATAAATATAAATAACAAAGGTAGGAAAAATGACTCATTATTCACCAAAGTTGAAGGCTGCTGAAGTCCTGTGGTAAACTTGGAGTGTGCGCACCTCCCGAACCATATGCCTTGGTCCCTAGCACAAGAATAAGGTGTAAAACTGAAATATTGCAAATGTTTTGTTTTTCTGATAGGTGTTTCACTCATCACAGCCTTCAACTTTGGTGAGTGATGAGTCATTTTCCCTATATCTGTTATTTATATTGCCTAAAAGCCATTTCCTTTTTCCTTAATATGATTAGATCAATAAATGACAGTTTTGAAACCTTCATCCTGACATTTAACACTCCAGTGTTGCTTGGATCAATAAAAGCAGGCTTTTTTAAAACTCAACATCTGCCCCTATGTACTGTGCCCAATGCGGTGTTATAAGTGCCAACATTTTGGGTATACAACAGTGACATGCAAAGTCATCGCTACATATGGTAAATGTGGTATGGGTGCAAATGGGCGGAGTAGTGAGTGCAAACTGCCACTGATGTACATTGACTGCTCTGGGTTGCACCCTGCTTGGAGAAGGGAGTGTAGGATATATCCGGAAGAATGAAAGATACAGATATCAAAAACATTGATTTCATGTAATGAGGGAAAAAAGCAGTGTAAGGCTGTATCCCATCCATTTTGCTAAGATGTCCCTAACTTCCATCAGGAAAGAAAGTGTTACCACTCAGACAGCCGTTGTAGACATAAACATGAGCACAATGTGCTCTTAAAAATTTAAATGAGTGACAAGTCATAATGGTTGGAACATTCAATACCACGGATGTTGGTTGCAACTCGCCTGCAACTTTGACCATTACAGCAGTACTTAATGTTCCATCAACAGCAACATCATTATCAGTGCTTCTGTACCTACAACAGCAGTTGAAGCAACAGTTGTAGCAGCATGAACACCCACACCTACTAACAATAGGCAAATGCAGCAAACCAATCATAGTTTGTGACATATCTCCTCGTCGCCTCCCAGACTACCCAGTGGTAGGCATAAGGAAGGAATGAGACCTACCAAAACAGAAAGAAGAGAGATAATGAAAAGAAAAGAATAAAAGGAGCCCTGTTCTTCCAGGTCCTTGGTGAGAAATGGATGTCTGTCAGGTCTTCAGACCCTGAGGACTGTGAAATGCTGCTGGATGAGACGAAACCTGTTCCTCAGCAGTTTTTTGAATGAGGACCCATCCAAACCAGGACGGTAACAACATAGGTTTTTGAACGAATTGATGGGTCCTATACAGCCACCAGTTCAATCAGTGAGTCTTTTATTATGCTTGTTTTGGTTATATTTGGTTGGCTCTTGTTGTTTTAACTTTTATTTAATCTGGTTGTCCTTTTTAGAACAAACCATTCATTGTTAGTAATGTGTTAACTTTTCATGGCCCTTTAATGCCAACATTTTAGAATTTTACTTTATTTTGCTGTCTATGTTTCTGACCTCTTTACAGTGGACCAAACAGACATTAATCTAGATCCTTCATACTTGTTTGTCATTAGGGAACTTATAACTATGATGCTAGTGTGGCTTAAATCCGAAATAAAAAACAAAACAAAACAAACAAAAAACTAAACCTAGTTAGATTTAGAGAAATTCCACCATGTCACTACTTGAAAAAATTATCAGAATCCAAAAAACTAAAATTATGAGACTCAGTAATAATATTGAAGTCTTTGAGGGGAAAAAAATGACAAGGTTGCTGTAAGAAATATAACATCGGGTCTCACTTTGTATTTTCTGCTCTACTAAACACTTAGTGACCAACTCTTCCCCTTAATGAGTAACCCTAAGTGTTCACTCTGGTCTTCTTATTACCAAAATTCAATGATCAACTATGTGTCCTACTCCTTCACTGAAAAGCAGTTTGCAGCACCTGTCCTCACCAAGCAAGAATTCAAGGAATGATTATGCTCCCTTCTTCACAAAAATGTGATAAGTTATAATAGGTCCACTTCCACTGTAAGCTGGCAAGTGTCATTCATCTTTTTCCCTTGTACCATAAGTAGATTCAGACTTGTAGTGTAAGATTTATGCACTGCTGTCTGAGGAGAATACTAAGGATAAAATAACAAGTCTGTTGACCAAACAGTTATATCCTTTAAGAAGGAAATAGGACAAACACTGAAGCAACGATAATTAAGCACCAGCTTCGATGGGTTAGGCATATCATCCAGATGTGAACACACTCTACCTGAAACAAATAATAAATTAACAACTAAAGACTGTACAGTGAAACAGCACAATGAAAGAGCATTGGCCTTTGGTACAATCTTAAGTAATGTCTAGTAATCACAAATGATTGGTAAGATGTGGCCTCTGATCAATCTGCATGGCAGTGAATGGTACAGAATCTGACCAAAGAAATCATATGATGGAACTAGAGAAGATGAGGAGAGCTGTTTTACCATGATCCCATACTGGTACGTTCAGTTTCTGTCATTACTGTGGATGATTATTTGATTCTAAAACTGGACTTTTTAGCTATAAATAATAAACTTGGAAGACATATTCATACTCAGAAATGAGTTAATGCCATGTATGTATGTAAGTAAGAGAGCTGGTGTCCCTGCCTCACCTTTCCCAATCAGGGCACAAGAAATTTCCATCTGTGTGATGTATCCAACTTTCGTTATACTTACCAATACCTATCTACTCCCCTTTTTTTATTTTTTAAACCCTATTGCATCACAAATTACAATCTTAGGTCAGTTATCTTCCATCAGATATTTCTGCTTCATATAAGTTAAATTAGTTATTTTGTGTTAAGTTCATTTGAAGAAGACAAGGAATAATGGATGTAAGGCATGCATAACAATTTAATAACTGGGATGTTGTGGACTATTTTCCTCAATTGCAGATGATAAATACACTATAAATTATTTCTGCCAGTGCAATTGAATTTGTTTGATTATCTATTTATCAAACCCATTTCAATTCATTCTCACAAAGAGAATATGGTATGCACCTCAGGTATTACACCCTGATCCCATATGCTGCGGCAAGCCTTTATTTGGGAAACTGGGAAATTTTATACATTGTCGAATAGTTGTGGACACGCTGTTGAAATAAATACTATCAGGTAGCCACCTGGTATAAGGTGTGAGTATGTGAAGGGTCCTAGGTTGGATCCACACTTGTGAAAATCTTAGTTTGTGCATTTTCTAAAAATTGTTTGTAACTTTACAAATTACATTTTACACAAATTTACCAAAATATTTCTTTGCTTTTCTTTGAAATTGTATGATAAGCATCAAACCAAACTGTAATGCTACTAACAGCAAAAGATAATTCACATGGGGAAAAAATCTATTCTCATGCCATTATTGAACCTACGACATTTTGTGTACTACCATCATGCCTTAAATTTTGGTTATCTATCACTTTAGTTTCAACTGCTTCTCTACAGTTATAAATAAGCATGTTGAATTTTTCAGTTTTTAATTCTTAATTTTTCTTAAATTAAAGCCCGCTGGAGACAAACAGTATAAGAGTGAAAAGTCTGAGGTGGAATACTTTTGTTGTTTTTAATTATCCAGTCCCAATTTATTCACAGAAGACTTCTCCTTGTTTGAAGAAGCTTTGGGATTTTTTTATTTTATTTTATTGAATGTGTGTACATGTCATTACATTTGTTTTAAAAGTATGGTATACATGATCTTAACAATAAAAGATATTTCAATTATTTGCAAATTCGTTGGGATTTATACGAGCAAGCTGTAGTGATTTTTTTCATATTTTTGCAGTTGGGGAAATACTTACAGTTTTTCTTAGAGTTTTTTTATTTTTGTGTTTAATTTGTGGTGCACTTCACACCATTTGTAGACCTTATTTACACTAGTTTCTACACAAATTCAAAGATAGAAATAAGAAGTTTCATATAATGAGCGTTTTTTGTTTTTTTTTGTTTGTGTGTTTTGTGTGTGTGTGTGTGTGTGTGTGTGTGTGTGTGTGTGTGTGTGTGTGTTGTGTGTTTTTTTTAGCCTGGCCATGTGACATATTGAAGTTGATAATCTGCACCATGACAAGAAGCAGCATTTTGGCTGTCTTTTTACTTTACATTGCAACATCGAATTTCATTTCAATTACTCCAGTTCTTAACAATATTAATGAATAGATAAAGTATTTCAATAAACAATAGAAACAATTAAATCAATTTCCTAATAATAATCAAATTTGTTGTTGTTGTTACATCCATTTACTTAAGCAATAGTTTATATCATGGAAAGAGTACTGTGAAACTATTCCCTGAACATCCTATTACATAGCAGTAATTTTATCACTCCCTTGCCTCTCTTGATACTTTACAGTACTTACTTTTCATTTAGTTCCCAAATAAATTTTCACTTAAGTGGCACTGCTGTGGGAATTGTATGATTACCTCTTCATTGGACAGTTTGAGCAGTTCTTCCAGATCAAGTTCCTTTGAATTTCATAAAATGGCTCTCTTTCATAGAAGATATATCTATGGTTAGGATACTTGAAAAAAGTAGACTCCTGATTTTCAGTGTCAATTACCTCCATCACTTTCTCCTATTCCTACATCCATTCCTCATCCTAAAAGCTATTAATATAAAAACCAATTACCCTTCACTGATCCTGTTGTATGAATGATAATTCCAGCTAGCTTGACATTGGGAAGGATCTTAGTTCAACCTCAAGTCTAACAATCCAGATTTTGGTTTTCCAAAATCACTCTAGGGTAATGATATGATGGTTATTTCATTAAGACTATAGAATGTCTTATTCCTTTTCCTTATCAAAAATTACATTGCTTTATAGCTGCAAATAAAAGAAGAACTAACCTACCACACTCCATCTCCTTTTACATGTGCCACCCATTTAATTATTTATTATAAAATGCTCCCTTCCATATTGCTAGGATATCTATACCAGATACAGTAGAGCATTAATAAATCAAGCTAAATGGGACTGAGTGTTGTTCGGATTATTGATTTGTTCAGATTTTCTATTTGTTCGGATGAAGAATATAGAACAGTATAGCTTTTATTTTGTCTTTATAGTTACATTAGGTATGTTACGGTTTTAAATACCCTGGTAAAAGAAGTCTCCTATTTTCTTCTGCTTCATTTTAGAGATTTTCTTTGCTTTTAAGTCCCTCATTCTCTTCAACAAAAGAATTTGGGTTGGACTGCACTTAGGTTGCTGCTCATACCATACCATGGCAGTGAATGATGCAGCATTCATTGGTCCAGAATTGACATCAGCTTTGTTGTTACCTTCATCAGTGTCATTTTGAGGAGCTCAAGACACTTTAATAAAATTCACAACTGCACTGTCATCCAAGATTGGAAATCCTAAAGCAGCACCATCACTTCCTAGCCATGCTCTTGCGTCATCTCTATCACAGTCTCCAAATCCAGGGATTGCCGTAAATAACTCAATTATTTCATCCAATATTTGGTCTTCATCTCCTTCAAAACTGTGTGGCACATGTTTGAATTTTACTACAATAGGCCATAGTTGTTTCCATGCATTCATTAAATTTTGATCATTAAAAGAATTCTATGGGTTGGCTTACATATAATAGCTCTCCTTGAGCGTCAGCTTTTTGAAAACGCAATGACACATTTCCTTCATTGCTTTATTTGATGCAACATTTGTTTTTTTGTTTTGTTTTTTTTTGTTAGTAGTTTATGTTCATGTTTTCTTGTCCATTGGTAGGAGAATTGCTGTTATGTTCTGTGAAAGGAACATCACTTTGAAGTTGTGGTCTATCATGTTTATTTTTTCAGCAAATGGATTGATGGAGCATTATCGAGATAAACACCTTCCTAACTTTGCCCCTCTTGCTATACTATCTTTTGATATTAGAAATGAAATCATTAGCAAACCAATCAGTTAAAATTTTATCATTCATCCACTCACTTTTCTGTGCTTTATAACACATAGGAGGGTGGACAATATTTTTGAAGCACCTCGGTTTTTTACTCTTTCCTCTGTCAACCATGGCAGTGCATGAGTCGTACTAGCATTTGCACAAATCATAGCAGTAATTCTCTCCTTGCTCACTTTGGCACTCCTTCAAACTTCTGAACTCTGACTTACTGAATACTGATTCTCTGATGGCTTGGGCTGCCTTCATACCTGTTAGGTACCTCTGAGATTGACCCCTTACGGTAATGAGTTTTGAATGTTACCGTAGAGGGCAGCGTGGCTGCTGACTTAACATCAACTGGTTTCATGTGCACCCATCTGATGAGTGTCATGACTAGGGTTCGGATCTTTAGGAAAAGTCACATTTTTTTCCTGCCTTCCTTTGAGCTGAAATGCTGAATTGAACACTGATTCAACATTTGTGATTGTATTTAAATGTATTTTTTGCTGTCGTCAGTCTTTCGACTGGTTTGATGCAATCCTCCATCCTTTCCTATCCTGTGCTAACCTCTTCATTTCTACATACCCCTTACAGCCCACGTCCTCAATTATCTGTTTCATATATTCTAATCGCTGTCTTCCTCTACAGTTCTTACCTTCGAGTGTTCCCTCCACTAACAAATTAACCAATCCAGCATGTCTCAAAATATGACGTACCAGCCTGTCTCTTATTTCTGTAAGCTTCTTCCATAAACTTCTTTTCTCACCCATCATTTCCAAAACTTGTTCATTTCTTACTTTGTCTGTCCACTTAATTTTCAGCATTCTTCTGTAGCACCACATTTCAAATGCTTCAATTTTCTTTATTTCCGGTATTCCTAAAGTCCATGTTTCGCTGCATCTATGAGAAGAGATAAAATATCTGCAACTAGTTGTTTATAGTGTTGTGAAGATTATTTTATCATCAGTAGTTAGAATTTCTGTATTTATGTATTTTAGGAAACATAACATGAAAATTTGTTACCTGTTCAAACTCTTATCATATTGCAAAAGTTTCATTGGTATATTTTTCAATTCATTTCTCATTGAAATTTAATCCAAAGAAAGTACGAACTTTTAAAGTTCAGACAGACATTTAGTTAAACACTTTCCTGCTACTTTATTATGTTACTAACTTTAAAGCCAGTTAAAAATGATGGGTTCAACGGAGTTTTCCGGCAAGTCATTTGATTACAATTGTTTAACTCTACGGAATTAACAGCAATAATATGAAACCAAATGAAATATGTGCCTGGACCAAAAAACATTTCATTTAAGTCAATGGGGAGTATACACTGGACATGCACAAGGGGTGATTTGTTTTGTTACTAACGATTATGGTTAGGTTGAAACGAGGTTAGAATATAAGAAAAGTGTCATGAAAGGCACAGGAAATTACACGTGTAACCAATTTTTGACGTTGATATCTTGAGAACTAAGCGAGATTTCGAAAAAGTTTGTTCTGCAATTTCGGGGTTTGAGGGCACGTCGTAATCATCAATTTGGACTGTTCTTGTGCTGTCAGCATTTTAAGCTAACCACAACCTTATGATTGTGCTGTCATAATCTGTGAGGTGTAAAACTCAAAGACGATTTAAATCTTTCGTAGAAATTAACACAGTAAATTATAGCTAATGCTAATTGTCTTATCAATCTGACTTACTAAAAAGGTAAAAACTTAATAATTCAAATATCTATCACTTAATTAATTACCTTTCACTCCTCTGAGTTCAGTGGCTATAAAATTCGGATTTGATGCAAAATATCATGTCATCATGAAAGCATACAATTTTTGGAAGATTATCTGACTATACTTTCAGAAAACTGTTTTCAGTCATTATTTGTTGTGTGCATATTGTAGCAAGAATAAAATATCTCACCAATTATGCTGATATGTTAAGCTAAACTTCAACACAATCGCAGAGCTATTAAAACACCCAGCAACTACGCCTTTGTTTACAATAATATCGTGTTTTGGTCATCACGGTTCGATTCAACCAGTAGCATTGCATTTTGCCTTGTATTTTTAACACTTTTGATTAATTAAAATCAGTAAATAAAAATCAAATAAATAGGAAAAAAAACATTATAGCGGTAATTCTATGCTAATAAAGTTTCAAAATAAAAATAGTAGACGTAAATTTGAATTTGGTTATTTTGTGGAGGAGTATACAAACACAGTATGTCAGAGGCATTATACCTCTAGAATTCGCAATTTAACATTGAATCTGATAATGCTGCATACATACTGTACTTCACGTTCACAGTGGAGGCTGTGTAAAAGTTGGACAGAGGCCCTCTAAAAATTCTAGCTGTAACCAAAATTTTATTTGGCAGCGTCTTGAGCTCTAGTCATGCTCTTTATTTCTTAGATGCCAAACTACCATATAGATTCATAAGTTTTTAAAATATGCATGTCTTGCTATTTAAATAATTTTGAATTGTGTTACAAATGAACGTTACTGTATTTTTAACAACAAGCACAACTTTTTCGTAGATTTTTTTTTCATTGTATGAGTTCATGATCTGTTCTTTACAGTTTCTTGTATTAATATGATAATGGATGTGAGAAAAGCTTCGTGACTAGTGCAAGACTTCTCAAAACTCAGTTTCAATAAACTTCATTTTTCATTAAATTTTACCAGATATTTCTTAATTAAGTGTATGGTTCCATGATTTATTAGTCAGATTGAGGGCATAATACTTTATACGACTGTATGTACCAGTTCAAAATGTAAGTAAACTGATACCTGAATGTTGCAAGGTTTTATTTTTATTTTATGTCCTCTGCTTGTATTGTCTCTTAAGCTATATCTTATTGAAGTTATTAATAAGACTTGTGTGTACTTCAAGAATTCCATGTAAATGTTGTAACCTACTTGGAAAAAAGAATAGAAAAAAACCACCCCCTTATACCATCCCCTTCTACACTCCTGGAAATTGAAATAAGAACACATTGACACCGGTGTGTAAGACCCACCATACTTCCTCAGGACACTACGAGAGGGCTGTACAAGCAATGATCAAACGCACGGCACAGCGGACACACCAGGAACAGCAGTGTTGGCCATCGAAGGGCGCTAGCTGCGCAGCGGTAGGGCACCTCCGCAGTCAGTGTCAGCCAGCTTGCCGTGGCATACGGAGCTCCATCTCAGTCTTTAACACTGGTAGCATGCCGCGACAGCGTGTACGTGAACCGTATGTGCAGTTGACGGACTTTGAGCGAGGGCGTTGTAACAGCCCTAATACCTGAATTTTGAATAATATTGTACTGTGTGAAATATTTGTAGTGAGCCAAAGTTTGCTTGAAAGTGATTTGATATGTTTATTTTGTAATTTCTTGTAAATAAGTGTATATAGACTTTGTTTTAGGTAAGAAAATTATTTAAAGACCATTTAATATGTTTAAGAACCGAATGATGCAAGAGAATTTGTTAAAAGTTTGTAATTACTTGTATTAATGTATGTTTCGATGTCTACAGGACAATTTTCCACCATTTGAAAGGATTTCTGTAAATAATTTTGTATTTAAGTATCTCTAATTACCATTTCTAATCATTTTGTAATGTTATTAATTAATTTTGTATCAATTCCGATTGTTTTTAATATGTTTGATTGTTTGAGTGATTGTTTATGATCGAGAAATATCGGGCGGATGCCTTTGAAGAATTCTCGTAATTTCGATAGACTCTATATAAACAGATCGCCTGGACAGAGAGTTTAGTTTGCATTAAGTATTCATTCAGTGTTACAGAGTCATTCATGCAAGTCAATATTGCATCTTTGGATTGTAACAACTATGCTTGTGAATGTCGCAGACTTGTTTTGATTTGTTCAAAATAAACGAACATCTCAACATAACCTTGTTTTTGGTGGACTTTGTTAATTAATTAATGCAGTAATTAATTAACCCACCAAAGAACCTTAACATGGCGACCGTTGACATGACGAGAAGTTCTTAAACATCTGTGGGATGTTTATCTTCTAAAAAGAATCTGCAGAAAGTTGCGACGGAGTATCGGCGATTTAAGCGAAATAACCTGCGAGGAAATTTCGACCGGCGACGACACGGATTTGACGGCCTAAGGCGGAGATTTTTCATCGGCAATCGGCTGTAATCTTCCGACGACGAGTGGATTTCCTTCGGCCTCAAAATCGTCTTCCTACAGTGAATTGTGAAAAGTGTGGTTAAGTGTTTGAAGTCAGTGTGGTGCTTAATGATCAATTAAGTGCTTCTAAGTGAAATTTAATGTGATACAAAATTGAGGAAGAATTGTAAGTACTGCATTGAATATTCAAGTGATTTATTTTGCATGTTAATGTGTGGCAGATTGGAAAGATTTTAATTTTTCTTAATTTTGTTTTTTATGTTGATTTTGCTAATTACTAAAAATGGCTGATAGTCAGAACCTGCAAGCTATTCTAGAGTCATTTGTAGCCAATTTTAATGCAAAATTTTCTGAACTTGATGGTAAACTTGACAGCAAGTTTTTGGAATTCAGAAGTGAATTAATAAGTGATAATGACAGCAAATTTTCTGAAATTAAGTCTCAGTTTTCCGAAATTGATGACAAATTTGATAATAAATTTTCCAAATTTGATAGTAAGTTTTCCAAATTGGATAACAAATTTTCTGAATTTAAAACTGAGTTAAATCTTGACAGCAAATTTTCTGAAATTAATGATAAGTTTTCTCAACTGCAACAAAACAATGATAAAACATTCTCTGATTTGACTAAATGTTTTGATATTAAAATTGCAGAGCAATTTCAGGGTTTTAGCTCTCAATTCAAGGAAGATATTAACAATTTAGATTCTAAATTGGGGAAGGTAGTAACAGAATGTAAGGAAAAATTTGAAAAGGTTACAGAAATTTGTGAACAGAATAAGGCTGAATGTGAAAATTTAATTTATAAAGAAGTCAGTGAAAATTGTGATAAGATGAGGGAGGAATATGTTGCTTTATTCCAAGCTAATGATGTTAAAACTACTGAGTTGAGACAGGAAGTGGTTGGTTTAGGGAAAAATATTAATACATTGGTAAATCAACAGGAACAGTTAGCGCGTGGATTAGAAAGTAATGTAAATCAGTTAGAAAAAAGGGTTACTGGGTTACAGGTTCAGTTAAGTCAGATTCCCTTAACAGGTAATCCAAATTTCAGTGTCGATGTAAAAGAAGAATTTGAATTCTATGATGATAGTGGGAGGCTTCACCCTATTGAATTTATAGATAATTTTGAAAGGTCAGACTACTTTAAGTTGTTACCCGACAGTAAGAAAATTGCACTTGTGGGTAAACATCTAAAATCTTATGCTAGGGCATGGGGTGATAGACAAGCTAGGGAAGTGACTGACTACAAGCTGTTTAAAGAAAACTTTTTGAAACATTTTTGGTCGACAAGCAGGCAAATTCAAGAAAAGAGGGAGTTAATGACTGGTAGACCCTATAAACCTGGTAGGGAAACTCAACATGATTTTTTTCATAAATGTTGGATCCGTTGTAAGTATTTAGACCATCCTTATGGAGAGGAGGAATTTATTGATTTGATAGGAGCTAGGTTACCCCAGCAAACAAGAAATTTAATTGCCACTTTGGATGTAGTAAATGTGGATAGAGTTTCAGAATTGTTGAGACGCTTGGATGCCCAGGAGTCATTCAATGAACAACATTACCACCATCAACACCATAGGAGGGGCAGCAGGAGTCCCCCTAGAAGGGGTAATGGGTCAAGGGATGGTAGATCCAGGGGATGGGATCGTGATAATTACGCAAGGAGGGATAATAATGGGGGAGTGAGAGAACAGAACCCTCAATCTGAAAGGGAAAGGCAGCATGGGGGGCAGGCAAACTAAAGACCACCCCTGTTATGGGCCCCGCAGTGGTGGACAAGAAGGTGGGTCCAGGTACCAACTGCTATAGCGTTAATTCTATTTTTATGAATAATCCCCGAGAAGATTTATTGGAAGTGGTGGGGGTAGCAGCAAGTGAATTTCAGGATAAGGTTATGATAGATGTAATTAATGATGTTGATGATGTAAAGGTTGATAATAAGATAAAGCAGGAAGGGGACCACAATAGTACCTTATCACTAGAATCAGTGTGCGAAAGTAATAATTTTCATGTAGAAGATTTTAGAAATGGTCACTGCTTAATTACAAAAAGGGGTGCAGAATTTATAGTGCATACTACAGTGTGGCTATCGGAAACTTGTAAGGTCCAGAATAGCATAGTTGGCACTATGTGTGCTTGTATAGGTGGTAATGAAGTTTGTAGAAGTGCTGAAATCGAGGAGTTTCTCAGGTATCTTGAAGATGAAGGTGACACAGTGGTGTGGATAGGAGACCCAGATGAGGAGGAGAATTGTAAGTCAAAGTATTTGTCTTCTGAAGAGAGAGTGGTTGAAAAGCCTTATGTACCAATCCCTAAGTTGGAAAATGTCCTAATTTTGACCTGGCTGATACGTTATTTAGCTCTTTATTTGGTGTAGATGATGACATTGAAGGAATTGGTGGGAGTAAGAATTTATCTGAACCAGTTTCTAATTTGGAAAATTGTACAGAATGTGACTTAGATGACACTATGTTTTGTACTCTCTTTGATGTGGAAGGTAATAGTGAAGTAGTAGTTGCTGAGAAAAATAACTATTTTGTGGAGGAAGTCAGTAAGCCAGATGTTAAAACAGTTTTAGGTACTGATTCAGATAAGTTGGTAAGTTTAAGTAGTAATCAGATGATGAAGAGTGGGGTTGGGAGTAATGATGGACAAAACTGTAGTAGTGAGAATAATAAATTTGTATTACCAGTTGAGTCAACAGCATTGCTTTTAAGTGACAATCAATTTGCTAAAACAGAACCATTGTATGTCTCAGCTGTTGTGTGGTTGTACCAAAGTCTGTTGTCTGAGATGATTGGAAGTTTGTGTTTCTGTATGTATATAATGAAGCTTTGTGAAAATAGAAATGTAATATTAAATGTGTATACAAAAGTTGAAGAAAACTGGAAGGTTAGGAAAAAGTAACTTACATGGTTCTGGGTTTCCAGGGAAATCCTGAAACCCACTTATGAGAATTAATTGAAATGCATGGTTTGGGGAGGGTTCCCTACATGTAAATATCTAATTTTGTAAATAAGTATGTCAATTGATGCATGTAAATATTTTGTGTGAGTACTTAAGCTCAGATGCAGATGTAAGCATTTCAATGTATAATTTGTGACAGTTTTGTGGAGAGACTTTTGGTATTTTCATGATGTTGTGACTTTTTACATTGTGGTGACAAATTATCAGCTGTAAAATGTAAACAGACTGGTGTAATTAACAAGCAGACATCAAGTGTGTAATTTGGAGTGAAAAAATTGTAACTTAAGGTGATGGCATTGAACGTTTGTTGTGTAAAAACAGTAAATGATAAAATGATTGGACCTAAGAAAAGACAATTATTGTAAACAAAATCAGTGTCATGGACTATGTGCAGATGTTGTATGAAGAATTGTACTTGTTCATTGTAAAAGTCATTATGGTTGATTGATTGTAATCTGTTCGTGTCTGCATTATGTGTACATTCAACCTGCTTAGATTCATGACGGATTCAATCAATTTTATCTGTGTAAAATTAAGTGAATCCTGGGGAGGGGTTGTAACAGCCCTAATACCTGAATTTTGAATAATATTGTACTGTGTGAAATATTTGTAGTGAGCCAAAGTTTGCTTGAAAGTGATTTGATATGTTTATTTTGTAATTTCTTGTAAATAAGTGTATATAGACTTTGTTTTAGGTAAGAAAATTATTTAAAGACCATTTAATATGTTTAAGAACCGAATGATGCAAGAGAATTTGTTAAAAGTTTGTAATTACTTGTATTAATGTATGTTTCGATGTCTACAGGACAATTTTCCACCATTTGAAAGGATTTCTGTAAATAATTTTGTATTTAAGTATCTCTAATTACCATTTCTAATCATTTTGTAATGTTATTAATTAATTTTGTATCAATTCCGATTGTTTTTAATATGTTTGATTGTTTGAGTGATTGTTTATGATCGAGAAATATCGGGCGGATGCCTTTGAAGAATTCTCGTAATTTCGATAGACTCTATATAAACAGATCGCCTGGACAGAGAGTTTAGTTTGCATTAAGTATTCATTCAGTGTTACAGAGTCATTCATGCAAGTCAATATTGCATCTTTGGATTGTAACAACTATGCTTGTGAATGTCGCAGACTTGTTTTGATTTGTTCAAAATAAACGAACATCTCAACATAACCTTGTTTTTGGTGGACTTTGTTAATTAATTAATGCAGTAATTAATTAACCCACCAAAGAACCTTAACAGCGTATAGTGGGCATGCGGGAGGCCGGGTGGACGTACCGCCGAATTTCTCAACATGTGGGGCGCGAGGTCTCCACAGTACATCGAGTTGTCGCCAGTGGTCGGCGGAAGATGCACGTGCCCGTCGCCCTGGGTCCGGACAGCAGCGACGCACGGATGCACGCCAAGACTGTCGCATCCTACGCAGTGCCGTAGGGGACCGCACCGCCACTTCCCGGCAAATTAGGGACACTGTTGCTCCTGGGGTATCAGAGAGGACCATTCGCAACCGTCTCCATGAAGCTGGGCTACGGTCCCGCGCACCGTTAGGTCGTCTTCCGCTCACGCCCCAACATCGTGCAGCCCGCCTCCAGTGGTGTCGCGACAGGCGTGTATGGAGGGACGAATGGAGACGGGTCGTCTTCAGTGATGAGAGTCGCTTCTACCTTGGTGCCAATGATGGTCGTATGCATGTTTGGCGCCATGCAGGTGAGCGCCACAATCAGGACTGCATACGACCGAGGCACAAAGGGCCAACACCCGGCATCATGGTGTGGGGAGTGATCTCCTACACTGGCCGTACACCTCTGGTGATCGTCGAGGGGACACTGAACAGTGCACGGTACATTCAAACCGTCATCGAACCCATCATTCTACCATTCCTAGACCGGCAAGGGAACATGCTGTTCCAACAGGACAATGCACGTCCACATGTATCCCGTGCCACCCAACGTTCTCTAGAAGGTGTAAGTCAACTACCCTGGCCAGCGAGATCTCCGGATCTGTCCCCTATTGAGCATGTTTGGGACTGGATGAAACGTCGTCTCATGCGGTCTGCACGTCCAGCACGAACGCTGGTCCAGCTGAGGCACCAGGTGGAAATGGCTTGGCATGCCGTTCCACAGGACTACATCAAGCACCTCTACGATCGTCTCCATGGGAGAATTGCAGCCTGCATTGCTGCGAAGGGAGGATGTACACGGTACTAGTGCTGACATTGTGCATGCTCTGTTGCCTGTGTCTATGTGCCTATGGTTCTGTCAGTGTGATCATGTGTTGTATCTGACCCCAGGAATGTGTATATAAAGTTTCCCATTCCTGGGACAATGAATTCACGGTGTTCTTATTTCAAATTCCAGGAGTGTATTTTATAGTCCTCTCTTTCTTACCAGTTTCTGTAACTGCAGCAAACATTTTACTTTCGATTATATCAATTGAAAATTATGGTATTCATTTGGCAGTATCTTATTTTGACACTGGAATAAACTATTATCAATTTTAGTTTAATTTCTTAATTGTGGCAGAGCGTATTGTGTTAACGATTTCTCTACTGAACTGTTTTGCAATTTGGCTACTCATTTAAATATATATATATATATATATATATATATATGTATTATCAAATTTTTACTTTAATTTCTTTAATTGTTTTTAAATTGTTCAGTACTTGTCTCCGTAATATATTCAGATCAAGTAAAAGAAGAAAATATTTCCACTGCCTTAATCTGTAATCTACTGCTAGTCATTTCTTCCCTTTCACAATATATTCCTAATTCTTCTATCAATTTCCATCCAGTGTTTTTTTTATTATTATTATATCAATTTAACAAATTCCCTCAAAATTACTTGTCTTTAAACTAATTCTTTATAGTCTTAGAGATCAGCTGAAACTAAGAATTAGTGATAATGAGTGTTATTATTGTAAATCAATAAAAAAATTCTAATGAATATAATTTTCTAATTTCTTTTCATGTCTTTCTGTTGGATACAATGGTCATGTGAATTCTTTCATCAGTCGGCAAAGTTATAATAGGTTTGAAACTGGGTATTTCCTTAAATTTGTAATATAGCTTCATTGTACTCAAACTTCATGAATGTTTAATTTTTCTGTATACTGTAGTAGATGAATTATTTGGTAATCATTCAAAATTTAAAGAAACAGCAAGTGTTCTTTAACCTGCACACACTGCTGATATCTAGAAGACCTACAAATATTTATTTTCTTGAAGTGTAATCTTCACAGGTATTCAGCCGAATGGTGTAATATGAACACATTTTGATACTGCTGTCTTCAACAGTTGTCGTATAGCTTCAGATGTTGCTAGCTGGAAGTCATCACCTAGGGACTTAGCAGAAGTCATTAATTTGACTGGGTAACAGTGTAAAATTCATCACAGAAATGCGTCAGCAATCATTTACACAGAGTCTAAAGGAGTAGCGCTCGTAACAGGTGGCCGTGTTGGTTTTGGGCAGGCTGCATTGGACCGTATTGTTGGATCGCTTCACCAGGCATATTTTTCCACCTATGTGCTCTGCCACATCCTAATATTCCATAGGAGTTCCAGCAGCACTGACTGATTTTTGTAACATGTGTGTTTAAATTTCTATAAACTTACTGTGTAGCTGAAATAAAATTGCCTGAGAATTTCCAGTAAATTTGTACAGAAGATGTTTGGAAAAATATATGTAATTACATACTGAAAAGATAATTATTTTATGAATTTTATTAAAGATGAAATTTTTAAAAATATTATTGCTCACAGTCACTTTTTTTGCTTGTATGTTTTAACTTAATGCATGCAAATGTAATGGATAGTGTCCCCCCCTCCCCCAATCTCATTAAAACAATTTTCAAAGAGTTTTATGATTTACAACACACAGAATATAATGATAACAAAAGCAAAAAAATATATGGGAGGGATATGGAAACTTTTTAAAGCAACCCAGTATAATGTCATACTTAATATTTTCTTTGTTTGTTTATTTTGGATGTTTAATACAGTGTTCCATTACTTTCTTTGTACCCTGTTTGTAATGCTCTGTGTTGTCAACTAACAGAGCCAGTTTCTTATTAAAAAATATATATATATTCTGTGAATTTATTCCAAATCTTAATGGCTTCTAGTATAACAAAAGAGCCTGTGGAAGTCAAATGTCAAAATTTCTCTGTTGTCAATATCACCCATATCTTCTGCAACCAATTTCAGATATCATTCACCTTAAGATTATGAATGGAGCACGTGGGTAGTATTACTTTGTTTATCTTATTAGGTAACATCAACATTCTCCTTTGATATATTTTAAACCTTCTAGCTAGAATACCAAAGCCATTCTCGTTCACCTTCATAACTTTACTGAGCAAATGTCTTGAAAGGGGAAAAGTTTCATCCCCTACTATTATACAGGGTGTGGCAAAATGATCTTACGGTTTTCGCCATGGTATTGTCGAGCGAGTAGATGGCGGGGGGTGGTGGGGATAGGAGCATTCCAGAGCCCACATGTAGACATTTGTAGTAGCCATGGAGCAGTGGTCGGGTGAGGACAGTGCGTTTGTTGTTGACGCATTTTTTAAAAGTGGCGATTCCTGCGTTGCTGTTAGCGGTAGTTTCGTAGACGTTTTAATGTGGGTCCAAGAGGAAGAGTCCCCACTCGTAACATCATTATGCTATGGGTGAGCACATTCAGAGCTACTGGTTCAGCGTTAAAAGAGTCGACATGTCGACCAAGGTCATCCAGGACGCCAGAGAATATCAATCGAGTAAGAGAAGCTGTGGAAGTCAGTCCTCGGCGGTCGGTCCATAAACAAGCTCCTGCTTTGCACATGTCTGACCGCTCAGTAAGACGAATTTTGCGTTTCGATCTGCACTTCCACCCGTACAAAATGGCTGTTGTGCAGAAGTTAAAGCCTAATGACTATGCAAAGCGTAAAACATTTGCAGAAGAAATAATTGCAATGCTGACTGATGAAAATTTTTTAATGATGAGCGATGAGGTACATTTCCATCTGGATGGTTATGTGAGCAAACAGAACTTTCGTTATTGGTCGGCTACAAATCAGGAACAACTGTATGAACGTCCTCTGCATAGTCCTAAGGTTACCTTGTGGTGTAACAAAAAGGTGTGTAATCGGGCCATACTTCTTTGAAGAGGGTGGTCGAACCGTTACGGTTAATTCGCAACATTATTTGTTGATGTTGATAAACTTCTTGATCCTTGAACTTAAGAGGAATCATTTAGTGCGCAGGAGGATATGGTTCCAGCAGGATGGGGCAACTGCCCATACAGCCACTGAGGTTATGGACGTTTTGAGAAGCAAGTTTCGTGGTCGAGTGATCTCGCATTTTGGGGACATTGAATGGCCAGCTCGCTCTCCAGACCTTAGCATTTGTGATTTTTTTCTTGTAGGGGCTCCTTAAAGCAAGAGTTTACACAAACAAACCCCGCATGCTGGACGAACTGAAAGAAGCCATACGCCTAGAAATCGCCAACCTGCCTCGTGCAATGTTAGAGTAGGTGTTCAACAGCTTCAGTGCAAGGTTGGAAGAATGCTTGGTCAAAGATGGGCGTCATTTAAAGAACGTTATCTTCACATCTTAAACGGATGAAATTGGTTGTTCTGATGTTATTTTCGTTAATTTACATGAACACCCTTCTATAATAAGCAAAAAAATATTTTGCATCACTTTAATATTTCGTGTTGTTTTTACTTTAAAACCGTCAGATCTTTTTGCCGTATCATGTATACTGCATTTTTAAGTGAGTTCACTCTATGAAGTTGTCATTGTGCAAATTCATGTAGCCAGTGTCTAATCAAACTTGTTGTAGCTAAATGTATTACGGTGTATTTCCTGATTTCCCAATGACCACAGTAACAAAACTTTATTCAGAAACTACAAGTGCTAGTAAAACAAGTAAAACATTTGTTTTTTACTATCGAAAATAAAGAGAATCACTATTCAGCGTTGCAACATGCTTGTCAATGTGTGCACGCAATGCACAAAACTGTATTAAACCCATTACATTTTCCATCTAAGTTTCTTCTTCCTCAATGAACACCTTAATAAAAGAGTTCTTTGTCTCATGTGTCCATTTGCAGTGCAGGAGTGGCTGATTTAACTGTCAAGAACTGATGATGGTGAGAGTGAAAATGTGACTCGCTGCATCCTAATGTGCATTGCAGCATTTTCGTTCAATGCAATGCAACACAACACAGCCGGCCCTAGTGTGCACTTACGTTTACAGTCTTATGTGACAAAATTTTGATGATCAGAACATATACTATTGAATAATCTATAATAGCAGATGTTTTATCTTTCATAGGGAGGTTGAGCAAAGGAAGTTTTTATATTTTAACCCAGTGATCAGTAGAATATCAAAAATAATTCTATGGACCACTAACTTAAGTGGGCCTAATTTTTTACCTGTATTTTTGTTGTTAATATTTGGGACACATTGTATTGTACTATTATAACTTTAAAAAAATCTGTAAACATGTCTTCAGTTCCTGTGAAACCACAATGAACTGTTAAAAGCAAATTATGTATTGAACAGACTCTTAATATTTATTAACTGAATGAATATTAGTATGATGATTGTAGAGCACCTGTCCTATCTTCACTGACCACCTGTGGATTGCAGGTTGACAATCACTGTCATAAAGTGTTTTTTTTTTTTTTTTTTTGGAAGTTCATGGAATCAAATTACAACATTCTGCATGGAAATACAGAATGCTACAATGGAGCCACACTGCTTCTCTCTCAACAAAGCCATAATAATGTTATTGAAATTACTAAGATTTGTTATAAAAGAGTTTGCCATTTTCACAGTCATCATATTAGTGTAAAAGGCTTCACGAGTTTCACGCTGCATCAAAATGCTCCTCTTTCTTCTTTCCGACATTTCGACCACGCCTCCGGTCTTCCTCAGGCGACTTAGCTACCTCTAGCAGACTCAAGAAGGTGGCTAAGTCCACTGAGGAAGACCTTAGGCCTGAATGAAACATCAGGAAGAAGAAAGAGGAGCATTTCGATGCAGTGTGAAACTATGAGTTATACCTACTAAGAGTCATGTTGAAATGAATTGCTGTTGGGTCCCTGAACTGTTTGTAAAAAGAATTTAATTTGACATCTGCTTATTTTTCAAAACGAACAGTGAGCCACAACAAATGTTCAATCTGTCTCGTATCTCCCACTGAAAGTTCCTTGACATCCCTTAACAGTACACCCAAAGGATTAGGTAATTTGGCAAACTGATTTGAAATGGCCTGATACTCGGGAACTACTTGGTGCATCTGATGATGATCAGTTCTCACCGTTACTCTCTCTACTGACTCACTACAAGTGTCATTTTCTAAACCCAAGGAATTAACCAGCAATAACAAAGTCTGTAATTCAGCTCTCAACTGGTCTACAGAGGAAAGTTGATCTTTATCCAAGTCCAAAATTTGCAAGTCGGTAAGACGATCATTAAAATGGTTAAGCTGAGCCTGAATCCTATAAATCTGGTGCCTACTGGGCCTGCTTTCTTTCAAGAAGGCAATATTTCTCCCGAGCTCCTGCAACCCCACTGAACAAGCGTAAATAGCATCACCTACCTCCCCAATCTGCTCCAGTGGGACGGCAACTGGATCGGGACCGGCAGCACGCAAGTGTTCAGTGAGGTCAGACACACTACCGTCGTCCGAAGCTCCCCTAATTCTGAGTTCGTACTGCAGCTTCTCTTTCTTAAGATAACTCCACCCTACAAAGCGTGGGCCTTCTATTACGAATCTGTAAATACAACATATGAATGTATGACAACAACAAAACAACCAACGACAAGGCTTGATACTTACCCAATATAACCACACTCTGCTAGCATTTGATATGTGTGGTTGCAACTAAGGACTCAGTGGGAAGCATGTCTGAGCATGGTTATAAAGTGCAAACCTTGTTCAAACATTTTATTACAAGAATCATGGTCAACGATTAAACTTATACAGAATATCACAAATAATATAATACAATATAATACATAAGAAAGCTTCAATCTTGCAGATTATGATCTTAATAAATTCTGTACCAATACAAATATATGTTAATGAGATGACAACCTTGTTAAGCCATGAGAATATGCCTAATCACAATATCTCCACTTGTATTAAACATGCAAACAGAAAATCCTTACGTGCTTGGAAACGTAATATAACAGGCCAGGCTCCTACCAATTTACCATCATATAACAAATTTACAGCTAGTACCAAACACAAATTTGTACACAGGAGGCAAAATACAGCAATTATTTTAAACAAACAGGAATCAGTTTACCTTAGCGTCCTTCAGTTTAACCTTAAGAATCAAGTTCTTACCAAAAGGTTCTAACACACTATAGTTTGTACACGCCGGCGCATAAGTCGTTAGCAGCCACACACACTGATAAGGTAGCGGGAACGATTAGCACCACATATCGGGGAATTTTGTCCATTCCCGTAACAAAATTATTAAGCACAATTAACAAGAATGCAGTAAGCAACGCACTTTGTAGTTGAGATCATCAGGTATATTACCTCAAATACCCGACAGTGCTAGAAAATGGCAGTTTATCTCCTCGAAGCCACCGCCAGCCCAGACCGCCGCCGTGGTCCACAATCAGCGGAAAACTGCTCGCAAACATAGAGCACAGCGGAGGAATTCCCTTGATTAATGCGAGCAAGGAACGGTCTCGGTCGGGTCACAAATCCACATCATGCGGTACTTCCAGACCGCCGGGTCTAATTACAAGTCCTCGCTTATACCAGCAGACCTCTAACGTCGCAGTCAATAAGTGAAAATATTAGACCCAACGAACCAATCCGCTGCTGTCGACCGACTCAATTCCCGGTTTCGTGTCCCCGAAAATCAACTCCATCAGCCGGTAGAGGGCACGACCAGAGCCACAGCGTGCTCTCACGGGCGAAACTAGCACGTGGGCTCTGCAGGAACCAGCATCAGAAGACAATCGAGGGCGGGGGAAATAAACAATGCGAGCCGAGCACGGCTCAGTATTCTTCAATATTTAATCATCTGACCTGACATCATATTGAGTATTGAAAAGTACATGAATTCACTGATTGCCTGCTTATAGAATTAAAGTTACAAGGCTGGAAGCTGCCGTACGTGATTGCAGCAGATGTGGTATGGGTGACCCTGTTGAAGCTAGTGGTCTCGCAGGTTCTCCCCTTCCAATCATTGTACCTGCAGTCCAGTCTGAGATGTTGGAGTCAGTGCGGTGGTCGCCTGATGGGGATTGGCGTGTGGTTTCTGGAGATCAAAGCCGCATGCGGAGGCAGTTGTACAAGTCTGAATCCCAGGAGTTCAAGCTTGTACCACTATCCAATTGGTTTGATGTATTGTCCGGGACTGATTTAGTTTTGCAGTCGTCATCCTGCAAGTTGTCAGCTGCCCAGCCCACTAGGTTTGTGCAACCACAGAAGGTTATTCTGGTGTTAGGAAGCTCCAACGTTAAGCGGCATATTGAGCCCTTTCAGGAAATGGTGAATGGGTCAGGGATCAAATCCAGTATCCATTCATTGTGCATTCTGGGAGGTCTGATCCAAGATGTGGAACGGGCCATCTCGGATGCCATTGAAAGAACGGGGTGTAGCCAGCACCAGTGATGCTTGTCACTGTGGTTCGGAGGATATCCTCTCTTCCTTCTGGCGGCTTGCTGAAAAGGTGAACTCTGTGGCCAATGACTGCAAGATTTTGGCTGAGTTAATCATCTTCAGCATTGTCGATAGAACTGACTGTGGACCTGTGCTCGAGTCAAGGGTCTGAACCAGAGACTGCGGCATTTCTGCAACAATCATGGCTGCAGATTCCTAGATCTTCGGCCTGGGGCCAAGCTGTGTAGGGTTCCCTTGGATAGATCAGATATGCACTGCACACATGATTTGGCTACATGGGTGGCAAGGGCTGTGAGGAATGCAGTGGAGGATTTTTAAGGCTGAGGGAAGAAGACACAAAACTGGGTTTACAGTTACGGGCAGCTCAATTAAATTAAATTGACACCATGTGTTTGGAATATCTTAAATCAGTCTCGATCGTTAAAAGCACTCGTGAATAACTATAGAAGTCTTTGTAACAAGCAGCCTGAACTTGAAAGCATTATTAGTAGCACAGAAGCAGATATTGTTTTAGTTACTGAAAACTAGTTAAAATCAGATATAAGTTCAACAGACAATTTTAACAATAGTATGAACACTTTCTTTAAGGGTAGATGGCATTCTAATGGCGGTGGTTTATTTATAGCTGTTAGTAAACACCCATTGTGTAACAAAATAGATATCGATACAGTCTGTGAAATCCTATGGATTAGACTCGATGTAGTTATACAAAACTTGTAATAGGATCTTTCTATCAGCCACCAGATGCAGATGTAACTATTGCTGAGGCCTTAAGGAATAATTTAATTAATATTGCTCGTCAATTTCCGGATCATGTAATAATACTAGGAGGTGACATCAACTATCTGTGTATCAACTAAACTAATTACGTTCATGTTACTGGTGGCAGGGATAAAACAAACTGTGAAATTATTCTTGAACTTTTCTCTGATCTTCATCTTGAGCAGCATGTCACTGAACCAACATGGTGCCACAACTGTAATGAAAATATTTTAGGTATTCTCATTACAAATAGGCCCGAATTATTCACAGACATTTATACCACCGCGAGAGTAAGTGATCATAAAGCTGTAATTGCTACAGTAAAATTAACAGCTGTGCACAAAAAGAAAAAAAGAAAGGATTGTTTACAGATTCGAAAAGGCCCCAAAGGAGTGTTTTAGAACATATTTGAGGGATAATTACCTTACCTTCATAGAAGCAAGAGGCTCGGTTGAAGATATGTGGCTTCATTTCATGCATATAGCCAGGGAAGGTATAGACCTACATATACCAAAACAGACAATCAGGGAAGGGAATGATCCGCCATGGTATACATGTGAAGTTAAAAGGTTACTTAAAAAGCAAAGGAAGATAAGGCCATGCTTAAGAAGGATGATATATAGGAGAGATTTAAAAAAGTTGGACGAGATAAGAGGACATTTTAAGAATGCGATGTGTGAGGCCTTTATTGACTTTTGTTGCAATTCGGTTTCCAAGAGCCTCAATGAAAACCCAAAGAAATTTTGGTAGTATTTATAAAAATTTAGTGGTAGAGACAACAATATGGCAGTTCTACTACAAGATGGTTGGGAAGTTGATAACAGCTGCGACAAGGCTACTGTATTTAATCCCAAATTAAAAAATTATTTCACTGATGAAAACATGGAAAACATTCCTGCCTTTCCACAGCATTCAGAATTTGAGATGGATCTGGTAAAAATTGATAGTTTAGGTATTGTAAAGCAATTAAAGCTCCTGAAGTGGGGGAAAGTGTGCTGGGTCCTGATGGTATACCAGTATGAGTATTTTCAGAATACGTTGAAGACATAGAACCATTTCTGTAAGATATATTCTGTAAATCTTTAGATGAGAGAAAAGTACCTTCTGACTGGAAAATGGCGCTGGTGGTTCCTGTTTTCAGGAAAGGAGATCGGAAAGATGCTAGGATTCATCAACCCATATCTCTAACATCTGTTTTGCAGTATAGTTCTGGAACATCTACATATATCCTTTGCAATTCACAAAATTATGGGTGGCAGAGGGTGCACAGCAGCAAAGCTAGTATCTTTGTTGTGCTTTCCAATCCCTAATGGTACGAGGGAAAAAAGAATCCAAATAAGAATCAGTGCGGTACTTTATTTCTCTAATTTTATCTTTCCTTTATTCCGACTCAAATAGGTTGGTAGATGAAGTATTTCAATACACTCATAAGTGAAAGTGGGAGTATACATGTTTACCAATAACATTTTACGAAACAACGTCTTCTTTCTACCAGAGACTCCCAGCCTAGTCTACTAATAAGTTCTGTGACGGCAAGCAGTCATGAATCGAGCAGCTCTTCTGAGTACTTTCTCTATAATAACAATCAACCACTTACGAAATGGATCCCAGATGGCACAACAGTAGTCCAAATGTGGACGCACAAGAGATTTTTACGCTATTACAATTTTTCAAGATTCGACCTAGGAATCACAGCCTAGAATTAGCTCTACGTACTAATGAATTAATATGTAAGTCCCATTTCATGTCCCTTTGTACAGTTACACCCAAATATTTCATAGAATCGACCATATCAATAACTGAACTGTTTACCTCATATTTCTGAACATTTGGATTCTTTTTGTTAGTTATGCTCATTGTCTTACACTTTTTACAATTTAGTGTGAGTTGCCACTGAGCGCACCATGCCAAAGGGATGTCATTCTCCCCCTGTATTGTCCACTTCGGTATATATATTTCCATACCTTCCCTGACTATACGTATAAATCGATGCCACATCTCTTCAATGGTGTCCTTTGTTAACTTGAAGTTATGGCAATTATTCCTCAGGTAGGTCCTAAAACACTCCTTTGAGACCTGGTGAATAATTCTGGCCTATTGGTAACCAAATGTTTTCGCTACTGTTATAGCACCATGTAGGTTCATTGACTAGCTGCTTGAGATGATTATTTGAGAACAAATCGAGAATTACTTCAGAAGCTGCCTTATACCTGCTACATAATTACGCCAGTCGAAATAAGTCAGATTGAAGTCACCTCCCAGAATCATAGCATGATCCTGAAAATGGCTAGCTATACTATTTACATTATTTGTTAACTCCTCGGCGATAACTATATCACAATCCGGTGGACGGCAGGAGGTGCTTATGCTCTAACGTTATGAAGTTTCTAGATGAAAATGAGTTACTTGTACCATATTAACATGGATTTCAGAATGACAGATTGTGTGAAACACAACTGGTCCTATTTTTGCATGATGTAATGAATGTTATCGACACGGGTTCACATTTTGATGCAATTTTCTTGGATTTTCAGAAACCTTTTGACTCTGTACCCAACAACTGACTTTTAGTGATGAATCTAACACACGTTATATTGGATCAAATTTGTGCATGGGTACATGATTTTCTAACTGGTCGGTCACAGTATGTTGTTGATGAAGAAGCCTCTTCTAAGCTACTAAATGTTACTTTGGGCGTTCCTCAAGGAAGTGTAATAGGACCACTTCTTTTCCTAATTTTTATAAACGATCTCGATGACAACAATGTTAATTGCGGGTTGCGATTGTTTGCTGATGATGCACTTTTCTGTAGGGAAATAAGGGGCTCCAACAATTGAGCCCCTTAAAGCCCAAGTGGTGTAACTCACATGAATCAAATTTCGAGAAAATTAATGTTTTACTGCAGTTTTAATAAAAAAATTCGTTTTATATATTTTGAAGTTTTTTTCTCAACAATGTATCATTAAAGAGTTATTTTAACTTATGCTGGCAGTTTTAAAAACTTTTAAAATTTTTTCTTTTTTGGGGGGGGCTTTGTTTGGAGTTACACCACTTGTGATATAAACAGGGAACAGATTCTCTTTAAAGAAGGTGGAAAGAATACAGTATTTTACTGCAACATCTATTTTTTATTCTACTGTTTATACACTTCTTACTCTTACTCTGCATCTAGTGGCCCAATGTCTGCAGCATCATCTTGAGTCGATAGACTATAAAAGTAAGGATGATAGATGGGTGGAATGAACGGTAACATGTCTTGCATATCCTTTTTCTTCTCTTTTGCTACAGATATTTGATTTCTGTACAGTTATTCTTGAGATACATTAGTAAGATTAACAGGTCTGCCTCTTTTAGGTCCAGGTTTGAAGTTTAGTTCTGAAAAGGGCATTTCTTTGGAAAGAGTTTCTTTGAAAAAAATTGAAAATGTTCTTCCTTTCGATACTGGATCCACTGCATTTGTAGCAATGATAAAGGATGTTTTTCCGTATCAACCTTTCTTTTGGTGATATGTTGTAAAAGATTTCCAACAGACAAAAAGTCATCATGAGTCATCACTGTTATGTAAAAAGGATTTTTCTTCCTAGATTTTGCAACGACAGTATACCTGTACCAATCATTGCGACGATATATCTGCTAAATACTGCTGTAGTTTGCTATTGAGGCAAAATCACAGTTGTTGGGCAAATAAGAATAACCACTTCTCATAAACTTCTGGTCATTAACTTCAATGTTATTATCTTCACTCAGAACCAGTTTCATCGCCATGGCAACATTCCCGTTTCTATTTTGCATGGCACAGGTGTCACTATACATTAAAACATTTTTCGCAGCTGAAGCCCTGTTTTCAATGTGCTTGACCAAACATGCACTAATTTCTGGGGAACTTTGTGATCCATTTATTTCATTACAACAATACATAAATCCTAATTTTGAGGAAAGCTCATGGCATCACAAATTATAAACATTATTGCATTTGTAATAGGCCACTTGACATGATAGTTTAGGAAAAGGAAGAGACTTTTCCAAATCATAGGAAAACGTATAGTAAGAGCTATTTATTAATGGACTGTTGAGTGCCCTCATTCACGGCATTATGAGCTTTTTCTGCTTGGCGAAGATGAATTCAGAATCTGCTGGAATACATTCATCACTTGCTCCAATATCTGCCAAAATGCTTGGCTCACTAACACTGCTCTCATCACTGCTCATAATGACTTAAATCTTTTAGATCTAGGTTATTAAAATGTTTTTTAGTTTGCCTGGTTACAACATTTCTAGATGAGCAACAAGTGGTTGAACTGCAAACAGTTACAGGCACAGTGGTGTATCCAGGAATAATATGGAGACGACGCAAGAGACCTTTACCACACATGGGAGTGAAGCAGGCCGGCGGAGGAGTGGGGGGGCATGGCCGGAGTGGTGGGGGCTTGACCGCTTCCCAACAAACACGGGGAATATGTACAAACACCTCAAGGGGACTCTAGGATAAACGTGACGCCGCAATCTGGTGATGGATTATTATGTAACTCGATGAGACAAATAAAAAATGAAGAATAAAATTTTTTGATATCCTGCTTAGTTTTCAAGATATTCTGTCTCAAATGTGAAATGGTTTTGGTTGAAATTCAGAAGAAAACATTATTCAAAGTCAAATTTTATGATGAATTTTTATTTAAAAAGACGAGACAAATAAAAAATAAAGAGTAAAATTTTTCGATATTTCACCTAGTTCTCGAGATATACTGTCTCAAAAGTGAGGTGTCTTGAGTTGAAATGCAGAAGAAAAATTTCGCAAAAGTCAAATTTAATGATGGATTCTTATGTAACACGACGAAAAAACTCGATAATAAGGAATAAATGTTTTCGATATCTTGCTTAGTTTGGGGGATATACAACATCCAAATTGAGGGGTTTAGGTTTGGATGCAGGCTGGACCAAAAATTAATTCTGTCAAAGCCACAATGATTACATGGTTGACATGCAGAATGGATATTTCAGTTTTATTACTACCACTTGTGGTTAGTCTGAAATGTGTCCTAGACCAGAAAAAAAGTAAGAGGACCCACTCTAGGGATGAGCAACCCAGACACATTCTCTTGATCAAGATGTGTTGTCTAATTTCACAGCCCTACTTATTAGGACAATTGTAAAAGAATTATCTCTCAGTTAGATTTAGATACGGGGGGGGGGGGGGGGAGAATGTTGTACAAAAAAAAGAGACTAAATTAGAAACACATTCCCCAAATTGATTTTGTTCAAAGGCCAATAACTTCTTTATTTATGAAGCCCATTTTTATTTCTGCATGAACCTGTTTCGACATAAATAGATGAGAAAGATTTCAAAATCGGTAAAAATAGGTATAGACGTATTTACAAACAGAAACAAGTCTTATATGAAGCTTTAAAAATAACCTTAGTCAATGGCCTGAAATAGCTATTTAAAAAATTAATAAAACTCACAGCTTCTCACATAACAGTTAATTTCATCATCCATTGTCAGTATAATCAGCAACGTGATGAAAGAAATTGTAATAGTAAATTCACTGAATCGCGAAGTAAAACACGCCCCTTTAAATCTCATTTTAAACACTCGTTAAAAAATAATGCTAGTCTATTATGTGCAAAATAGCAAGTTTGCTGATTTTCTACACTACACCAAGAAAAATTTGAGAACAAAGTCATCCCATTGAGAGCTATGACTAAATATTTATAGACGTGCTGCAAAGTTTGCGGTGTCTACCGCTCACTTCAACAACGATAATTACAATTCAACTTACTTATGAAATGATATTCCAGATTCTTTCCTGTCTGGTCTATTTGTGCAACCGTACGCAACACAAGCTGGCATTTTTAAACACTTATACACAATACTAAATGAAATAATCACTGCATTACCACAATGTGAACACCTTAATTGTTGGGAAGCGCCATATGGTCACTGCCGGTGCTGCCACCATGCGGGAGAGTTTAGTGCTTGCTTCACCGATTTAACGTCACTTCTCCTCCATATAATTCCTTCCTCCATGGGTGTATCTCCAATATACACCACTTTAGCTTTTACCCAACAGATGGCTGCATTGACTGCATAAACTAGTGCTGCTAACTGTGAGGTTGTTAAGGGAACTAGAATTTACACCACTTGTGCTTTAAATAGAATGCAACTTGCTAAACACTTCTGAAACATCAACTCCAAAAAAACAAAAATTGGACTTACACCACTTGGGCTTTAAGGGGCTCAATTGTTTAGAAATTCAGCGCAGTCGGGATATTATTTCAGAACAGTGCTATTAATGGCAGCTTACACTTAAGTGCAAAAAGTGCAAGCAATACAAATAAGTAAGAAAAAGACTCTGTTTGTTCACGAGTACAAAGTTAACAATTTTGACTGGGTTGATTCCCTGAAGTATCTGGGCATAATAGTACAATGCAACATGAAATGGGACTTGCACATAACTTCCGTCTTAGGCAAAGCTAATTCTAGATTACAATTCATAAGTTGTGTTTTTAGAAGTTGTAATGCTCATACAAAGGAAATAGCATACAAAACTCTATTGCATCTGCATTTGGATTACTACTGTGGAGTTTTGGATCTATATCGCAAGGGATTAATTAACGCTTTAGAGAAAGTACAGAAGAGAGCCGCTCGATTTGTGACAGCTAGTTACAGTCCTTACGAAAGTCTTACAGAATTGATACATAGATTGGGCTGGGATTGTTTGGCAGACAGAAAATGTCATGTTCGTTTGGATTTATTGGATAATCTTCGAAATTCTTTAATTTATGAGTGCAATGAAATACTTTTTCCACCAATATATATATATATATATATATATGTATGTTTGCAATGACAGGAAGGATAAGATTAGAGAAATAAGATGCCATACTGATGCTTGTATGTATTCTTTCTTTCCTCATTCTGTTCGGAATTGGAATCCACAGAATTAGGATTGGCACATAGCACCCTCTGCCACCCACAATATTTGTGATTTGCAGAGTATAGAGGTAGATACAGATAGGTCTCACTTCTTGTGTACTATCCGTCCACATCATGTTCTGCAGGTGCCTTCCCATACTTAACTAGGCAAATTCAGGAATGTGTCCTTTTTTATTATTTAAAAAAATGATATACAAACAAAATAACAATAATATATTATCACAGTTGCTTTCGCAGTCGATTGTACTGAATGGTACATGTTTTCAATAGGATGTTACGTTTATCTACCCACCCTAAAAAATGAATGCAACATCTTTCAGTAAAGTTTACCTATAAATACTTGTTTTATAACCTTTAGTTAAAATCAATTATCTTTAGTGATCTCAAATCAGAATAAGATATTACTGATAATCAACAGTTGTAATAAATTGAGTCAGTCTTCATGATATCGGCGTACCAGAAGTGGAGAGATTGGTTTGCAGAAGTTCATGGATTTGATGTCTGACTGCAGTTTTTTTTTACTGGGAGAGATGGGGAGGGGTGGAGGCCTGAAAAAAGGGAGAAGAAGTTGGGGTGGAGAAAGTAACAATCATGTGGCTTTCTGTTTCCATAGAAAAATTTGTTAAGGATGGATAAATTCTCTTTTAGTGTCATATATTTTCTAGGATTGCTAAAATCCCAGGAGAATGGGATTGAAATATTATTGTTTTATAAGACAGGAGTCCATACACTGGCTATCTTAACAATCCTCAAGGAAGAATTATTTGCAAATACATATGTCATTAGTTTAATCAAAATTATCGAGTGAGAAAATTATTATAAAAATAAAAGTAACAGTCACTAGATACGGACTTTTTTTTTGACAAGAACTCGAGTATTATGATGCAATCCTGACATTTTATGTCATTTGTAGTTTGGAACAGCCCTATGATAAAGGGGACAAAATGTTTAAATTTTTTGGTAAAGTTAGGCTGAAAGTATTAGGTATTATAATTGTTTACAACAACCAGATGACTTTAATTAAGGTACAGTGATGAGATAATAGCACTACTTAAACATGCAAGACTAAGGGATATTGTCACTGGTGTTCAATTTGGTTCCAAAAGAAATTGATGAAAAAATGTGGATGTTGATTAAAATAAATCAGTGGGTTATTATCAGTCCCACCCGTATCTATGTTGAAGCTGCGGTGTGGTGTTGGTAAAGGCTGCTACCAATGCCGTCGCACACTGCCCACCACTCGAGGCCTTGCCAGCCCCAGTCTCTATTGCTGCTACTCCTTGATTGCCCAGTTCAACTTTGCCAGACAAACCCTCTTCTCTCCTTGCTGTCCAGTTTTGATTACTCCCCCTGTCACTTGTTGATCGAGCGAGTGTTGACACTTACCCACTGGCGGGTCCGTCCTAGCGCTCACTTACTGTCGGATGCGGTTTCAGTTTTCCAGTCGATATCTTTAAGCACGTGGCTAGGATAAAAACACACACACACACACACACACAAAGACGTAATTTTGCTTAGAATCAGGATTCAGGTACTCCTTGGAATGATACCGAGAGTTGTTACTACTCTTATTTAATATAGAAAACTCTTGCATGGTATAATTATATTGATAGATACATAAATCGGAGGTTTTCCAATACTGGAAATAGTGGATCATAGGATCCAAAATAATGGCATTTGCTTTCTGAGCCAGTGGGGGAAGAATGATAGAAAAATGTCTAAAATGGCCAATTTGGGTGGTAATAGGTCTGGCCTATGAAATTTCACATCGCGAACTGCCCGGAGATGCTAATGCCAAGAAGCGTTCATGGCTCTGAAAGTGGAGAGTCCACTTCTCCCACTGGCTGAATATCATGCCGTCTGGACGTGTACTTCACGTGACAATTAGCTGGGTCCCTTGTGGACAGGAGGTGGCTGTCGAATTCTCACAGTAAGGACTTCAAATCCAGCGGCCTTGGATGCTGGTGTCATATAGAGCCAGTGTAGTCTCACACCATTGTGCTGGCTTGAAAACAAACTGTCTTTCATACTGGTAAAACCTATACTACAAAATACTGCCCGTGACACCCCCACTACGTTGTACTTGATTGGGAGATTTACTAGCCAACCAGTGAGCCTGTTTATGTGGTCTTTGAAATGCGCTTCACTGTTAACTTGCTTGTACGTGCTTCTTACAGAATCTGAAATAATTAGTAAATACTTTTTAAATGAAGGAAGGCTCAGTTTACAATAATTCCATTTAATAGAAACGATAATTGAAACAACACCCGTCATACAATTTATAGGGGTTGTGACTTGATTCTTCATTTGCTAAAGATTGAAGGTTTTGGTATTGGCAATTTGATCATATTATGAAGTGACGTCTACTCTCAATGAAGTTTCAAATTCATCTGTTTTTTAATTGTTTCCAATACTGGAAATAGTGGATCATAGGATCCAAAATAATGGCATTTGCTTTCTGAGCCAATGGAAGCGAATTGTAATGGGAATTCAAAACATATTTATTCAATTTACTCCATGGAAATTTTAATCTTTAATAAACTTTATTTTAATGAGATAAATAATTATACTTTATTAAATGAAATAAATAATTATATTAAGTTATTGTTTTTTCTTGAATTAATCAATTCCATTACAGCTTCCATTACAGAATGACTTGCACACAGTTGCTGATTCTGTCGATTCACTCTGCAGGTCACTGCCTCCTGAGTGTTCACATTCCTTGTGCTGCAACTGTTTTCCATTGCTGTCACAACTGACCTAGTTTGCTGTAGTACTTTGTAAAGTCTTATATAAGCCCATAATTCCCCCCCCCCCCAAAAAAAAAACCTTAGGCCAGCACAATGGAACTAGAAACATATGACTGATGTTGTGCAGGCACCCACAGTCATCACACCCACAAGAATGTCTATATTACTTGCTATATACTGGTTTAATTATTTTGGTAGTAATGACTTATTTATTCTAAGCAGTTGGTCACTTCATTTGTACTTTTTTCCTCAATTTTTCTGATAATACTACATACTTTCAGCTGCTCTGTTATTTTCTCTCTTTTTTTTTATTAGATATATCTTTGTATATCTCTTCATGGATATTATGAGCTTCGTTTGCACAACTAGTGGCTTTTAACATTCATGACTAGCTTCTACAGAGAAATAGGTGATGTGCCAAGCCCTTTTAAAATGACAGCTTGGAAGCATTGCATATTCTGTTTCCTAAGGGTTTGTTTAGTTTCCCACATATCATCCAATATGTGTTCACCTTTGCCCTTTGCAGGGCTTTTTTGTAAATATTTTTAAGTTACAATGATTTCAAGATCTCTAATTTTTGAAAGACTCTTTCCAATCTGCTGTTAATATCCTCTGTTTGTAGTAGTTGATCAGTAGATAAAAGTACTATTTGTGTTTAGGATATACTACTCAATGTGCATGCATGTTATCCCCTTGCCTTGCATCTGATCTCCATACATTATTAAGTTTTCATTGCAAAACGCTGTAAAACATGTTAGTGTTCATGAAGTCATCACAGACTTCTGGCCTTCTTGTGCGATGTATGATGATTTACTTTCCATATCCTCCTAATTTTTATCTATCACCACTCTCTTTTCCAGTGTAACATGCTTTTGATATAATAAATGTGGATTTACCTATTTGTGTTTTGTTGATAGAGTCTCTTATGCAGTCATCTTATATGTTATTTCAGTTTATGAATCTGATTTCAAACACCACCAGTTTCTGTGGCAACATGTGATCATAATTTCCATGGCCTGTTTCTTATATAAATAGATAATAATCATGTACTACATCCTTTGTGCTCAGCATTGTCCCTTATGCTGGTCTTTATCATTAACAACCATCTAATATACTATCAACTGTTCTGTTCTAACTTTGTTTGGAAGTTTGTAAATTACTGAAGTGGTTCATAAGTAAAAGAATAAATAATAGAATTTATTTGGCTTCTTCAGAAGTATTTTGTTGGATCCTATCTTCTTCCGATGATTTGAATTTGTTTAAAGGTTTAGATAGATAGAATGCATTCTAAAGCATGTCAATTAGGATAGCAATCAGACAGTGAACATTTATATAAAATGATGCATCATTTTCAGTGACTTAGAGGATTACATTTTGAAGATGGTTTCACTCACAGCAAATATATGCTGGTTCCTTATATCACTTTAAAAGTTGCCATTACAGAACTAGTTGGCTACTTTATACTAGTCACAACAGAATAATCTACGATTCTGCAATGATACCTAAATACTTAAAATAAAAGCAGATTGGTTATTCTAAATTTGGTTTGAGTATGTCGTATGGAAATTTTAATAGTATATACCAGCACTTTTAACCTGCTTAATGAATGTAATTCCACATTTTTTTTAGTGTTGATCTAATTTTATTTATAAAATAATAAATGGCTGTTTTCAAATATAAAATTTCTTGATGAAACTTAAGACATTTAAGTACATTTCGATGAATGAAGTGGTTGATTCTTATCAAATTCCTCCATCTTTTTCCAATTTGTTATGTTATGTTCTTGCAGTAGTAGGGATTAAAAGAAACAGTTTCTAGTCTAATATAAAATCACTGTTGAGTTTAAAGTAAAAAACTGCTATTAGTAATTTAGTTTGAAATTGAATTTATTATTATTATTTTGCTTGAAGCCATAAAGTGGTGCAGTTGTTACCAATTCATGCTTTTTCATAGCTATCAAGTATAATACATCATTTATTGAGATCTTCAGGGGTGACATTTTTTCTTTTATTATTATTATTTTGATTTTGGATTTTTTTAATAATATGTGTACAGATCTTTTTATAGCCTCTGCTTGAGCTTAGATCTTTGATACTATAATGTTAGATTTCAGTGATTTAAATGTTATCTTCTTCAATCTTCCACTTTCCAACTTGTCCATCCTATCTGCTTCTATTAAAATAAAAATATTTTCATGATCATATCCAAAACAGTATCAAAAATTCTCTTAAAAGTTGGTTCATGAATCACGTTGACATTTTGTATGTTAGAGAAATCAAATGAGCAAAAGTGCTGTACTCTGAAGTTTGAGAACAATAGAAGTTTTGCTTGTAATGTAGTATTTTAATAGTTTGTAGAAGTTTACGTTTGTAATCATACTAGTTTAATGTTGTTTTTTGGGTTTAATTGTAGTTTTGTGAACAGCTATCATAGAATTAAAAATAATAACCCTACATACATGTATCTATATTAGTTTTCTATATTACATAAAATACCCCATTTTTAACATTAAATGCTTTGGTTTTTCTATTAATTTTTCCACTGATATCAAAATTGCTTTAACAGAAAAGTATTTTTCTGGGAATAGAGTTCAGGGCTTGTATTTAAATCTCAAATTTCACTTATCAGAAATCGAACACTTAGGTGGTTACATAGGAAAGAAAAATTATCTTAAGAATAAAGTGAGACAGCATTGCTTTTGAAGGCATGAGGGGTGACAGCAGAAATGCTGATATTATATATAACAGACTAAAATTTCCAGCAAGATGTTTTGTGAGTGAATTCAGAAATTATACATGATCTCATCATCGTGTAAAGGAGAGTGTTTTGCTGCGGGTTTGTAAGATTCCATAACTTTGGTCCTTCACTGTGTGACAGCACTGTTTGTGCTGAATGATATTGATTCTGTCAAGAAAATGTCTAAGTTGGAATTGGAAAATGCAGCATAATTCATTCCCATTCCATGTTCCCAGTAATTTCCTACCTCTAATTACATCGACATCATAGAGATGTGAAGCCCTAAAGAAGAATAAATGATTTAATCACTTGCTAAGGTGAGGTTACAAGTTAATTTCTTTGTCTACCCAAGTTCAAAGAAATTATGAAATAATGATGTTTTGACAACATGGAGAATATCATGGCTAATAGGATGGAAAGCTCTCTATACCAGTATATATATATATATATATATATATATATATATATATATATATATATATATATATATTTATATATAAAAAATTACTTAGAAGGATGTAAGAGGCACTGACATTGATAGATAGCTACTCAATGGGAGTTCTGAGTGCAGTGTTCATCAGTAACACATGTAGTTCTTGTTTTGGATGAATTTCCGAACTAAATTGTCAGAGTAATGTAGTTGGCTGACTGATAAGCATACACAAGTGGATAAAGTGTGGCAGTCTTTTCAGTAAAGGGGCGTAGTGGTAGAATTGCTCTGTCCATTTCTTCTTTCAGAGCAATTAATATAACAAGGCAATTGCCATGAAACATATAGGGTAATAAACTTTTTTTTAAAAAATAGTTCAATCAATTGTTTTTATGATTCTTAATAAACTTGTTAATTCGCTGTATATAATAATATGATGTTAGGTGCCTTTCCTTCTCTTTATCATTCAAACATTAACATATGGAGCATTGTCTCTCTTTGGATGACTTTACCTTGCATAATAAATTTTTTTGATACAAATATTCCACAAATGTTTGTACTTCATTTAGAAGAAATACAGTCAGTGAGTGTAATGTGATATTAAATGTATTTTATGACAATTGTAGACACATACTAAGACAAAGGGTTATTATCTTTGATCCATGAGAAGAAAAATGAGCTTTTCCATCAAAGTTAATTTTAAACAAATTTGCAATGTTTTACCTTTCACACTGAACTAATGTAGGCTCAGGAACCTGAAAAAATAATGTAGATGAAAGTAAATTCATATGACCTTTTAATGTAACAGCCTTGGTTTAATAATATGTATACTTGCAAGAAAACTTTTTTTATATAGTTATTTCTATACTGTAAACAAATTTTCAAATGATATAAATTCTTTCCTACATTCTGCTTCTGCGTGGCTGAACCTGCATAACCAGAGTATAAATAAATCCAGCTTAGACAGAAGTGAACGTCACATCAGTATCCACCAAACCTCCATACCACAGTCGGACTTGAAGCAATTACTACGAATTTCTAAAATTGAAAATTCGTGGATAAATTACTGGACTGTAAAATAATGCAAATGGTCTAATTGATGGAAAATTGTGACTGAGAATCTGAGAGGAGTATTCTGGATTAAATGCCATGATTTTGAAATAGTTGACATTTTATATCAGTATAGTATAGCTCAGGTGGCAGAGAGTATGTCTGTGGCCTAGACCATCGCGGTTTAATACCCTATAAAGCCCAGGAGTTTTCTTTGAAGCTAAACACCTGAAAAAGCCCACAGGCCCACTCAGCCTGCTATGCATTGAGTATTGTGGAGGAAACTCCACGGGAAAGTAAAAAGGCTGGAGCATGACACTGACCCCGTCATATCCTTTCTGGTGCAAATTATTGGACTAAGAATGTAGAACTCTACCTCTATGAGCCCCCTGGAAAGTCACAGGAGTCATAAAAACTTCATGACCTTTATCTTATGATGTAGTGAGAATAAAGAATGGCAGTTTCATAAATTTCATCTCAGCAGTTATATTTCAACCAATGCTACTAAGATTTTAGATTGTTTGTCTGAAATTTTGAAGATTTTACTCTCACTAAAAGGACATTAGAATTAACACAGTAACTTCAATTGAATTGCCTGAATTCACAGCAGTAGATAATAATTGCTGCTGATTAAATACATTTAGATCATGGTCTAAAACACTTTTATGAAGTTAATATTTAACACACTTTTTTTCATACGGCTTATTTACTTGCACACTGTTTTTTTATTTTTTATGGTGATGTATGCTCACATCAACATTCATGTCAACTTTCTGCTTTTGTAATATCTATTTACTTGCAAACAAACTTATTTAATGTAGCTTCTGAGCTTGTTGTATAACGGATTACATCTATTTGTTGTAACTTTACATTTAATTGAATATTATACAGTGGAACAGTTTTTCGTAAATGTTTTAGGAATGTGTGAATCATCAAAATATAATGGAAGCTTTTGTTTCCTCATGCAACCACATTTTGTAATGATATTAATTGTAGCTTTTTGGCTTATCTCATCGTCTTTATGGTTGTTGTGTATGCTTATACTAGCAGATATTTTCTTTTTTAATGTAAAACATACTTTGGTTTTACAATATTTCGTTACTTGTAAGGGAATTTTTTCTATAGTTATTTTTGTATTACAAATGATACAAATTATTTCTTATGCATGTTTTTTCTGTTTATAAATGCATTTGTTTATGATGTTTGGTATTTGTTAGTTGTTCTCAGTTTTGCACTACATATACAATTCAAATTTTCTTATTGTTTAACTTTACAATTACTTTTTTAATATAGGTGTTGACTGGAAATCTCTAACTATTCCTGCATGCCTTCCGGTAACAACAGATTATTTTCCTGATAAACGAAGTTTACAGAATGACTATCTTGTATCTGATTACAATCTTCTTCCTGATGATGTAAATGCAGATTTTGCCCAGCAAAGAGCCATTTACAAGAAACCATTAACAACTGCAGAAGTTTTTCGAGAATTAGTGTCTCAAAGATTAGCTCAGGTAAATGAAATAATAGTGACTTTAATTAACCAAGTTTCATGCATTTTATATTTCTAGTGGCTATATTTGTATTACAAAACTTAATTATTATGTGACATTTCTTTGGGTTTTCTTGATCTGACTAACTTAAGGAGGAAACATCGTTATTTTGGACAAATTATGCAAGTTTCATAATATTTTATTCTATGTTCCCAAATATATAAATCATGTAGTAATTATAAATTGTTTGCAAACAAAACTACTAATGCAATAATAAAGTTAAAATATGCAGAAGTAGTTTTTTTCCTTTCAAAAAAATGGTCATTACTGATATAATAACTGACTGATATAGAACATTATGACACAAACAAATTAATTTCATTATTGTGTCATAGGATGTAATCTTTATCTGATGAAATTAATCAAATTTATTCATTTTAATACATCTCTTTTTTAGATAAAATACTAGACAAACTCAAACACTCTTTACAATATTTTGGTTAATAACCTTACTCAAGTAGGAGGTGATTCAGATGACGGGGAAATATATGTAAACATGCAAACTTACTACTTGATCTCAATGTTTACATCTCTTTCCCCCTGTCAGACATCATGCTTCCACAGATGGGCAGAAAACCGTTAATCTGTTAGTCATTAATTAATGAAGTTAACAAATTTACAAACTTTTAAGTTAACCTAAAAAATCATTAACGGTCTTCTTAACTTCCGCTAAACTGAACTACCGTTAACTTTAGTCCGTTTAAATTGCGCGCCGTGCCACGCTTGTACTTTCGGTGAGGTGAATGGTGAACGAATTATAGGTAATACGGAGTATGAGTGTGATGCGCATATAATTGTGATGCTAGGAATGGTGTGGGTGTGAGCAAGAAATCTAGAGTTCTGGAGCGTTTCAATTTGATGTCAAACAGGCGCTCACTACTCATTTCTAATTCGAGTGTTGATTGATTTTGATATTTTTATAATCTATCTTTTTTACTGCCAGGAAAATTTCTGTTTTTAGTTGGGGTTTGGGGTTTGTTAGTGAAATAAGTTAATCTGATAGTTCTTACATGATTACATCATGAATACTGAAGCTCTCCAATCCATTAATGAAAGTAGCAATGCTAAAAATAGCAACAAGGATATTAAAAATCCTCGGCCACTTTTATGCAATTATGTTCCACTTATATCAAGACTGGAAGAAAAGTTGATTTATGATTCAAACTGTGTTTGTCTAAACTTTATACAATCAAGGCTCTTGTGTCAAGCCTTAATAATCTTAAACAACATATGAAGAGGATGCATATATCCAAATATGAACAGTTTGAAGAAAAAGAAAAAGCAGTGCCAAATTGGGGGGGAAAAAAGAAAAATAATTCAAAGACCTCATCAATGCTGTAGCTTCTTCTGATGTAGATAGCAGCAGAATTACCAATCTTGGTGGGTGAACGGTTAACGTTCTGGCCTCGCATTCGGGAGGACGTGTGTTCGAATCCCCATCCGGGCATCCAGATTTGGGTTTTCCATGGTTTCCCCAAATCACTCCAGGCGAATGCTGGGATGCTTCCTTAAAAAAAAGGAAATGGCCAAATTCCTTCCCGTTCTTTGTCCCCAGTCCCATCCCACTTTGAATCACCTTAGCCGTCGTCAAGGCGTAAAGCAATTAAAAAAAAAAGCATCAGAATTATTTTTTTTCAACGCCATCTATTAATAAAAGTTTACGTCAATAAAAAATTTGGCATTATAGCTACCGGAACCATCGTATTGCAAGCTAGTGTGGACCGATGTATTGTAAAACTTTTTGTTGCCAACATGATTGCACTACATGTTGAAGAATCTGATACGTTTGAGAAGATGGTGAAAGTGTTGAACCCCAGTAAAAATTCAATTTCCATAAGGTCATTTGGTAGATGTATTGTTGATTCACATCATGGTACATAGCTCCTTGGTAAACAACAGTTCCATTCTTGTATAGTTAACTTTAACTTGAGTTAAATTTTCAAAAATGTAACACTTTAACGATTATCAAAGTTAACTTTTTAAGTAGTGCATTAATGATTAATGAAGTTAACTTTTCGATTAACTGTGCCCACCTATGCATGCCTCCTACATGAGTAAGATTATTAATTGAAATATTGTAAAATGTATTTGTGTTTGTCTGGCCCTCCTGCCTTCACATGTGTGGTAAGTGATGGGTGCAGATGGGCAGAAAAACATTAATCTGTTAATTAACAAAGTTAACAAAATTGCAAAAATTTAATATTTAAGTTAACCTAAAAAATCATTAACATTCTTCTTAACTTCCGTTAACTTTAGTCTGTTACGTATCATTTTGCTTTTTTGAATTGTGTGCCACGGAATGCTGGCACATTCGGTTAGTTGAATAGCAAACAAATTGGGTAGTGCGATTGCAAGTGTGATGCATATATAACTGTTGCGCTAGGCATGGCGCTGGTGTGAGTAGGAACACTAGAGTTGTGGAGTATTTGTATTTTACATCTACAAAGCAGTGATCAACTCATTTCAAATTCGATCAGTGATTGATTTTGATATTTTTATAACCTAACTTTTTTTACTGCAACGAATACAATGCCAATTTTTAGTTTTTGTTGGTTTGGTGTTTGTTAGTGAAATAAATTAAATTGACATTGTGAAAGCATCAACACTATCACTATGTGATTATGTTGCATTTAAATTGAGTTGGGAGAACAGTTGATTTATTAATTCAAACTGAGTTTGCCTAAACTTTCTACAATGAAGAGTCACAGTTCTAGCCTTAATAATCTTAAACTACACATGAAGAGGATGCATACATCCAAATATATATAGTTTGAAGAAAAAAGTAGAAAAAGTGTCTGATTGTGGGAAAAGGAAAAACAATTCAAATCCTTCTTCAAATGCTGTGGTTTCTTCTGACGTAGATATCAGCAGAAGTGTGTGTTTGTTTGTGTGTGTTTTTCATTTCCATCTGCATTATAGTTACCGACAGTTGCATATCTCTGCCTAGGGTGGACCAATGGATTTAAACTCTTTTGTTGCCAACATGATTTCACTACATCTTGTAGAATCCAGTATGTTTGAAAAACTGATTAAAATATTAAACACCAGTTATCATTCAATTTCCAGAGGGACATTGGGTAGGGTAGACTTATTGTTGATGGATAACTTTTAATGGACTGTAACTTGAATTAAATTTGCCAAAATGTAACACTTTAATGATTATCAAGGTGAAATTAAGTAGTGGATTAATGATTTACGGAGTTAACTTTTTGATTAAATATGCCCAGCTATAGTGATGAGCTGTTTTCTATATTCTATAGTATTTTCTTACCCATTATGGCAGTTTACTGTCACCATTATCCAGCTAATTAAAATACTATAATACATTTCATTATTTGAATACTGTGTAGAGGATTTTGGGGTTAGAATAATTTATTGTCAGTGCTTATACAGTATTTAAATGTGTAGATAAGCGCTTGTTAGAGTTACTAATACTAATTTTAAGATATGTTTTCAGGGTTTTCAGCTAATTGTGTTTAATAACAACCAACAGTCATCAGGGAAACGAGCCAGCACACCTGGGAATAGTAGTGTATCAAATTTAGGTGGAGCAATTCCAGTAGTGATGACTCGTCCTACAGATACTGAACCCACAGAGGAATATTTTCTAAGCATAGGAAGGGTATTTCATAAAATCTCTCTTTGTGGTTCAGCCATTACTGTTACTCGATATAGACCCCGGTATGTATGCACAGATTATTTCTATGTTGTTCCCTCTCTCTTTCTCTCCCATTAGTACTTATCTTCCTATTGTCTTCCCTCCATTCCATTCTTAAATTTCTTCACTGCTAACAAATTTCTATGTTCTTGACCAACTGATATTTATCTTTTAGTTTGAAGTTTGATGCATCTTAACTAATCTTGCATTGTATTCTTTTTGACAAGCCTGTTAATACTTTAATTAGTACAAGATGAAAATGCTTGTGGTGATTTGCAGAACATACTGTGACAATTCATTTTTCCTTAAATATGACATATTATGTTCAAGGAGTCTTAAATTTCTGTATTCATCATTTAAAACCCCCTTATTTGATGATTCTTTATGAATACAAGAATTCATATTCTTTAAAAGAGTATGTTTAATATCTAAATGTGGAGGCATTTCTGGTCTGGGGAACACAGGATAATTAGCACACAAGTTGCCAATGGAGACACTGGTGTAGGAATTGTAAAGAATAAGAGATTAAGGAAACAGGTGAGTTACTATGAACAGTTTAGTGAAATGATTATTTTGATGAGTTTAGAAACTAAATCCTCCCTAGCCACATTGGTACAAGTGTATATGCCAACGTCACAGTAAGATGATGAAGAAATAGAGAAAATTTATGCTGAAATTGAATAAGTAATCCAATATGTGAAGGGAGAGGAAAATCTAATAATCATGGGTGATTAGAATGTTGCAGTGGGTGAAGGAAAAGAGGGGAATACTATATGAAGTTTTGGTTTAGGAGAAAGAAATTAGTGAGTAAGAAGGTTGTTAGAATTTTTTGAATGACATAAACTAGTCTTGGCGAACACACTATGAAGTGATTAAATTTAAAAATTTATCACTAGAGAAAATTTTGCAGAAATTATAAACACGGGTCTAAGAAGTAACTCTGAAAGGAGCTCAACTGAGGATGAATGGAAGGCATTGACAACTGAAATAATTAAGGCTGGTAAAGAAACATTAGGCTTTAGGGAACAAGCCACCCAAAAACCTTCAGTCACAGAAGAAATTTTGGAGTTGGTGGATCAGAGGAGAAGGCACAAAAATGCTCAGGATGAAGCAGGAAGAGAGCAATACAGACAATTTAGAAGTCAAATAAACAGGAAATGCAAAAAGCAATAGAAACATGGCTGCAAGGAAGGTGTGAAGAAGTAGAAAAGGAAATATTCGTAGGTGTAGTAGATGTGGCTTATAGGAAGATCAAAAGAGAATTTTGGAGAAGTGAAGAAAAGAGGTGTAAACATTAAATCTGGCGATGGGGAACCATTTCTAAGCACAGAAAATAGAGCTAACTGATGGAAGGAATACATAGAAAAACTGAATGATGGAGATGATTTGTACAACAATGAATTGGAAAAAGATGTTGATATTGACATTGATGACTTAGTTGATTGCCTTAGGTGATGTCGCGCTCCTGACGTTATAATTATAAATAAATATTCTTGGTTATTTATTATGATTGACATTTATTGTTCCCAATTCTTATTCTTCTAGGAACTACATCGGTTTTAAAATATCCGAAGAATGCAAGGTTCTTAAGCAGTGAACTGGTAACAAAGCAACCTTTCGGCCTGTACGTCGCTAAACCTCTAGCTATCTCTTGATTTCTTTTATTGCCATGGCAACTTACATTTCCTTGCTAAAGGAGTAAATATCTCATTTTTGTTTAATTTCATTTCACAAAAATATGATTTTCTTATGAAATTATTCTGTTGTGTCACATGCCTCCTCAAGTTCACCATGTCTTTGCTTAAAAGACATTGGTAAACTTATAAGAATAACCTTGCATCCAGCGATACTCTTTCCTCTGTTCCTATTAGAATTTTTTACAAAACATTTTACAAAACTCTTCTTAATACTAACAATATACAGAAATGAACTAAAAAAACCATGTATTGTCTTAATGAAAACATACATACATACAGCATTCTAGCTTAACATCACACAAATGCAAGTCCTGTCGCGGTATTGTCTTGAAATATCTAATAATGTAAACATACATACATGCAGCATTCTAGCCTAACATCACAGTACCATGACATCAAAATAAAATGTAACTGACATCTTTCCAAGTCAAAGCTACACTTTCTGATCTGAGTAGTTTCATTTATTTTAAACTATTGATCAGGCAATCTTTTGGGGCAAAAATAAAAATTATTAATCATTTTCCCATGAATATAACAATTTCTACTGTCTGTTTCAACCACATTTGTGTACGTTTGTGAAAACAGATTAACTATTTGGAAGTAGTTACTCCATAAGGAAAAAAGGTACCTGGACCAAAAAATTATTTCTATAGCATGAAACTATTGGACATGCTTCATTTTTATTTTATTTCTTCAGTACATTACATTATATTCTCCCCATAAGTAATAACTTCTCTCCACTTTACTTCATCTTGAATATTCATATCTAGGCTATGAGATGTAACAACAGAGTCATTTGAAGGTTCTACCTGGACCTCAGCTATGCCTGTGTTAACCAAATCCTGAACCTTTCGGTATCATTTAAAGGCAATGCCTAGATAGTGGCCTTATTTACAGGAACTGAGTCTTGACTGTGCTGCCCTCTCTATATGATATTTTACTTCTTAATTCATAACACATTTCTAACAACAGAGTAGATACCTGGAAGCAGTTACAGTACTTGCAAGGAAAAAAGGTGCCTGGACCAAAAAATTATTATTATAGTTTAAATTCTTCATACCCTTGTGTCGAAAAAGAACTCCAAGAGGAAATATTAGGAATAATATCTAACATGTTTTACTTCGTTTTGTAAGAAGTGGTTATTAACAATAAATATTAAAACTATTTCTTGATGGGAATAGTTACTAGTAAGAGGTACCTGGACCTTGAAAATTATTTTTTATAGCATTAAACTATTGGACATGCTTCGCTGCCTTTTTGTTTTTTTTTTTTTGTAAAAAGTGGTTTTGAACTTAACTTTTTTCCTGTTCAAGTAGTGGGTTGGTGAGTACATCATTATTTTCTTTCTCACTTTTTTCCTGTTCAAGTAGTGGGTTTGTGAGTACATCATCATTTTCTTTCTCACTTTTTTCCTGTTCAGGTAGTGGGTTTGTGAGTACATCATTGTTTTTTGCTTTACTTCTATCTGAGAAACTATAGGGGTTGACGATTCAGAAGTGTCATTTTCTGGTATGTAGCTAGTATTGAATGATAATGATGTGGTTGTATTATATGTACTAATTGTTAGTGGCAAAATGGAGTCCTTGGTATCAATTGTCATTTGTATTGGTTTACTATCTCTTAATGTTCCCTCAAACTTAGTGTGATCATCAGATAGTTGCAATGAAGTTGGTTGCTCAATATTAGCAGTACCAGGCAATGTGATTGTAAGTATCTGCCATTTATCAATTACCTCTTTCCCACTGTCTATTTTGTCTCCAAGGGTACTTTTTACATCCAAAATTTGTGAAGTTTGGCTGTCATTTAATTCTGAAAGAAGTGTGTTTTGAGTTTGTAACTGTGCAGTTAGACTGTCTGTTAGGTCCTTTATCTGTGTAGTGAAACTGTCTTTTAGGTCCTTTATCAGTGCATTTCGACTATCTAGTTTTGAAATTTGGTCCTTTATCTGTGCATTGCAACTATCTAGTTTTGAAATTTGGTCCTTTATCTGTGCATTGCAACTATCCATTTTTGAAATCAATAGGACAAGGAGCTCATCTGTGGAAGGTTTGTTGGTATGTGTAATGGTACAGGGTGTTTGTTCAAGCCTTTCATTTGGCTGAGATTGATTAGAAAATACGAGAAAATCTTCGCCAGGAGTGGATGTAGAAAATTGAGTCATGTTCAAAAAATCCCTATCCGGATTATTCAGCATAATGCTGTTGGTGGGAAGGTTTACATCTGACATTATATTAGTAGGAAGATTGGATTCTGTATGTGAGATAACCTCTTTTACCGGCGATAATTCACCAGTTAATCCTCTCTCCGTGTTGAAGAACCAGAGAGACAGGTAGATTAATATTCAGGAACTGATAACAGTTGCTGCGAAAAAATAAATAAGTAATTCTCGTAATTACAACAGGAAGATTACAAGAAGAAAGTACGATCTTAGTCAGAGAGTTACCTACTATTTGATAAATAGTACCGTTTGAATAAGGCCACGCGAGTGTTCAGTATAATTAAAACCTACCAAACAAGCAAGAAATGAAATGATTTAACAAGTTCTATTCAACTCCAAAGTTCGTAAATATTCCGACTTCAAAATGAAACCATGAAATTAACTTCACTCTTGGAAGGTATTTTATAGTCATTTACGTCAGGACGTTCCACTGGTAACGCCTCATAAACATAGGCCTATACTTAACTTAAACGAAAGATTCGTAAACAAATCTCGGCGACCGCAGACAGATGTTTACTCCAAAGACTGTAGCTTCGTCGTGTCTGTTATCCGCGACCAGATGTTCGTCGTAGATATGCTTCAACAGCCAGAGATGAAAATAATTATATCAATCGTTCTCGTCGTCGTAAATTCCAGCGATTCTTCTCGCGGCGTTGTCGAATCTTTGTCGTAACTGTTAACTGCTTTTCCTTCCGTAGCCAAGTTGCTGTTGTTGATACACTTTTTTCACTGCCGAGTCATCTACACGTCGCCATGTCGCGCTCCTGACGTTATATTATTATAAATAACTCAGTTCTTACGCTTTTAACAAATTAACATTTATTGTTCCCAATTCTTATTCTTCTAGGAACTACATCGGTTTTAAAATATCCGAAGAATGCAAGGTTCTTAAGCAGTGAACTGGTAACAAAGCAACCTTTCGGCCTGTACGTCGCTAAACCTCTAGCTATCTCTTGATTTCTTTTATTGCCATGGCAACTTACATTTCCTTGCTAAAGGAGTAAATATCTCATTTTTGTTTAATTTCATTTCACAAAAAATATGATTTTCTTATGAAATTATTCTGTTGTGTCACAGTGATCCTGTTTTGATGACAGAATTTGATAGAGTTTTGAATGATTTGAAATCAAATAAGACAGTTGGAATTTATGTGATTCCTGCAGAACTTCTAAAATCCCTCGGAGAAGAAGGATTCCAAAGATTATTCAAACTTACATCAAAAAATTTTGAAACAGGAGAGATTCTCACTGAGTTTAATAAAAGTGCCATCTTCACATTTCCGAAGAAAGCACAAGCTGGCTGCGGTGAGTGTCGCATTATAAGTCTAACATAAGAGCACTTTGATAGATAGCTCAGTGGTTAGAGTGCTTGCTTTCAAAAGTTCACTGCTCTGGTCACAGGTTCAAATCACAGTAGATGCTCGAATTTTTAAGAGTTGTGTTTTATCATGTGAGCTATGCCAGGTCATTCTGTGATTCTGATTCCATATTAAACTGTAGGTTCGAGGGGAAAGGAACTGGCCGTCCTAGCTCTGACACAATGATTTAGTATGCCTCCTTTGGAAGGATCCAACCAATGTTTGAGTTGTGAACTAAGTTAAGTACTGGGTGTTTCAAAATGAATATCAGTGTTTTATGGCTTTATAGTATTGATTACATAGAAAGTTAAATTATAATTAATGCATGCAATGAAAGAGCAACTCAAACAGTTCTGTTTGTTGGTACCTGTGTGCATGTGGAAGCAATGTTTCCTCTGCCATCCATTAGAAAATGCTAGTAACAAAAATGGTGCCTAGTGAACAGAAATCTTTTTGTGTTTGCAAAGACCGAATCTGTAGTTACTGTTAGTTAAGTGCAGATGTTATCCCCCATGTGATAATAACATCCGTAGATGGTATCATCAGTTTGAAAAGGGAAGAGTATGGGACGACCAAGGGTTAGTGTAGAGTGAGAGAATCTTTCACGCATAGCCTGAAGAAATCATTTTGGAAGGCTAGTCGTGAATTAGCAATTCCAGTAACGACTGTTTGGAAAGTTTTACGGAAATGCTTACAACTACATCCTTATCATTTGGAGTTGTTACAGGCTCTAAAGCCTACAGACCATGGATTACATGCCAACTTTGCACATGACATGTTGTTGCACAACAATGAAGATTTTCTGTATCATGTTGTTTTAGTAATGAATCGACATTTCACCTCAGTGGGCTTGTGAACACTCATAATGTGCACCTCTGGGGCTCAGAAAATCCTCACAAGATGGTACAATTGCAATGAGACTCCCCTAAACTAAATGTTTTTTGTGCCATATCTCGGCGGAAAGTTTATGGACCTTTTTTCTTTGGAAAAACAGCTGTAACTGTTACTTCCTACCTTGAGGCTCTACAACTATGGCTATTTCCCAATTGGTAGAAGATGGACCAAATAACTTCATTTGGCAGCAAGATGGTGCACTGCCTCACTGGCATAATGATGTACACAATTGGTTGAATGTCAGTGTGCCTGACTGCTGGATTGGCCACAAATAGCCCAAAGACAGGCCTCCACGCATTGCATCCACACTCTCTTGATCTGATGCCTTTTGATTTCTACCTGTGGGGGTTCATAATGGATCATGTGTATGTGCCTCCACTACAAGCTGACATACCCGACCTAAGAAATAGGATTGAGACAGCTGTTGCAATAATTACACCACAAACACTAATCAACATTTGGGAAGAAATGGGCTATTGCCTATATGTATGCCGTTTGACTAGAGGTGCTCACATTGAACACTTGTAGATATAACTGTTTGAGTTGCTCTTTCATTTTATGTATTAATTATAATTTTATGTTTTATGTGATACGAGTAAATGCTACAAAACATTCATTTAGAAACACCCTGTATAAGATCATATGTTTCAAAATTACTGACCACATTAATACATAGAAGAATGAAAAAGTTGTAGAAGGAATAGTAGGTGAAGATCAGTTTGTGTTTAAGAAATCTGTGGTACAGGAGAAGGGATTCTGTCCTTAAGATTAATACTTGGAGGGTGGATTCAAGGGGAAAAAAAAAATACTTTTGTATCATTTATTGATTTAGAAAAAGCTTTTGATAATGTTAAGTGGGAGAAGATATTCAAAATTTAAAATAAAGTTGTATCTAAAATACTGAGATAAAAGAATATTTTGTAATATTTATAAGAATGAAGTTGGTATAGTAAAAGTAGATAATCAGGAGAGACACACTTTAGTAAAAAAAAGGGCGTGAAACAGGTTGTAGTCTACCTCCATTAATAATCAACTTGTATGTTGAAGAAGCAATAAAGGAAGCGAAAGAAAGATTTAAATGTGGCATAAGTGTTCAACGAGAAAAAAATCAGTATGCTGCTATTTGCTGATGTTATTGTGTTGTTAACAGAACAGGCTGAGGATATTGAGACTGAGTGTGGTGGGTGAGCAGTTAATGCTCTGGACTTGCATTCAGGATGCCAGTTGGAATCCCCATCCAGGCATCCAGATTTTGGTTTTCCATGTTTTCCCCAAATCACTCCCGGCAAATACCACAATGATTCCTTCAAAAGGCCATGGCTGAATTCCTTCCCATTCCATGTCTCCAGTTCCATCCTGCCTCTGATGACCTCGAAGTCAACGTGACGTAAGGCCATAAGTAAAAAAGAAAAAGTAAGGATATAGAGAAGTCATGAACAAAATTGTGAAGGAAGATTTTGGATTAAATGTAAACCAAAGCAAGGCAAAAGTGATGAAATGTAGCAGAAATGGTACCAATAATCGTAGAATAAATATAAAAATAGGATCAGATGTGATTGGAGAAGTTAGTGAAATTTGTTACTTAGGAAGTAAAATTACAATCTATGGACGAAGCAGGAATGATGTTTAAAACAGAAAAGTACTAGCAAAAAGAGCTTTCATGAAAAAGAGAAATCTTTTAGTTTAAAATAATATACTGTGGCTCAGAAAGAGCAATTTAAACCCCTATGTGTGGAGCACAGCACTTTATTGCAGCAAAGCATGGACTTTAGGAATACCGGAAAGAGGGAAAATTGAAGCACGCTGAAAATGAAGTGGGCAAATAAAGTACAAAACGAACGAGTTTTGGAAATGATGGGTGAGGAAAAAAGTTTGTGGAAGGGTCTTACAAAAAGAAGAGAGAGGATGGTAAGTCTTTTTCTGAGGCATGCAGGATTCTTCAACTTGCTAGTAGAGAGAACAGTTGAAGGTAAGAATTGCAGAGGAAGACAGAGATTAGATTTATGAAGCAGATAGTTGAGGATGTGAGTTAAAAAGGGTATTTTGAGATGAGAAGAGTAGCACAACATAGGAAGGGTTGGAACATTGATCAAACTAGTCAAGAGATTAACAGCATTTCCATTGCCACACTTATGGTTAATTTAACTTAATTTAAATGCGATGGAGTGCATGCCCCAATGTCAATTTCCCCTGTACATCCATTTTCCCCCTTTCCTGTCTACTTTTTTCCCTCAAAAATTTCAACTTTAAATCCTTTCAGTGTTTTTGGTAAATTATTCTTCATTTCTCCTTGTAACTTATTTCAATCCCTGACTCCATTACCTACCAAAGAAAATCTTCCCGCACTCTCGTGCGTTAATTAGAGTGCCAGCTTAAGGTCATGGTCATCTTTTCCTTTCCATGCATTACTCATAATTCTTACAGTAATACTTTTCCATGCCTCATGGGCAATAAATGTCTTATACATTCCCATGACTCTCTTCAACCTCCTCCTGTCTTCCAGTGAATCAAATTCCAGCTCATTTTATACACTATATGTAAATTATAAGCATTCAGTATTCAAATTCTCCTAGGAACTTAGGATTTTAACTAAGCCATTTGTAGGTGATACATACAAATCATGATATAAAACAATATATTAACTGCCTTAAAACTGATACAGATCAACCAAATCAAATGAAACTAGAAATTTCTGGTTAAATTTCATTTGTTATTAGATTTGTGTAATGTTGACAGTGTTTCCACAAAAATCTGCTAAACCAAACTGTTGTTCCAAAAATAAACATCAATATTGAATGCTTGTTCATAAGCACCTTCCAATTTTAAGTATATTTATGTTGTACTAATTGCTGGAAACCACCAGCATGGCTGCACATGTCAAAGTGCCACTGCTCTGAATCAGGGAGGTTCTATGGGCCAAGGCTTAAGTCCTGGGCCTGACATACCAGCCATCCTGATTGTGGTTTTCTGCAATCATCTAGGTGAATGCTAGATAGGTCCCCAAGTTCTGCCAGGTGTACTACACATTTCACAAACAAAAATACACATCACATAGAACACAGGTGATACATTAACGGACAGATGATAACAGATCTGCTCTTCCATGATAACTAATTCAGGCCTATTTAAGCCAGTAGTGGTGGAACATTGATTCAAAATAAGAGCAGCCTCTGAAGGGTAACCCATGAAAGTTGAAACGTTTGAAAGATAATGATGATTATGACTAATTGATCAACTTGATATCCTTTTAAAAACTAAGGGAGGAAGACATAATTTTCATGTGGAGGAAAATCTGTGTATCAGAGACAATAGTGTTAGCAGAGAAGTAATGCAAGAAAACAGTTATTTTCTGTATTAGTTTCCCTTTAATAGTTATATTGTTTCGGTTTAAAACTTGTATTCTAGAAATCGTATTGTCAGTGTAAAATATTTTCTATATTATTTTCCCTCCAATAGCAATATTATTGCAGTTTAGAACTTGAATTCTAGAAATCTTATTGCCGATGTAAAATATTACGGTACTTAAATAGAGCTGACGTCATAGGTGGCTGAAGGGCCATGACTATTCACACTTCTTAACACTGTAGAGGATGGTGAAATGAATGTGAAAGGTCATTTTGAAGTTTTTATCACCAGAATATCAACATGTGTCAGCATTTTACCCCTTTGACTTTTTATTAGAGGCTTTAAAAACAAAAAGTTTAACTTCATAACCTGTGGAAAACATACAATTTGGAAAATGTAGAACTTTGTTAGAGACTCTATAGAAACAAAGCATTTAAACTTCATTGGCTGTGGAAAACTGGAATCATGTGGAATACGAGGAACAATAATGTCCTCAATTGCTGTTTCACTCTCATACCAACTCTCTGATGTAGGAATCCCAATAAGAGCACTATAAATACATAAATAGCATCATATCCGAAATACAAGAAAGTATTCTACCATCGTATAAGACATGTGGGAATTAAGTTTTTCCCGGCGTATGAATGAAATAAACTTTTCTCGGGTTTTCTGCCGGATAATATTTTTATTTAAATCATTGTACAACGTTTCGGCAGCAACCTCCGCTGCCTTCATCAGGTACTGCGTCATATCGAAGCTCAGAACTGCCTCACGGACGACCCGGAACTTCCATAAGTAGCCTGCTACCGGGGAGAAATTTTCCGCTGCTCCGCCATTGGTCGCCGCTTCAATTGACCCCAGACGGGGTGGAACCGGATGGCCGCGGCTGACTGGCAAATGACAGCAATGATGATGATGATGGTGCATTACGTGGCTCCACGGAAGTCACAGCCGTACTCTACGCCATTGCTTGACAGGAAGCAATTAGTAAAAATGCATATCAAGACTCCACAGCGACGGTCACCCATCCAAGTGCTGACCCGGCTAAACGTTGCTTAACCAGCAGTAGCATCACGCTCAAAGCTTCTCCACGAGCGGCATTAATCAAGCTGGCCAATCACAGCGCCCGAACTCCTGATTGGCTCGGAAGCGGCGGATCAAACTTCCCATTGGTCGACACGTCAGTAACGTATCTAACACGATGTAATTTCAAATTTTGTACAATTGGCCCCTATGCTCCGCTCAGGAAAAGGCCGGAGTCTCTGTTAGTGTCGTTGTTACTTACGATGATGCATTACGTGGCTCCACGGAAGTCATAGTCGTTCTCTATGCCATTGCTTAACAGGAGGCAATTGGTAAAATGCATATCAAGACTCCACAGCGACGGTCACCCATCCAAGTGCTGACCAGACTAAACGTTGCTTAACCAGCAGTAGCATCACGCTCAAAGCTTCTCCACGAGCGGCATTAACCAAACTGGCCAATCACAGCACACGATCTCCTGATTGGCTCGGAAGCGGCGGATCAGCATTCCCATTGGTCGACACTTCAAGACGGCGTACTCCCGGACGGTTGTGTCCAACACGTTGTAATTTTAAATCTTGGACAATTGGCTCCCATGCTTCGCTCAGGAAAAGGCCGGAATCTCTGTTAATGTTGTTGTTACTTATTCTAATCTCCAGAGATTCTCTGATTACCGAATCCCAGAAGTATGATATTTGAGCCAAAACTTTAGTATTTTCAAAATTTATGTTATGAAAATTTCCCACAGCATGTTCGGCCAGTGCGGATTTTTCCAATTGTAGCAACCGTAGATATCGTTGGTGCTCGATGCGGCGTTCCTCGATCGTTCTTATGGTTTGGCCAATGTACACTTTGCCGCATTCACAAGGAATTGAATATACTCCCGGGACTCGAAGGCCCAGGTCATCCTTTACCGTGCGTAGAAAGGGCTTTGGACACTGCTCCATTAAAACCGAAATGTTAAAACCGAAATGTTTCTTCCGCTATGTGGATGACACGTTTGTTATTTGGCCACACGGCTCTGCGGCTCTCAATGATTTCTTGGAACATCTGAATTCCATCCATCCTAACATAAAGTTCACCATGGAGGTTGAGAGAGACGGCGCGCTTCCGTTCTTGGACGTACTTATTAAACGCAAGCCAGATGGTTCTTTGGCGCATAGTGTCTATAGGAAACCTACCCACACGGACCTCTATTTGGGGGCTACCAGTTTTCACCACCCAGCTCAGCGGAAAACTGTCTTGAGAACACTGGTACATCGTGCGCGAGCCATTTCGGACAGTGATAGCCTGCAAGAAGAACTTAGACACCTACGGCAGGTATTCAGAGAGAATGGCTACACAGAAGAACAAATCAGTCAGGCCTTTCTCCTCCAAGAACCAAGACTGACATCTGAACAAGAAGGGTCTCCTAAATCCGTTGCTGTTTTGCCTTATGCCGGCAATACCTCCGCGAAAATCGGAAGAATTTTAGCCCGGTATGACGTAAGGAGTATCTTCCGTCCACCGTCGAAGATACGAGATATGCTACGCACGGTAAAGGATGACCTGGGCCTTCGAGTCCCGGGAGTATATTCAATTCCTTGTGAATGCGGCAAAGTGTACATTGGCCAAACCATAAGAACGATCGAGGAACGCCGCATCGAGCACCAACGATATCTACGGTTGCTACAATTGGAAAAATCCGCACTGGCCGAACATGCTGTGGGAAATTTTCATAACATAAATTTTGAAAATACTAAAGTTTTGGCTCAAATATCATACTTCTGGGATTCGGTAATCAGAGAATCTCTGGAGATTAGAATAAGTAACAACAACATTAACAGAGATTCCGGCCTTTTCCTGAGCGAAGCATGGGAGCCAATTGTCCAAGATTTAAAATTACAACGTGTTGGACACAACCGTCCGGGAGTACGCCGTCTTGAAGTGTCGACCAATGGGAATGCTGATCCGCCGCTTCCGAGCCAATCAGGAGATCGTGTGCTGTGATTGGCCAGTTTGGTTAATGCCGCTCGTGGAGAAGCTTTGAGCGTGATGCTACTGCTGGTTAAGCAACGTTTAGTCTGGTCAGCACTTGGATGGGTGACCGTCGCTGTGGAGTCTTGATATGCATTTTTACCAATTGCCTCCTGTTAAGCAATGGCGTAGAGAACGACTATGACTTCCGTGGAGCCACGTAATGCATCATCGTAAGTAACAACGACACTAACAGAGACTCCGGCCTTTTCCTGAGCGGAGCATAGGGGCCAATTGTACAAAATTTGAAATTACATCGTGTTAGATACGTTACTGACGTGTCGACCAATGGGAAGTTTGATCCGCCGCTTCCGAGCCAATCAGGAGTTCGGGCGCTGTGATTGGCCAGCTTGATTAATGCCGCTCGTGGAGAAGCTTTGAGCGTGATGCTACTGCTGGTTAAGCAACGTTTAGCCGGGTCAGCACTTGGATGGGTGACCGTCGCTGTGGAGTCTTGATATGCATTTTTACTAATTGCTTCCTGTCAAGCAATGGCGTAGAGTACGGCTGTGACTTCCGTGGAGCCACGTAATGCACCATCATCATCATCATTGCTGTCATTTGCCAGTCAGCCGCGGCCATCCGGTTCCACCCCGTCTGGGGTCAATTGAAGCGGCGACCAATGGCGGAGCAGCGGAAAATTTCTCCCCGGTAGCAGGCTACTTATGGAAGTTCCGGGTCGTCCGTGAGGCAGTTACTGTTTGAGCTTCGATATGACGCAGTACCTGATGAAGGCAGCGGAGGTTGCTGCCGAAACGTTGTACAATGATTTAAATAAAAATATTATCCGGCAGAAAACCCGAGAAAAGTTTATTTCATCGTATAAGACAATTTGTCACATCTTTTTTATGCTGTGTTTAGTAGAAGCAGCTGAAAAGTATGTTGAAAATTTTTGAAGCATGTGATCGTTAGAAGAAAATCTTTGTGCTGTTCTTTGCTAGTACTATTATTACGGTCACCACCTTCGATGAGCAGTAATAGTCTCAACAAAATTCTTATAAATCTCAGGTTAAAATGAAAACAAAAGTCTCTGGAAATTTGGTTTGTATTCTTACAACTTGTCCAAAGTTCTGACTCCAGTTACAAGCAAATGCTTAAAATTGACTTCATTAGTTATAAAAGGTAGCAGGTCCACTAGACGATAAAAATCTCCTAATGCAACTCTGAATCAGTTTTTTAAACCCCCATTTCAAAAATAGATCCATTGAATGTACTTTATGATTAGTTAATTTTTTCCTACCAAACGTTCCACAACTACAAGTTATATTGCCAAAACAATTCCTATCAGAAATTGTAAACTTCACATTCCTTGCAAGCCCATGGCTTCAATACCAGTACTGTATAACTCTAAACTCCACACTTCACAATATTTGCCTGAGCCTGGAGTAACCTTCTCGCATACCCACACCAACAAAGATCGACTTTAAACTGCTTGCTTATACAATATACATAGCTACATTCATGGTTTGCCCTGAATGAGTCCAAATATGTACCCAAACTTTATCATTTTTTCCTTCCATAGAATGTTTCAATCTTCTAGACTTATTAAATTATTTTATGAATTTATACCATCTTAAATACTCCAAATGTGTGTTAAATTAAACTTTGCTTCTTTATTTTTCTTCAGCTGGTGGTCTTTCGTTGCCATGGCAGCCTCCAAATTTTATTGTAAAACTAATTTCCTCTTGAATTGCTCTGAAAATTTTGTCAATCAGCAGGTGCTAACTTATTAAACATTTTCTACCCTCATGACTTTTGCCAAATAAACCTTACTTTTGCTGTAATTTGGCTTTGAAGTTGGCACATGTTGTGAACTTTAAACTTCACCTCTCTTTCTTAATTTTTTATCTTAATTAGTACTTTTATTCCTACTTTGTCTTTAATATCCTCCTCTATATTATTTCCTTCCTATGTTGTGGATTACTGTCATTAATTTTTCTTAAACTGCAAATGAAATGTAAACAGTTACCATGAGCCATTGTCTTTGGTCAATTTACCCCCAAACTTACATATTACGATCTTAAATTACAAGGAAAGGGAAATGACTCATCACTCACAAAGTTGAAGGCAGCGACGGGAGAAGAACATGTATCACGAACACACAAATATACACAATATTTCGGTCTTAACCTTCTTCAAGTTAAAGAGAATGAGTCATTTGGTTCGGGAGGTGTGCATACGCTGAAGTATCCTACATGACTCAAGGAGTTCACATGCACTCTAGGCAAATTTTCTTGGTTTTCAGCCATTGAGACTTTCTCAGTCATTAATTCTTTGTAACTATTTAATGGTGTGCCTAACTCATTTTCTAAAAAGTTTTGTAAATGCGGCAGACTTTTCCTTATTAATTTTACAGATGTTCTCTTTGTCATTTCTTTCCAGCCATCCATATCCGCCTTTTAATATTCACTACCGTTATCGATTCCATGCACCTCATCATGACACATATGAAGTATCCTGGGTCTCATTTACAACAGAAAAACTGGAGAACTACAACTGGAATTATTTGGATCATTACATATGCACAAGAGGAGATGTTGATTTTGCTCTAGCAGAGGTAAGAAAATAATCACTGAATGCAGTTTCTACTCGTTAAACATTAATAATAAGGTTTAACAAAGAAATCCTTAACCTAGTATATTTAACTGTAGGACATCTAACAATTTATATATTCTGATACACCTAATGTAAATGGAATCATGATTCAATCCTTTTTGAACTAAGATAGATTCAGGTGGAGGCAGTGTTAGCTAGAGGGGCACTAGCACTGTCTTTCACTCAGTATTTCATTGTATTGTAAGGGAATGAGAGACTAGAATAAAATATTGAGAGATATTCTTAACAATATACTTCATCCACTGAAAAAATTTGTAGTGAAAAATAAATGCATTTGAAAGGTACTTCTGTAGGGAAACTACTACTAGGGCATATGCTCCACTGGAATTATTTAATAATAATAATAATCTTTTTTGCAGCACAAAATAGAGTGTGGATTAATAGTTTGTAATATGGTAATTACTCAGCAAAAAATGAAAGGTATAATTTGGGAAATGAAAGCCAGAAATGTAGAACAGTTGTAAGAATAAAAGAACAAAATAATAGTTTATATTATTGAAATAAAATTTAGAGTAAGGGAAGAAACCTTAACATACTACAAATGATGGCAGATTAACAATGACACATCAAAAACTATAGAAAGTCATCAAACATTGGGATTTTCAGGTGTAAACCTGTCACCAGCTGTGGAATACGACCTTCGCAGGTTGGGAGTCCAGGGCAGTCCCTGCACTGGCCATGTCATGCAGTATAGTGTTGCCATAAGTCCAACAAAAGCCATTCTTTATCGTCATGACAGTTAGGCACAAGAAGTTTCTCATGATGACTAACTCATGTGAAGGTTCTCCACAGATTACCCATGAATCTTAAGAATGAGCATAGCATTGCAATGGAGGCATCTTATTGAGGAAACATGTACATGTTGATTTTTCAAAGAAAAACATCTTTAATCATGAGACATATTTTCAGTTGAATTCTTTCTTTAACAAACAAGAGTGTCACATTTGGTAAACAGTTCCCCAAGGTGGGTGCAGGAAATGGGTGTGTAGAGAAATTGTCACTGGAATGTGTGCACCATTGCAATTTTATTAAATACTAGCTGGTACCCATGACTTCGTTCGTGATTGTAAAGAATTCATATTGACAGCTATAGACATCTAACCACCATAGTGCACGATGGGAGACTCGATACTATTACCACACACAAATACCAGTCTTCTGCGCTATGTAGTTCCGGCAGCAAAGTAAAATTTACGGATACACACAAGTCTTTGGATGAAATACGAAAATATTCATGATCGACCAATTTCAAACACCATATCTCAACACTCCCACAGTTACCAAATTTCGGCCAACGTTGTGATCGATGGGAGACTCTGTGTTACTACCACACACAAACGCCAGTGATCTGCGATTGATAGTTTTCACTTAAAAGTGATACACCGTGACACATGCGTCTATGGCAGAAATATGAAATTGCCGCAGGTCGACCATTTTCATCCCCCATATCTTCCACACCCCCATAGCTACAGACATCTAACAACCATAGTGCATGACAACAGACACGATTCTACTACCACACATAAACACCAATGCTCTATGCTATGTAGTCGTGGCAGAGAAGTGAAATCTGCGGAGACACATGCCTTTCGTCGAAATACGAAAATATCCTTGGTCGGCCACTTACAACCACCATATCTCCCACACAACCACAGTTTCTGAAATTCGGCCACTGTTGTGATCTAAAGGTGACTCTGTGTTACTACCACACACAAACGCCAGAGATCTGTGATATATAGTTTTTGCTGAAAAGTGATACACCATGACACTTTTGTCTTTGGCAGAAATATGAAATTGCCACACGACGACCACTTTCAAACCCCATTTCTCCCACACCCCCATAGCTACCGACATCTAACAACCATAGTGCACTACATGACATACGATTCTAATACCAAACACAAACACCAATGCTCTATGCTATATAGTTGTGGCAGAAAAGTGACATATGAGGAGACAGTCGAAATACGAAAATATCCTTGGTCGGCCACTTACAACCACCATATCTACCACAGTACCACAGTTTCTGAAATTCGGCCGCTGTTGTGATCGAAAGGTGACTCTGTGCTACTACTACACACAAACGCCATTTATCTGTGATCTACAGTTTTCGCTGAAAAGTGATACACCATGACACTTTTGTCTTTGGCAGAAGTATGAAATTGCCACAGGTCAACCACTTTCAACCCCCATTTCTCCCACACCCCCATAGCTACCGACATCTAACAACCATAGTGCACTACATGAGATACGATTCTACTACCAAACACAAACACCAATGCTCTATGCTATGTAGTTGTGGCAGAAAAGAGACATATACGGAGACAGTCCAAATACGAAAATATCCTTGGTCGACTTACAACCACCACATCTACCACAGTACCACAGTTTCTGAAATTCGGCCGCTGTTGTGATCGAAAGGAGACTCTGTGCTACTACTACACACAAACGCCAGTTATCTGTGATCTATAGTTTTCGCTGAAAAGTGATACACCATGACACTTTTGTCTTTGGCAGAAGTATGAAATTGCCACAGGTCGACCACTTTCAACCCCCATATCTCCCACACCCCCATAGCTACCGACATCTAACAACCATAGTGCACGATAGGAAAGACGATTCTACTTCCACACACAAACACCAAAGGTCTGTGTTATGTAGTTGTGGCAGGAAAGAGAAGTATACGGAGATACGAATTTTTGGTCGAAATATGAAAACGCCCTGCACTGACCAACTTTAATCATTATATCTCCCACATCCCCACAGCTATCGGCATTCGGCCAACGTTGTGCACGACAGGAAACTCCATGCTACTTCCACCCACAAACATCAGTGATCTGTGCTAGGTAGTGGTGGCTGAAAAGTGAAATATAGGAAAAAACAGGTATATTTTTATATATATAAAAGATTAGAAACTCATGAAATAGTAAATCATTCACAATAAGTCACTCTAAGCTGTAGGTTTTGGCATGTTAAGGTGTTGGGTCTTCATTTTTATCACAAAGATAACAAAAATGGTTATGGATAACAATGAAAAGAAAGAAATGCTGTGAGGCAATATTTACATGAAAAAGAAAGGAAAAATACACCCAACACTCACCAAAGTTGAAGAGAGGAGGGCACCAGCAACACAAAACAACACACAAACAAAGAAAAAACAATATTTCTGTTGAAAATCCCTTTTTCAAGTTAACAGAGAGGTGCCTGGTGTTGCACAAGTATAAGAAAGATTGAAATGGTTGAAAAAATAATAAAAGTGATAAAAAAAAGTAATTGAAAATTTTTGAAAAATGTATGAATCTATTGTGATGGGTACATAGGGACGAGGATGGAAGATATTATTGGAAATTAAGGCCTGGGGGATGTCAAGTCTGCAGCATCCCCCAGGCCTTAATTTCTATTAATATCTTCCATCCTCAGCCCTATACTCCAATCACAATAGATTCATATATCTTTCAAAATTTTTCAATTATATTTTTATTTATTTTTTATCACTATTATTACTTTTTCAACCATTTCAATCTTTATTATACTTGCGGTTATATTATTGTTGCTCCCACCACAACCTCCGATGGTCTATTGCATTCTATGAGTGGCTGCGTCCAACGCAAGTCTTGCACAAGACCAGCCACCTCTCTGTTAACTTGAAAAAGGATTTTCATCCGAAATATTGTTTTTTCTTTGTTTGTGTGTTGTTTTGTGTTGCTGCTGCCCTCCTCCCTTCAACTCTGTTGAGTGTTGGGTGTATTTTACCTTTCTTTTCCATGTAGAAATGGTTATGGCTTTTTTGTTGGTTTTTTAAGACTTATGGTTATATCAGGATGGTGTTACCTATCACACTTTCCACCAAATGAGTACCCCAACACACAAGAAATTAGCAGTAAAGCACCTTATGCAGTGTTGTTAAAAATTGGCCAACCAGCTCATGTGATATAACTCCCTGTATACTTTTTTCTCTCGAGGTATTGCATGTTTCTCAACCAGAACCGCAGGGCAAATCAAGGAATCACAGTGGCTGTACAATATTTGACAACTCACATTCTTCTACTTAGGCACACTGTGCTCTCTCTTTCTTTATCCCCCATGCATGATATGCCCATTTTAAATTATTTAATTTAATTGCAATGGAATGCAATCTGTGGTAACAATTTCATCACACACCTATTTACGCCCTTATTGTTGTTATTTTTATCTTAAATTCACTGGGTGTAATTTCTCCGCCTGTACATTATTGTCCTTTATGAATTTTAAATTCTTTCTGTGTGATTGTAAATTATTAAATTCTCTTGGTAATTTGTTCAAATTCATGACTCCCTTGCCAACAAAAGAACCCTTCCTACTCCCGTATACTTGAAATGAAATGACAGCTTGTGGTCATGATCACCTCTTCCCTTCCACTACACCTAATTCTTCAAATAATATGTTTTAAAACTTCATCATCAATATGCTTCATTAATTCCTCTTCCTTCTCTTTCCTCCTGCCTTCCATTGAATCCAAATACATCTTCTTATGTCAGTTACTGATTCTGGTCTACAGTAATTTCCCCAAACACATATAGATGCCATCCTTTGCACTCCCTCTAGCTCCTGCATTTAATACTTAAAATGCCACTATATTCAAGTAATGGTTTGAACCAAAGTTATGTAGCTCAATTCTCTCCCTTCTCTGGTACATCCCCTCTTCACCCTTTACAAACATGTAGAATTTGAAACCTCTTGCTAATACTCGACCAATGTGTTCTGTCAAGCTAAGGCTATTATCAAATTTTATACCCAGATATTTACTCTTCAGATCTTCAAAAATTCTTGCCCACCCTATAATAATAAACAATATTTAGTTATTTTTCTGTGTACCTAATATGCTGACTATTTTTGTCATTTGTCCTCATTGCATGTTGATCTACCCTGTTAGGTATCTGTTTTGCTACCCAGTTAGGTTTCCTGTCTAGGTGGCCCTTTAGCTGTTCACAGTCCTCTCCAATTTTGGTCCTGTTATATATCTTTATGTCATCTGCAAACAGCAAACTTTCTGACTGCTGTATACAATTAACACAGTCATTCATTACAATAATGAATAATAATGGTTCCTATGGTATTCCACTTTTAACTTCCAACTCTTTTGATAAATAAAATCATGAGGTAATTTTTTTTTTTTTTTTTTTTAGAATTGTTGTATTTTTTCTTTAAGTTTTCAATCCCAGTTTCCATCAGCTGTACGCATATACTAAGCAGTAAATACAGGAAGTGAAATAAGCCTGTCATTATTATGTTTTTGTTTAGAAGAAATATCAAATTAAATCTCCTAGTCATTATTCTATACATTCACAGTAAACACATTTTGATAACCACATTACACCCGATTTTCTCTAATTTAATGTACTGAGAAAGGAAGACTGACGAAATTGTTGAAGGAGAAGGATCCAGTGTGAGCAGTTAACGCTCTGTCCTCACATGTGGGAGCACGCTGGTTCGAATCCTCGTCTGGGCATCCAGATTAGGGTTTTCCATGGTTTCCCTGATTCACTCCAGGTGAATGCTGCGATGCTCCTTCAAAAAGGCCATGGCCAAATTCCTTCCCGTTCCTTGTCCCCCAATCCCATCCCGTCTATAATGATATCGACGAGGCATACAAAAAAAAAGGTTCAGTCATGGAACTAACTGGTGATAAGATTCCATTCATTCAATGAAGATTATGGATAGACCTTGTGAAATCACTACTGAGAAGGTGTCAGAACACTGTAGTGTATCCTAAGCTTCACATGTAAATACTTGCTTGCTGAATTTAACTTTTGTGTGGGTGATCATAATTCAAAACCATCCTGTCCTAAACTCATTTTTATATCTCTATACATGTCTTACAGCCTATGTCCTCAGTTACATGCTTACATAGTAAGATTTGTTTTCCTGTTTAACTCTCCCCTTCATCTGTTTGGCACATTAACAAATTACTAAATTTTACTCACTTTAAAATGTGACTCACAATGTTGTTAGTTTCATTTTCAAGATTCTTGTACAAACTTTTTTTTTCACACATTTCCAGCAAATATAAAAGTACATCTCTAAATTTACAAAGGACAACGTTCCATAAAAAAGCTTCCATAAAGTTATTCCTGTGTCCTCTAACAGTGTTTGATACTGAAAGATTCATCCTTTTAAAGAAAACTCTTTTTGCCCAAGCTGATCTTTTGATACCATCCTTTATTAAGTCATCAATTGTAATTTTACTTCTCCTACATCTGTTCCACATCTGTTCCTATTTTGATATATGATTTATAATTTTTGTTATTTTTCTGCTCCACTTTTTGGCTGTATCCAAAACCCTCTCATAATATTTTATTCATGCCATTCTGTAAATATCATTTATCTAATCCACAAAATTAGTAACGAATGATAACAAACTGATTTACCCTCAACTTAAACTGTGGATTTCAAATAGTAAGAGAGAAAAGGAATATATATGTTACCTCTGGTGTGTTCTTTGTGTCCAGTGTTCTCCACTGATTCTGGTGAAGCTATAATATTGCCCACAGATTTTTCATTGTCCATCCATGGACCTGTAAGTGGAACATCTTATCCCACATTTGGCTGTCTAATGAGCTGTTTGTTCAGTCTGTTCCATAGCATTTTTACGTTTGTTTCATCTCACTAAAAATAACTTCTAGTCCATGTCTATGTGTGCAGTATTAATACAATGTGAGTAGGAGTTTGTACACTGCATTGTAGCAATATAAAATTGGTGTTACATTTTTTTCATTTATAAGTTGTAGTCTTATAATTGACGACAGTAAATGCTCCTTTATGGCAGATGGCTCTTGAAAATGAGAAGTTCTGATGTTTAAAACTATTGCTAGTTTTGAATCTTTTAACTATAATATTTTTTGTCTATTCTGATTAATTGTTACTTGCATACAAGGTGTATTTATCTTAAAATATTATTTGTTGTATTGCAACTGTTACAGGCACTAAAATACTGGAGATTTCGTGTGTACTTGTTGCCACTGAACCATCAAGCAACAAAAAAAATTTTAGACGGTTCCGAGTATTGTGACATCTATACACCACTAAATTCTGAAGAACAAGGTCATTTGGTGGAAGGATTTCTCCGTTTTATTGAAACGTGGATCAATAAGATTCGCAGACCAAATACTCACAAGAAGCCTAGGGTAAGTTTTAAATACGTATTGTAGCTGAACTGTTATACCTGTTTAACAATCCTGATTTCCATACAGCCTTTTTTAATTGTTTACTCTTGAAGTTCATTTTTATAATGTAGTTAAAGTTACTTTTTGATTCAATGATGCATGGATAAAACTATTGCTGTAAGTTAATTTCGTGATTTATTTCAATCGAGGGATTAAGAAAGGGTTCCATTTACCAGAACATGAGCTTCTCAGCCACCCAGATAAAAAATGAACTAAAGGTTGTTTATGATTATAGGTTAGGAAAGAAATAGCTTGTTGAAGTTCTAAACTCTAACTATCTTGGCATAACATTTGGTAGTAAATTGAACTGGGCTGGACACATTGAACAGGCTATAGGAAGAAGTTTCAGTATCTTACATTTATTGGATAGGGTGATGAGCATTGTAACAGAGATGTGAGGTAAACTTTGGATAGCCCGTTTCTGGAACATGGCAGTGTAGTGTGGAACCCACATTTTTTATATCAGATACAAGAGTTGGAAGGGGTGGAAGGGAGGGCCACTAGATTTTTCTAAGGGTATTACTCCAGAACACAGTCAGTAACTGATATGTTAGAGGATTTAAGGTACAGATAGACATGTTATGAATAAATGTTTCCAATGAGAATGCTTAAAATGAGCTTGTTCTTTAACTGTATACATTTGCTTGAGATAATCATGCTTTCCAGTACACATGCCATTCACTAGCAGGCTCTCTGATAGTGTAGTGGAAAACATGGAAAACCAAGTGGTTATCCTCACACAAACTGCACAAAATATTTCCCGGCATATTGCTGCAATAAAATCCTCTCAGGTGTCCAGCCGGATGGTGTTGTATAAACATGACGTTTTGACAGCTGGCTCTGTTGTCTTCACCAGGTATCTTGTACCTGTCGCAAGCTGACTGTCACTGCCTCAACTGGCTTAGCCACCCATTGAACTTCCTTTATTCCTTCAACTGGAAGACCAGCTCCTCTGACTGGGCGAGAGTGCTGGCTAAATACGTGGCTCACTCCGGCTACCATTTGTGCCTTCCCGCCCGGATGTGCTGGTGGGCAAGATGCTGGTGGGTCCGCTCCGATTTGCCGTAAGCACTGGCTTAATCCGTGGTCCATTGCGGCACCTGACTGGTGTCATCTGAGCCCTCTACGCCCTGTTGTGCAGATCTGCTTCGCTCTAGTCATAGATCGCTATTGATTGGTCTCCAGGCTTCACTCAGGTAGAGCCCGCTGACCCTGTTTATGTTATTGTCATGTAGCTGGATCTTTGGCGCCTCACTTATGACCGAGTCCCAGAAGGAAGAGGGCCTAGCCAGTACTACTGTTTTGCTGTACTCTATCCTGTGTTCTTTGCCGAAGGCATGCCCAGCTATCACAGAATTTTCCAGTTGCATCAGCCTTAGCACTCTTGGAACAAGAAGAACCACTGAAAACTCTTGCTTTCCTTCCATATGCTGGGAAAATGTCAGGAAAAATTGGAAGACTCCTGGTGCGGTAAGGGATAAAAGTATCTTCTGGCCTCCCGCCAAGATACGTGATATGCTGCGTTCGGTAAAAGATGACTTAGGCTTGAGGACACCTGGGATTTATTCCATACCGTGTTGTGTGAATGCGGCGAAGTGTTTATCGGTCAGACCATCAGTACGATCGAAGAACGCCTTACCAAACACAAACGACACCTAACGCTAATGCAACTGGAAAAGTCTATGATAGCCGAGCATGCCTTCGATGAAGAACACAGGATAGAGTTCAACAAAATAGTAGTGCTGGCTAGGCCCTCTTCCTTCTGGGACTTTTTCATAAGTGAGGCATTGAAGATCTGGCTACATGACAACAACATAAATAGGGATGGCGGGCTCTATCTGGGCGAGGCCAATCATTAGCAATCTCTGACGAGAGCGAAGCAGATCTGCACAACAGGGTGTAGAGGGATCAAATGACACCAGTCGGGCACTGCAATGGACTGCGGATTAAGCCAGCACTTACGGCCAATCAGAGCGGACCCACCAGCATCTTTGACCGCCAGCACATCTGGGCAGGAAGGCGCAAATGGTGCCAGTTGGTGGCCACAGTGGGCTGCCTGTTAAGCCAGCGCTCTAGACCAATCAGAGCAAGTGGGTCTTCCAGATGAAGGTATAAAGGAAGTTCGACAGGTGGCTAAGCCATTGGAGGGGGTGACAGTCTGCTTGCGACAGCTACAAGATACCTGATGATGACAGGAGAGCCAGCTGTCAAAACATCGCAGTACGAAGTATCCAAAATATTCTGTCAAAAAAAAAAAAAAAAAAAAAAAAAAAAAAAAAAAAAAAAAAAAAAAAACCAAGGGGGGGGGGGGGGGGAGATGAAGAAATAAAAAGATTTGGGTCAGTTGTCGCAGTTATGCTGGTGGTTAGGTTACCAAACTTATTGTGATCCTGTTAATCTTTCTGTGCACTCACTAGTTTGATTCTTTGTCTGACGGCCGTCAACCAACTTTAAGTTGGTAAATGAGATAAAAAATACACTTTATTTTAAACATATGCATGTAATAGTACAAACTCGCTCCAACACTCAAGCTTTATGAAATTTTACTATCAGTACTTCGATCCTTTACGATTGCAGGTTATGTCTCTCATAAATCTTACTGAAAGCAAGCACTCTTCTCATTCATTCAACACGCTAGCTTGTTCTCACCATACTTATGGCTCACCACAAAATCAATTCATTTAAAATTCTGCAAATACTTTTATCGTTACTAAGGTTCCTTGATATCACCAAAGAACTCAACTTCCATGAGATTAATTCATTAGAAAAACTGAACACCAACAAATGATATCCTCGACTTAGTGGACTGGTCACTTTCACCACCAGCGGCAGACTGACCACCCAGAAGCTTGGTGCGTCTTTGTTCCAAGCACACCATGATCCCGAATTTGGGGTTTACACCCCTGAGATCACAGACCTGGCGGATGCTGATGTCACTAGACGACAACGCCTACTGCCACTATTTTAAACTTCTCAAATTAAACTCCAAAGTAATGGGGAAATGCCATTAACCCGTTACTAGTGATTGAATATCTAGAAGAGAAAACCTAGGAGCAAATTCTTGATTGTTAGTAGGAATACAATGAAGATGCAGAGGGTTATAAAAATCATTTGTGAAATGCTATTCCAGCTAAACGAATCTCCAATCACATTTAATTTTTTATTTTTTCTCTTGGAGTGGTAGAAGGATGTCAGTTTTTATACTTTTTATAGTCAGCATTGGCTTATTTATGTTTCTTAGCAAATCTTAATCGGCATTATTTCATGTTATATTTTGTAGTGTTGACTGCAGATTCCAAAGTCATTCATAGCTTTGATAAGAAGTTTCATATTTTAATAATTTTTCTTCTCCCCAGCGAGATATTTTGGCTTGAAGTCATACACATACACCTGCTACTGTTGACTGGCTGATACTAGTGTGCTCATTTGTTTATGAGCATTCCCCTTCAATCCCTGTCTCAGGTAGCATGCTCAAAAATCAGCTGTTGTTCAATTTGTCAGCATGCCCGTTTAACCATGCTCGATAGTAGCAATATTTTCAACACACATGCCACTATGTAGTAGTTGCTCAATAATATTATGAATTCATGCTGTGTAGTAGCATGTATATCTGTACCTTTATATTGATATTCATTGGTGATGAGGCTTGGAAAGATATTGGTGAAAGAATTAAGAGTAGTACATGTAGGGGGACCACAAGCTAGCACTCAATTTCAGTCATAAGGGACTGTGAAAATTGAAATAAATTTCCACTGGAAGTGATAAGTTATTTACCAAAAAACACAAAAGAATTTAAAATTAGTAAAAGGCAAAAGTAGGCTAGTAGAGAAATTACATTCAATGAATAGGGAAAAAATCCAAACAACAACAAGAAAAAGGAGAAAATGATAATTTATAGTGGGCATGTAGGGAATATGCTAGCAGTGCATGTGCTCCGTCAGAATTAAGTTAAATCGCAGTGTGAAATACAGTGTGGAAAAAAGTGTGAGTATAATTTGATATCTGGGCAATTTTTTATTCCATGTAATTGACACTAGTTTTTAACAGAAAATAACAACACATGGAAATGACTTCAGGAATATGTATTAAAATACGTTAGCTGAAACTGTATCTTAGTTTCAGGATTGTTAGATTTCTGTTATTATTATTTTATTAATTTCACTACTATTGTTTTTTGAATGAGTTTGTATGAGTGCTATAAACTTTATTAGGGCGAAATTCCATTATGCTCTAAATTTAATTTAGACCTTGACTTTATCTATTGCATAAAACCTTTAAAAATCCTTATTTATTTATACTCGTGCTACATAGACCTGTTTTTTGTATTATATGTTCATATCATATTTCATTTTGAAATAAAAGTTACAGGTTGTTAGATCATACATAGAATGTGTGTTATTATTTGCTGTTTCTGCAACCTTTCTAGTTTTAGTTAATTGTACACTTGATTATTTGTTGTAGTTTCTCATCCTTAAAGATACTTGTTGTTCTTTCTGTTGTATAACTGCATGACCTTGTTTGATTGTCACTGCAACATGTAATCACAAGGAATTAATCTGTGTTTTCTTTTTTTCTGTATTGAATTGTGACAGTTTTTTATACTACTGTCATAGTGTGGTTATTATTTATTGTTGTTTTCTTAGAAATACTGTTCAATTAATTTATTGTGTTCGCCTGGTAGTGCATGCTACTGTAATTGCAATAGAACTTAATTAGACAATGTATTTTATTGGGAACCATTAAGAAATCGCATCCTGTCATTTGATTTTTTTTTTTTTTTTTTTTTGTATGTTAATGTAGCATATCTTGCTTGTTGCTTGTTTTTTGTTTTGAACTGCATGTGTTACAGAGCCCAGTTTCTACTGGGAGCAAGGCTCACCATAAGGTGATACATCGACGACATAGTGCCAGTACGATTTTCCTCTCCCACAGTAACAACACAAGTAGCAATTTGATTTCTGCATCAGGTTTACAAACAAATAATTTCCAGGTACATGGTGTCCTGATACAAACAATTATTTTTTACATTTAATTTTGAGCTTTGCATATTTAATGGTTATGGTTCTGTGGTGTATTGGGTTATGGTTATTTGGAACTTTGTTTTCATATGATTTAAATTGTTTAAAGTTATTTGGGCCTGATGGATGGTGTTTGTTATTTGTATAATGCAACTGAAGCAAATAATTCTTTTGAGTGTGGCAATTTAATTTCACTGATTAATTTTTAGCAAAACAGTCTCATTTTCAGCAATTTCAAATAACAAGCAATTTTTGAAACTGGGAATTATGTGATACATATATTCATAACGTTAGCAAAAATGAACATTTTTGATGAGGTGATTATATTTGCACTATTAGAGGCACAACCATTTTGGATTTTCAGCTTGCTTCCATTGTACCAGTCACCCCAATTAGGGTAATTTCAGTATTAAATATGTAACAGATGTATTAATATTCACTTACTACTGTTGCCAAAATACACATTAACAAATATTGACACCAAAATTACCTGACTCTTTGTACTGTGGTGGCACTGACTTCCTTTCATTCATTTTTATTTGTCACCAAACCTTTGGTGTTAGGTGCTTAAGAGAAAAGCTGGAATTTTTATTATTTTATTATTATTTTTTTAAATATAAATTTGCTATGGTATAATATCAAATGTTCAACTTTAGCATTTAATTTATTTACAGGATAATTGTCATTTGAAGTGATAAAGACTTGTTTGTAAACATATTTATTGGTTATGAAGATTTAACACATTAGGTGACACCAGCAAAACAATAGTGGAATTTGTATTGTAACTCATTAATGGATTAGAATAAATCATGATTTCAAGTAGGTGTTTGTTGTAAAATATGCAAGGTTTGATTTCTTTCAAAAGCTCTGTAATATGTTTAAAAAGGAAATTAACTTTTCTTATGGCCCTTAATATTTATAGAGGCTATTATATATCTAAAAGCTTTTAAAACTATTTAGGAACAGGTTTAATCTGCAGATGGAATACAGTAAAGCATTCCTACCAGTCATTTCTAGTAGTAAACCACATCTGAGTCAGATTTCAAGGCTGCCTTTTTGAAAGATAGAAATTTTAGCTAGAGTAGCTTTTCAAGTCCAATGGTTCTTCTTGCATTCTTTTTCACTGCTAAAACTCATTATGGAGATCATTTTAAAGTGTATTTATCATACCCAGAAAAATTTAATTTAGAAGATATTTTGATTTGTTGATGTTGCTAACCCACGAGATCAGAGGGGGCTGAACAAAACATTTGATATAACTTAGTAAATGCAAAAAAGTCACAGCAAAGCTTTTATCACCAGGTGTACTCAGCACATTCAAGAGTATTTTAAGCATAAAATTAATTAACTGGAGAAAAAATAAATATGGGTTTTAATTAAGAAAAAAGAATCAAAGTCTAAGATGAATTAGGTAGAGGCAGGAAATTGATTTCAGAAGATGAACAGAATCAAGAGGGTTAAAATTATATGTTGATTTCTTCGGAAAGTTCAAGACATTTGCAAGATAAACAGGATCTTCAAAATGTATTTCCGCAATTATTGAAAAATGCGCCAATGTCAATCATATAAGAGAATTTGGGATTAATTTAATAGAAGCTTCCTTGTGGACTTAGATAGGTTGTGACTGGTAGAATGGGCTACCAGGAAGCCCATGTGTTAATTACAGTCTTTGGTGAGATATTAATTTTCAAAGTAGAAAGCGATTTAATAAAATGAAGGTAGCCATCTTGGTGAATGAGCAATCTTTCGGCAATTTACAGTAAGGTCAGGTCGCGTGGTGCTGGCAGAGCAAATGGCTCCTCGTGGTCATTAGGTGAAGTACATCCTAATAATGCTGTAGTTACAATTTCATCTTGGTAAGGGGGCCGGATGAGAGTTTGTCTTCTCTCATGAGTGTGTTTTACCTACAGTCATCTATGGAACTGTTTGTCTGATCCAAAAATCTAGTATCTGGTACCAAACATTTTTGAAACCATAAACGGTGTGAAGTGTCTTCCTCCAGTTCAATCCCTTTCACATTTGAGGGGTATATCAATCATGTGGTGACCGGATCATTCAAATATTAGATGTACCAGAGACCACGGTCATTCATTATTGTTAAAGTTAGACAGTGTTGTTATTTAATCCCTACCTGAGTTGTCCATGGCGCCCAGTGAACTCGATTTTTTCATTAAGCACATTCACATTGTATATGTTCAGGCAGTGTTGAGGCCAACCCCTAGCTTCATGCTTGCTTGACAAGGCTGGGTAAATATTTTTGTCACCTTAAAAACAATGCTATAATATTTAACTTTGTTTGAAGTTTTAAAAATATTTCATTGTAATGAGACATTCTTTAATAATAATTTATAAACAATAAACATAGTCTTCACAGACTCATTGCCAAAAGACTTTGTTGGAAGATGAGCCTTTGATGGTATGCTATACTGTCAATCTCAGATTGTGTATGTGCACTGATATGACCTGCACTGCAGTGCTGTTCAGAGGCACCAACATGACTATATAGAATGATGCTGCTTCCCTTTCCCTCCACCTCGCTGGGTTGTTTGTGCTGACTGCGGCTTAGTAATACATCCATTGTATGGGCTATGATGTGTATAGTTCACTATCACATTTGCAGCAAGTGCTTCTCAGCAACATCTGAACTGTCTGTTGGGTGGCTTTAAAATCCATCTGCCGTAAGCTGGTTTACTGGGGTTCCTTTTCTGGTGGCACCTCGGTATACCTTCATTTGTCCTGCTGTTGTCTAAGAACAAATAGTACCAGTTTTCAGGCATCAGGTTAGCCATAGTCCCATGCCTCTATGAATTGTATCATTATTCAATCATATTTCTATGGCATCTTTAGTAAACGATACTCTGAAGAACAAACCCTTGGCCAACACTTTGAAATTCTTGAAGTCAATTCTTTAACCATTTTCGAAGAAGTATTTGGAAACTGTAGATTTCTACAGTTCAGCCAGCTGGATGTTAAGTTTGTGCTCAGCAGTTTGAGCCTTGATGGTATGGATTGTCTGACCAAAATAAATGTTACCACTTTTACATGAAATACTGCAAACTCTGTGCACCTTTAAACCTAAATCATCCTTCACCTGGTGGAGCCGGTCACGAATTTTAGCACGCAGGTGGAATATGCTCTTTATTCCATGTGGGACAAGTATTCAGCCTCTTTTACTGGAGTTGTTACCAGAAAATGGAAAGAAACTATCAGTACTGGAATACAGATAACCAACTGGTGGAACTAGAACATCTTTGTCTTACCTTCAAGATGAACAGATTCTAGATCAAGTGGTAAAGGGGTTTTTAAGAGAAGGCACCAAAATGTTCAGTAGAGTGAGAAGATCAACCAAAGGGTTTGGCCTCCATCCCGTATTTGGGTAACAGGTTTCTGGCCTGACAGGGACTAGGGCATATTCAGTTTGTCTGCCAAAATTCTTGTCTGGCTCTACTATGTGAAGTATGGTTTGGATTTAAAGACACTGGCAGATTACAGTATGTTAAGTGAATGTGGTGTGATTTATATTGGCCATTCATTCTATACCATCAAGGCCTACAATGCTGAATGCAAATGTTGCATCCAGCTGTATCAATTGGAGAAATCTGCCACTGTCAAACACATCATTAAACATTGCTGCAAAAAGGACTTGCACTGTACAATTGCTGCCAATTGAGCCATATTGATTCCCACCAACAGCAATAGTCTCAGAAGTAGTGTGTGATGTAATTTGTCATTTGTGTGTTGTCTTTCTATAATGTGACATGGTTAGATGTGACATGGTGACTGTTAAAAAATGCAAATCATTACCACACATGAAGGCAGGAGGACTAAGACAAAAGCAAAAAAATTAATGCACTTAACAATACTTCAGCAAACTAATTATCACTGCTGCAAACAAAGATCACTTCATTGTCTAATGAAGCAATAGCTTCCCCAAGCCAGCAGGAGAGAAATAAAGTGTTTAACATTGCAAATGGATTTTATAACCATAAAATTAATATTGAAGTATTTTATGAGTTAAAATCAGAGCTGTACCATCTCCTAAAATTGAACTGCCAAAATAAACTAATAACTGCACAAACATTTCCACTGATAATATCATTAAAAATAAGCATTTTGATGTAATGTTTATGATGATGGAAATTTTTGATTGAAGATAATAATTTAATTTGAAAGTTTTATTTACCATGTAGTCAGAAACAAGGATGTCAGAGCTGACTAGGTGACACTAGCAAGTAGCAAGAAAGGCACTCAATTAAATAGATAATTAGACACTTTCTATGGCAACGTCTTGTCAGCATGTGGAAGAACCTTATAACAAAAATTAGAGCATGTAGATAACTCCAAAATATGTTTCTCAGACAAGTAAATAAATTCACCTCTTAAACGAACATAGATACAAAGTTAAAAATGCAACCAAATGAAAGCCAAATTTAAGTGATAACAGCTAATAAATAAAATTATGTGTGAAAAAAAAAAAAAGGATTAGATAACTTAGCACAGATAAATTTCAATAGTTATCAGAACATCATACACTCACAATCAGAGCTAAGAAGAATCTTGCCTTATCCCCAGAGACATTATTTCCTTACAATGGAAGCTTTAACTTTTCTGGAGTAATGGAAATTACATTTAACTGCAAAAGAATATGTAATTACATATTTCTACATAAAATAAAAGTATCCTACAATTTTGATTTCTTGGATATGGAAATATTATTTCTTCTACGGTCAGCATGTTATTGAATGAGTTAAAAGAAATAAAAAATAATATAGGTATAATATTAAACATTGGAAGTGGAAAATATCGGATCTTTCCAAGTGAAAGTCAAACTTCATAATCTTTATTTGAAGCCTTGTTCAAAGCTTTTAAGAGCTTTGAGCATTAATAGCTTTTGGCAATGCACTAACACAGGGGTCCCCAAAGTGGTTGATATCGACCCCTAGGGGTCGATAAGAGCTCTCCGGGGGTCGATTAATACCCGGGTGTCGAAAGTGGGTCGATTGATAATAAAGAGGATCAATTAAATGGTCTAGGAAAATAATTTGAGTTTTACCGAAGCCTGTGTCGCTTTGGGTATGTGTTAAGGAGAAAACATGCTGGAGCGGAGAGCATAGCAATGACGAGAGGGAAGAACAAAGCAGCGAAAACAAATAAACCAATTGGATTGTTGCGGTGGCTCATACTGGGGCGCAAAGCGTTGAGGTAATAATGGAGCAAAGCTTAGTGTTCAAACTGTTTGATTTCGCTGCTTTATTCTTCACTTGCATTGCTGCTTTGCTAGTGGTTGTTCCTGTGAGAAACAAATTTACGAATTGTGTCTCTTCTAAGGTCCGTCTTTGGGATAAGAAAGAAGTTAAACATCACAATTATTTTATTTTAGCTAAGCTACGTGATGAACTCAACAAGTATTAAAACTTTATTTTTTATTTACTTTGGGTATTTAAGCATTTTATATTCGGGAGGACGCTGTTTCAAATCCCCATCCGGATTTGGGTTTTCCATGGTTTCCAGAAATCACTCAAGGCTAATGCCGGGATGCTTCCTCCAAAAAGCCATGGCCGAATTCCTTCCAGTTCCTTGTCCGCAGTTCCATCCCGCCTCTAATGACCGCGCTGTCAACAAGACGTAAAGCCACGGGGGGGGGGGGGGGGGGGAGGACGCTGCTGGTTCATTATACACAAATTGCACTGTTAAACTCTAGTAAGGTTTCCACTCTATGTATTGTATATCTAAATGTAGATTTTGTCCTTTACATAGAAGATATCGCAATATACCGAAAACCATTAAATTTAGATACTTCTTTTTTATCTTTTTCCTATCTAATTCTATTGAATAGGTTACTTTTAGATGTAATTATTATTCCTTCCAAGTCTAGATATCTATTGTTAGCAAAAAGTAGCAACAATGCACTCTGATAAATAATAGCTCGTGCGGGAATAAGTTGTGTCTATTACTGCTGCTGCTTTGTTGTGCTGTGATCGCATCGTGTTGTTCATATTATAAAGCAGAGTTTAATACCTTCAATGTCGTCTACCTGTGCTAAGAAGAAATGCAGACAATATTCACACGAGTATTTGAAATATGGTTTTGTGCCATCTTCTGCTAATGAAACTATTCCTATGTGCTTGTTATGTGAAAAAAAACTTTCAGCAATTATGCTATGAAGCCGGAGAAAATGAAAGACCACTTGTAAAGGATCCATTCTGATAAGAAAAACAAAGATTTTGAGTATTTCAAAATACTAAAAGAGAAATTGAGAGATCGGCCAAATTTAAGTACATATTTGAAGTCATCTGCTAGTGCTGACAGTGAAGGAGGACTGAGGACATCCTACAGCATCTCTCTTAACATAGCAAAGAAAGGCAAACCAAACACTATTGGTGAAGAGATTATAGTATCAGCTATGATAGATGTAATTGAAAAAGTTATGAAGAAAGACTCGCAACTATTTTTAAAGTGCATACTATAGAGTGCAAATACTGTACAGCGACGTATAGAGGAAATGGCCGATGATGTGGAAAGATCTTTGACGTCTGAGCTCCAGCATTTTAAGTTTGCTATTCAACTTGACGAATCAACTTTCGGAAGTTCAAATCTTCTCATGGCTTATGTTTGGTTCCATAGTCCGTCCCTGAATGACACTGTTGATGAATTTCTGTTTGCTAAATATCTTCAAACTGATTAAAAAGGTGAGACAATTTTTTTATGTTTGCAAGATAATTTGAACAAGCACAACATTCCTTTCGGGAATATTACTGCAGTAGCTACTGACGGTGCACCTGCTATGGTAGGCCGTTATAGAGGATTTTTCGTCTTTCTGAAGGAAAAGATTCCTAATGTACGTACCGTTCACTGTGTCCTACACAGGCAGCATCTTGTAGCCAAAAAATTGAGTGGCGAGCTGTATGATACTCTAAAAGTGTGCATTACGTCAATTAATAAAATTAAAGCTCATCCTCTCAATTCCCGACTGTTTCCGAAGCTATGTGAAGAAAATGATGAACCTTTCAATCAATTACTTTTGCACACTGAGGTAAGGTGGTTGTCAAGAGGTGAAAGTTTGCAGAGGCTTGTTGACTTGTACGACTCGTCTGCAGAGTTTCTTAAGAATGTGGATCCATTACTATGTGACGAGTTAAAACAGTGCAAGAACCATCTTGTTCTATTTGGCAGCTCTTTATTCGAAATTTAACGAAGTACAGAAGCTTTTGCAAGGAAAAAATGTTACAATTGCTGAAGCTCGATCAATCATAATAGTCTTTCAACTAAAAATGGACCTGTTAAAATCTTCACTGGCACGTAAAGATTTTAAATATTTTTCAAACTTTCAACTACTAAAAGAAAATGAAGAGATGCCCGACCGTGATTTGGAGATATATATTAAACATCTCGATAAATTAAGAGAAGAATCCAAAGCACATTTCGAAGACTTGGAGAACATGCATGTTCCTGGATGGTTTGCTTCTCCATTTGATGTTAAAATTGATAATGAAGGTAATGATCCTGGCTTAGAAGATGAACTGATTGAAATATGCGTAGATCTGGAAGCTAAAGCATTGTTTAAAAATAAAAACCTCAGCGAATTTTGAAGCAATAACAATATTGCTACAAAATACCCCAAGCTCAGAGCAGAAGCTGAACCTTTCTTACTTGCATTCCCAACTTCATACATGGTAGAAGCTGGCTTTAGCCACGCGAACGCTATTTTAACAAAACAGACTGAACTTGGAAAACCGTGGAGATTTGCGACTAAAACTTACTAATTTCCAACCGAACATCAGTAATCTTGATGCTGCCCTTCAGACCCATCCATCTCACTGATATCAGGTACTTTAATAAAAAGGTATGTTAACATATTTTTAATGTATTCAATAGTAGTTGTAAAATGGCAGATGTTTTTTCATCGAATATAATTTATTTAAATTTTCAGTGATTATTTTGTGTTTTACATTTTATGACACTTACGGCTATAGGCTACTTTCCATCTATCTATAATTTTGTTATTATTTTTTACGATTATAATAACAGTGTTAAGTATCTCCTTTTTTTTGTTAGTGTTGTTGGGTGGATTTTTTAAGGTGTGGGAACTATAAATACTTTCTGTGGGTTGTTATGCAAGTCTCCTTATTGCTTAGCATCAGAAATGCTAAAAATGATTTATAATTTTCATCAGTTGCGGATCCAGGAATTTTTCGATTCGGGGCAAAAACTCTAGGAACATTATTTGCAGCTCCCATTGTTACCATCTGACCCCAGCCCCCTACATTGTGATTGTCGGCCAAACACATTGTTGTCACCCCCGATTGTTGGTCATACTCATTGTTGTCGCCCCTCCCCCCCCCCCCCGGCGCCCATTGTACTAGTAGAGCTAAAAAAAGATTCCCGCAACTTAAATCGCCGCCCTTCAAACATTATTTTGCCGCCCCCTTGAAGTTGGCAGCCCGGTGTACACCCCCCCCCCCCCAGATCCGGCACTGGTTTTTATTAAACGTTTAATCTGGGGGTCGATGAGAAAACAAATGTTCTATGAGGGGGTCGACGTGATAAAAAGTTTGGGGACCCCTGCACTAACACATTATTAAGAGCAGAAATAAGAGGGTCAGTTTGGAATGTTCTAAAAATTATTTAGCCATTCGAAACTATCTATTGAATGTAATCTTATAATATTTCTTGTAGATTTGTCAAGGTAACCTTCATTTGTTACTTGTCACAGACATAATTGTTGTCTATAGTTTTCGTAACAAAGTCACACTTACTTGAAGAGGCCATACTTTCCTTTTAAACATTTAATTTCAAATACCGTGGTTCCAGAAGGTTATACCATTCCACCCAGTGCGGGGATTTCCCACACATGATAAGCGCGAGTAAAGCTTAGCCTGCTGAGCCACATCAATCCATCTGAGTTCCTCCACACATGGTCAGCTTTGGATTGGCATTGGGTCCTATGTCCAGTTTGCTTGCTCGTATGTGACTATCTTTAGAGTTGAGGCCTAAAGCCAGATAATGAGATGTGACCTACCATATGTATTGAGTCATGTGGTAGATCTTGATGTGTGCACATCTGATTCCATTGCCAAATTCTCACGTCTAACAAGACTAACATTTTTTTCCAAACTATTATAAAGTGTGTTCATGTTTTTGTGCCCAGTCTGGTCCTCTTGCCTTCATCTGTGTAAGTGGTGTTTTTTTTCCCCCCTGTCCTTCCTAATATTGATAGCCTAACAGCAATTTCGTTGTCTCATTATCTTTAGTTGAAAAAATTGTAGTTTTATATAAATTCAAAAATATGCTAAATAATCTATTGGAATCGCTGGGTATACCAGTATCAACATAACAAATGGCTCGTCTTTGCAAAGTTTTGTGATTTCTAAAACATATTGTCACAGCGATTTTACCAAGCCTGAACACTAGAGGTTCCTATCAACAGACTGCTGTTGCAGAGGAGGATATAAACGACTGTTATTATGATGGGATTTTGGTTTGATTGATTCTGTCACTGTCATGATATTATGTATGCAATAAATATATATAATGATGATTAGGACAGAGAAGATAAGGAAACACGAGGAAAGTAAACCCATCATTCACAACAGATGAATATAGAAGGGCAATCATGAAAGCATGAACACATTGTAAGCATATTGTGTACTTTTACTCATTGTTCCTATAATTGATTAGAGAAAACAATCAAACTTCCATACAGTTTTACTAGCAGTTCTTTATTCAGCACTTCTTTGAAATATACAGTTTAGTAAAAATATGCTCAGTCTCTGGTCACCAGACTTGTACAAACTTTCGTAGCAAATGGGATGTGGAATAATGTGCAGCCTATTGGCAATTAAATTTATGAGCTTGGTTACATTAGCTGTTCAATTTTAGTCTACTCTCTCCATTCCTTCACATAAACCAAAATAGTCACCTGTAAAAAGTTAAATGGAAGTTCATCATTAGCAAATGACTAGTTTAAAAATGAACACTCCCATCATCCACTAATGATACTTACTTGTCCTCTTCATTATTTGCAATTCATCATAAAGTTGGGGTGTTGTCTTGATGGAGGAACAATGACTTGTTCCTTGAAAATTTGGGTCCTTTTCTTTTCTTATTCTTTCACGGAGTTGAGCAAGAACCTCAAGTAGTAGTAGTAGTAGTGCTTATTAATAATTTGACCTTCTGGAACCCAGTGAAGGTACATGATCCTATGATATTGGGGGAAAAAAGAGTCATCATTGCTTCAATTCTTGATTTGCTCATTTGAGCTTTCTTTAGGTCTTGATAAAGTTGGGCTCTTCCAGTGCATGGATTATTAGTTTCAGTATCATAAGTGAAAAAACAAGATTCATCATATGTTATATGTTGGGGTCATTTGCAGTGGCATTCAAAGTGTCAATACAAACATTTTTGTTCAATCATGAGAATTTTAGGCCCCATTTTCCCACACACTTTTTGCAGGTTAAAATTTTTATGTAAAATTTCCCTTACCCATTCTATGTCAATTCCTACAATTTCAGAAATTGATGGTCAGATCTATTAGATTACTGACTTTTCAATATTTTCATGTCTTTTATGTGGAAGGACGACTCAAGCGTGAATCATCTTCAATCTTTTTTCAGCATCTTTGAAATGTTTACATCACTCAAAAACTCTTGCATGTGACAAACATTCACTGGCATACACTTCTTGTAATAAATAAGTTTCAGTAGCGCTTTTTCCAAGTTTCATGTGAAATTTCATGACACTTCTTGTTTTTCTGGAAAAACAAAACAACGGCTCATATATAAATGAAGGCTATGACCAGACTGATTTGTTTAAAGACACGGGTGGTGCTGCATTCAAATATACAGCTGTTGATTGTTAGCCTTTGACGCATGTGTACTTCTTCTTGTAAAAATATCAGATATGTTATTTTGTAGCCACACCTTACATGAATATAAACAACAAAGGATTGTGGAAATAAATACATAACCCAGCAGTTGAAGGAAGGAGGGCTGCAATGAACACACAACCATGAGATGGACACACTTGTACAATATTTTGGGCTAAAACCATAATAATACATACATATATGGATGAGTCATTTAACAGTGGTAGTGTGTACATATCTAGGCTTAATTAATACATGATTGGACAGGGTGGTAGAGTGAGGGGTGAATTAATGCTAAGTGAACTATTGATAACCATAGCAAAAATAAAAATATACCAGGCAGTAGCAGAAAGCACAAGTAGTTAGGAATACTGGGTATCCCATGGCAGAGTTTGGATTTGAATATTTCTACAATTGTTACGTGGAGAAGTATGGAGGGTATATTGTTTAAAAGGCATTTGTATGGATTGTTAGTCAAAATGTTGCACTGGACCGGTGAACAATGCATGTTTGCAGTTGAAGCGTATTTTAAAGCCAGTGATTTGCGGATGTTTGTCCACCAAAAAATTTTCTTCACATTTCAATATTTGTGCACTGAGTGAAAATTTAATTAAAAATGATACAGAAGTTACATACAACAGTTTTAACCATTAAAAACACACATCCTGGTCTCAGCCAAATATCAATGACTGAAGAAAACATTGAACATTTTGAAAACAGTGTACAAGAAAATCTACACCAGTCCGTACACAAGAGAGCATCATCTTTTGGGCTGCCAAATCTGATGATGCACTGAATATTAAGCTCGGATATCAAACTCCACCCTTTTAATGTTCAATTGGTGCCGGGTCTTAAACCAATTGATTACAGATTGTGCAGTAATTTCTGTTAAAACGTGTTGAGCTGATTTAAAACTGTAAACTTAATTTGGTTCAGCGACGAAGCATACTTCCATTTAAATTCAGGTGTCAATAAGCAAAACTGCTGCTACTGGACACCCAAAGGACAAAAGCCAAGACTGAAACATCAATAAGTCTGCTCAGTCCAAAAGTAACTGCTTGGGCAGCTATATCCACCAGTGGTATAATCGTACCGTTTTTCTCCCAGAATTCCTACGGGATAAACAAATATTTTATTCCTAGACATAGAGAGCATGATTCGTTCAGTTCACACACATCGTTTCAGCAGGATGGCACCACACCTCACACAGCAGGAGCTACCTTAAAAATTTTACACAATCAATTCCTCGGAAAATTGATTAGTAGATTTGGCAACATTGCATGGCCACCCAGATCACCCGATCTCACCCCCATTATTTCTTTCTGTGGATGTACCTAAAGGGAAAACTATATGGTAGCAACCCAACGGATATGTCCGAATTAAGAGAACATATTGAGCAAGAAGTGAACGCTATTCCACATGCGCTATTAAGACTTGTCATTCAGAATACCATCGATAGATTCAGTGAGAGTGTACGCAGAATCAGAAAACATTTAGATGGGGTTCTTTTAAAAAAATCTGCATGTTTCCTGATTGATTTGACAATGAATAAATAATTATTTTTAACTTAAAACTTCAATTTATTTCATTTACAAATTTGAAATCTGTCACCGGACACTCTGTATATATAAAAATATAAAATTTACTAATGAATGAATAAGGTAACAATAATAGAATAAAAACAGAAGGAAAAAATATAAATAAATAAAAAATAAGTGATGGTTTTACTGTTAGGGTTGTATCGGATGTTAAGACCATGTGGAATTATGGTTACTTTGGTAAGATAGTTCACATTTGCAACATTGAGACACAGTGGTAGTTTCTGGGAAGACTCTGACAGTTCTCAGTGTAAAACAGTTGTGAAGATTGTTAGAGTTGTGGAAAAAGGCTTTGGCTGTTAGTGGATGGTGTTGGTTGCAAATGTATTCTGTTTGCTTGTGGTTATTTATTCTGTGCCAAGGGCTAGTTGATAGCGAGACCTATGTAACAAATACTGCAGTGAAGACAGTTTAGTTGGTATATGAGATGCATTGTAGGGAAAAATAGGTTTGGCCTGTTGCCCGAGTCTGGAGGAGAAGAGCCTCATGTGGATGTAGGAGAAGCTAGGATCCAGCAAGTCTTTTTGAATAGGGGCATACAAGGAAATGATAGGGAAAAAAAGGGTTCTGTTTCTAGGTAGTAGCCATGGGAGAGGTGTAGGCCCTCTTCTGCATGATCAGTTAGGCACAGTTTACCAGTTCACAGGTTTTTTTCAAAGCTAATCCAACATTAGGTCAGGAAATAGAGTACGTTGGTTCACTTTGTAGGAGTTTCACTAATGATGATAGAGCAGTGATAGTGGGAGGTGTGGGGAATAGTATTAATAGAAACACAAGTTACAGTATAGAGATTTAAATGAGGAAGGAAGAAAAGCGTAACAGGTTTGAGCACATGCAGGTCCCAATTTGCCATGACCAGCCACAATTGGACCATGCTGTGAGGTGGTTCAGTGTGGGAATGGAAGTGCTATTTGTCTGTTCTGTCTTAGTGGTTGTGCCTGTAAACACCATTGGTAGTTGGGATTTCACTAGGCATGTCCTACACCTGAATAGAAGGGGCAAGGGGTTACTTTCTGAGTTGTTAGCTAAAGCTGTAATGGAGGGGCTGCTGGTGAATGTATGGAAATAGATGATCAAAGTGATACTGATTGTAGATTCATGGTTGGAAAAATTTACAGATGTTAAAGAAAGAGATGAAATTGCTGAAACAATAACTAACTGTGGTATACCTGGGGAGGAGGAGATTAATGCCGAAAATATCATGATGCCAATAACAAGGGTGTTACTGATGAACTGTAGAAGTATAATGAACAAAGTAGTATAATTTGCAAACTTAATAGAGATATCCGAACCACAAGTAATGATAAGGATAGAGTCTTTGTTAAATGAAGAAGTACTTGAAAATGAGGTTTTTCCCAATGGTTACAGAGTTTACCGCAATATAGTAGAGCAATTGAAGGAGGAGTTTTCATACTAGTTAGCAAAAACAACCACACTGCACTGTTGTTCATAGGTGACCTTGAGTTACTTGGGGTAGATTTCTGGGAAAAAGAAAAACAAAAGTCAGGGAGTTATCTGCTTACCGCAGTGGAAGAATGACTGATGAAGGTGAGGCCCTTGGGGAGAAATTAAATTCACAAGCTGTAAACTGGGTAGGAAATAAGATTAATAACACAAGGGAATAGATATTTGCAAATACCTTAATAAGAGGAGGAGGATTCACACAAATGGTAGTTCAGAACACTAGAGGACAAAAGATGTTGGCTATATTCCTATAGTAGCTGTCACGAAAATAGACCTGCGAAGGTCAATGCGTCTCCATACAATGTTGCAAATTCTCAGAAAAATCAACTTTCAGTAATATGTGCTGAAAAATTCTAAAAAATAACACTGAATATGTGGAACAAGGTGATGTGATTTTTAACTCGAAATATTTACATGACTAATTAAAAAAAATAAAAACTAGTTCCCATGAACTTTACGAATGAAAATACTTTCTTCACTTCAACCAACCGAAAAAGCTAAACCAATGATACAAAATACCTGAAAAAATTTATGCGGCTTCCCGAAAGTTAACAGATTAGCACAGAATATTTTATATTCATTATATAGCGAAGAATGTTTTTAAAAGTTATATCAATCGCTTGTTTGTCCCTTTTGTGTAATGTAAAAAGCTGTCGCTGACTAACTTCTGTTCTGTTGTTTACGTAATAACTTCCAGCGAGAAAGTTTGTGAGAAAGTATTGAAATTATTTTTAGAAAAAACAACAGCATCTTTAAACGAATTCTTCTGGTTTGTTTAATAATTTATCTGCACGAATGTTATCGAATTGCGCTCGCGTCCAACACTGGCCAACAGCTTCCGTCAGTTACTACGAGCGAGGTACTCGTAGCTACCATACCTTCTCAAAATATTCAAATTCAGGCACGTCTAAGAATTATTATTGTAACAGAGAATTACATGATAAAATACACATAAAAATGGTTTCCTGAAAAATCTTTTCACCTTAATAAAAATAAAGGTAACGCAATGTCTGTTTTCAATAAAATTACTAAATAAATGACTGAAAACTGGCTTATTTTCAGAGCTGTGAGCCATTATCCTCTCCGTAACTTATTCATCTTCGGATTCATTGGACTGAAGATCACTGTCGCTACTTTCTCCCAGCTGTATCATGAACTGATCCATTTCTGTGTCCCTCGCGTCTCTTGTAATCTTTCCGAATGCCTTACACAATTTGCCCAATCTTCTTGAGTAACGCTGTCTAAAGCTTCGTGTGTAAGTCGTTCGACATCGGCAAGTTTGAAGGTCGTGTTCTTCTTAGCGACATCCCGTTTCATTTGTGCCCAGATGAGTTCTATTGGATTATACTGGCAATGATAGGGTGGCAGGCGAACTATTTGATGTCCCATTTCATTTGCCAATTGATCTAATTCGAATACCTTCTTGGCATTTCGAAATTGTTCTTTACATAAAAGCTCATCCCTAGTTTCATGGGGAAAAAAATTCAACACCATTCTTACGTAGCCATTCAATAATATCTCCCTTACGCCAGTTTGAAGATGGTGGTTTGTCTGTTTGAATGGAATGATAACTGGCATTGTCCATGACGATAATGCATCCTTCTTCCAGCGAGCGACACATATCACCAAACCACCTCTTAAAAACCTCACCGTTCATTTCTGTATGGTAATCCGATAGAGACGAACTTTTTCCACCATAAAACACAAGTTTGGCTCCTGGTATGAAACCTTTATGTGCAGAACCAGCATGTACTATAACAAGTCGACTTCCTCGGCCAGTAGGAACTTTAAGACCTCCGTTACCTCTCGAATCATGCCAAATATATTTGTTTGTATGATTTTGGTTAATGTAAGTCTCGTCCAAATAAACAATTGGCCTAGTGTCCTTTGTACGCAATGAATTCATTGTTCGCAAAAACTTTGCTCTTGAAGCCGCAATATCACTGCGTTCCATTAAAAAATTTTGTCCGTCATTGAATTTCCTAAATTTAAAACCCAGTCTTATCAGAGGACGATGAACGGAGCTTTCTGAGCCTGAATAGCTGATTTTATGGGCGAGATCAGACCGTATTTTCATAGCCGTTGGGTCTTCTCCTCTGTCGTAGTACTCTAAAACAGTTCTGCGAACTTCTTTATTAAAATCTTCCAGTTCAGTGTATTTGTGTTCCCACCTATACTTCTTTCTTCGTGATTCAAAAACAAGGCTCAAATCTTCGGTTTCTGCTGAACTTAATATACCAACGATACGTTGTACCGACTTTTTCGAAATACCACAAGCCTCCGCTGTCAATGCTTGTACCTGAGCAAAATTAATGTTTCTCCTGGCTTCTTCATTGTGGGAAAGGTTGCTGAAATTCTTGAAAACATTTGCCACAACAACTTTACTTTGCTTTCTGATATCTGGACGACCTGCACGAACACCGATATTACCTCTTTTCGGTAACGCACTGCATGTAGAATTCTGTTCTACAACATCACTCATCATAAAGACAAAATAATAATCTTTAAAGTAGTAAAAAGCACCGACCGCAGCGAAATCTACGAACCGACTGGCAGTGGAAGAACATTTGACAACACCGCCGGCTCAACTGAGGGTGAAGGGGTAGTGTGGGCAGGGGATGGAGGCAAGACTGTGTGACCTTGAGTGGACTAAATTGGTGAAGTGGACTATAATAAGGCCTGATGTTAACTTTGTGAGGTGGGGTGAGGTGTCAAGTAACTGAAGTAATGAAGCAGTTCTGATGGAAATCAGAGGATTCAGTGAACCAGCAACCAAAATTGAAGGGGGAAATAGTTGCAATTACAAGAAGGCAAAGATTTAAAACTTGAAGAGATATTTCAGAGAATGTTTCAGAAAATGGAAGGAAGGCACAAGAGGGTGAGCCAAAAATAAAGAGAATTAGAGAACCTGTGTACTATAATATGGAGGTGAGGAGAATAAAGAAGTTGGTAAAAAGAGAACAAACAGGGTTAAGAGACAGCAGGGTATTAGGGAATATTTAAAACAACTAAGGGTGGCTACAGATAGGTTTGTGAAGAGTATTGTCAGTGCAGGGGGACTGATCTATCGAGAAATTTCCATGGCTATATTAGAAAACTGAGGGGACAATAGAGTGTTGAGATGCTTATAGATAAGGATGGAGAAGAAGTTACTGAGGATTTGAAAAGGGCAGAGATTTTAAGTAACTGGTTTAGTGAGATCATTAGGGACAATGAATCAGAAATGGGAGGGCTTAAATTGGAGAATGGGCTTAACAACACAATTAGAAATGAGCAGACCAAAAAATTTAAAATTCAACCTGAGAATATCATGAAGGAATTAAGAAAGCAGAGAAAACATAAAGGGGTTGGTGTAGATAATATTACTACAGGTGACTTAAAGATAACAGGATGTGACATTGTACCTTATTTTGAAATTTTATTGTAATTGAGTCTGGTTACTTGATGCTTACTACAGTACTGGGAAAGTGTGATAGTAGTGCAATACATAAAAAAGGGTTTTTTTTTTATTTATTTATTTATTGACATTCGGTTATGTAACCATACAGCCATCACTTGTAACATGATTCATTATCGTTAACTAATTATATGTTTGATTATACTCATTATTATATTGCATCTGTTAATTATCGTTATACTTATGCTACTTACAATTTTGATTATATTGGTAACAATTTTAAATAGAATTTATCTAAACGTAATTTAAGTCTTTCAGGTATAAAGCCGAATCACAGTAGCAGTTGATACAATTCGTTTTCAAGTCATATTGCAGGTATACGTGAGGCAATACCGACATTGGTATTCATGCGTCTAAATTATTATTTTCTTTTGTTCACGTTCGGTTATATGACCATACATCCGTGAATTGTAAGATAATTCATTATGCTTAATTATTGACAGGTTTGATTATACTATTTACAATCTTGCTTATGCTAATTATAGTTGTGCTTAGGCTACTTACAATTTTTATTATACTGATGACAATTTTAAGTCATACTTTTCTACTCGTAATCTTTAAGGAATAAAACAGAATCGTTGTAGTCGTTTATACAATTCATTTTATGCTTATTGACATTTTTATTTTTTGATGATGAGGTCTTAGATTTCTATATTTCCATTTTTTAGGAATCTAATAAGGCTGTTGTACACTGCTTTGTCATCGCTAACTAGGAGTAGGATTAGGTTGGTAGGAAGAGGGATTCCTATGTTGACTAAATCCTTGATCATGGTATCCTGGGCCCGTTTAAATTTTCTACAGGAAAATATAATGTGGTTGGTGTCTCCTATAGTCTGTTCTGAACAATCACAGAGAGGAGATTCTCTCAGACCTAGTCGATAGAGGTGGCTGGGGAATCTTCCGTGGTTGAACCGCAGCCTGGAAATCATTGTTGTTAGTCGTCTGCTTGTGATCCATTTATAAAACCAAGGTTGAAGTGGAATAGTTGGTTGGATGCTTCCATAGTGCGATGCTTTGGTGGTTAGAGATGTTCTCCATTCTTCTTGCCATTTTTCTTTGGCTCGTTTTTTGATTGTGTGAATTATATCTGACGTCGGGAGGTTCATACCATCTTTAAATCCGTTGAGGATGGCCTGTTTTGCTAAAGTATCCACTTGTTCATTGTATTTTATACCTTTGTGAGCTGGAACCCATAGCAGGTAGGTAGTGATTCCCCGTTCTTTACTGCTTTTTATTTGTTTCCTAATTTCTAAGATCGTCATCGGGAGGTGATAATTCCACGTGTTAGTCGAAAATTATAGGCCAGTCAGTTTGACATCAGTGGTAGATAAATTAATGGATAGATTGATATGCAACCACATCGGAAATATATGTGAGGAGTGTAAATGGTTTTCAAATCGGCAACATGGCGTTAGGCAAGGATATTCATACGAATATCAGTTCGTGGATATATGCAATAAATTTCAAATGAAATGGACAAGGGAGATCAAATTGATAGTGTAGCACTAGATCTTTAATAGGCTTTTGACAAAGTGAGCCATAAAATGGTAGTAAATAAAATGAGAACTATTGGAATTGATGAAAAAGTGTTTCGCTGCGTAGAAGAATTTTTAAAAGGCAAAAGACAAAGAGTTAGGTTTGAAATGCCGTATCAAAAAAAGTGGAAGTAAAAATGGGAGTACCACAGGGTAGCATATTGGGACTGTAGCTATTCATTATTCTAATAAATGATTGTCTTGATGAAAATTAGATTGTGTGCAGATGACATAATACTATATAAAAGGATCAATACAGTAGAGAACTGTAAACAGCTGCAGGGTGATATGGTCAGGATATGTAGTTTGGTTGGTAAATATAGAATGAAGATAATTCAAAGAACAGTCAGGTTATTAGATATAGAAATAAAAAACTAGAGGTTGATTATGATTATAAGGTTGAGAAAGAATTGCTTGTTAAAGGTTTCAAAATTCAGTACTTCTTGGAGAAAGTGATGAGGGGATGTACGAGAGAAATAAAGGAATTGGGTTACAAAACTTTGGTCAGACCATTGCTTGAATATGGTTCCGTAGTATGGGATCCACATCTTGAGTATCAAATACAGTAGTTGGAGAGTGTGCAAAAAAGGGCTGTTAGATTTGTTTCTGGAAATTTCCACAGAATGCAGGTAGTAACAGATGTGATAAAAGAGCTCGAATGGAATCAATTGGAAGACAGGATGAGGGTGAAGATGGCTATGGGAGTGTATGAGGCGTATATTGATGATGAGGGGTGGAAAGATATTGGTGTAAGAATTAAAATTATTGCGTGGAAGAGAAAAAATGACCATGACCACAAGCTGGCATTCGATTTCAGGTACAATGATGTAGGAAGATTCTTTTTTCTCGGTAAGGGGTTAAGGGACTAGAATAAGTTACTGAAATAAGCAATGAACAGTTGTCAAAAATGTTGAAAGAATTTAAAGTTAAATGTGTGGAGGGAAAATGTAGGTGGGTACAGGAAAGGAGGTAAATGGGAGTGTAGGGAAATTTCCACCGGAGTGTGCACTCCATTGCAATTAAATTAATTAATATGTAACATGGCCATTGGTGGAAAATTTTCCTCTATGATTGGATTTGAATAAAATGTAGCTGGATACTCTGAATGGGAGTATTTGTGAACCAAGATGTTTTTCAGATTGGTTGGTATGGTGAAACATGTGGGGGAGCATACCAAATCATGCCAGCATCAGAGGATTAATGGAATCAAGATCAGGAGGGAACTTGTAAGGACAAAGACCGATACTGGGGTTATAGTATCGCCTAAGTGCCTTAACTTACACTCTTGCTTACAACCCACTGTTCGATGAAAACTCTTGCTAAATAATTTTGATTTGATTTGACCATGTAGCCAGGATGACTCAACTAAATGCCTAGGTCGCCACAAAATTTGTTACCCACAAATTGAGAAAAGGGTTCAAGCAAACTACTGAAGCACACAAGTTCACTGTTAGTAAAATCCAAAGTTTTATTCTTCAAAGTCAAAAGTTCAAAAGTGCATTTACAGTTGAGCAGGCATATCGAACACTCGTTCCAAAAGTTACAGATTGTGGAGAGAAATCTAACCGACCGAAACCCCTTTAGTAAATTTACAAGTTCTTAACAGTCATTAAAATTACTATATAACACGACACGATCCCACATGGTTGAACTAGCCCACATGGTGAGCTACAACCAGCGCGACGAAAGACAGACCGAAACAGACGCCAGGCTGGAACAGACCGCGGACAGAAACAGACAAACCATAATGGCGACGGGGTCTTTTTTATAGAAACGGCTAGAACCAGTGACGTCAGCAACTGTATCACATCTTTTTGCTTCCGCGTAGCTCAAAGTAAGTGTAATTTATTTGACGATCCCGACTATTAAAAATGTTCAACCTTTGACAGTATCTGGACTTATCTACTATAAGTCCGGCGGCAGTCTCTTGAGAAATTTAGAGTAATTAATATTAAAGTTTTAGCTGTTTAAGACTCCGCGTAGTGATACATTCAAATTTGGGTAAAATCCCTAAGTGTTCTAGAACTTTTTACGTGCGTGCACAACAATCCGCGACAATCTATTTTACAAAAACTTAATTACCGGACAAATACTAAAACTTTTTACAGAAAACCCATATATGTATGAAATCGTCTTAATTAGGACTATCCACTGATGTAATTTTTAATTTAATACCTCTTTTAATAAAAAAGCTTATTTTTTTCTCTTACTTAAAATCGCTAATTAATCTTTACCAAATTATTTAATTTTACTGCCAAAATATCGGGGATAGTGCTGACTACAGCTGGTGATAAAAGATCGGTTGTAGCTTTACGCGATTTAAAGATATTACAAATCTTAGAATTTCACTATTCTGATCGCGTGTTTCAAAACTTGAACAAACGGGAATATCTCTTAAACCAAACGTTTCCCGATATGATAATTACACTTTAAAATGATTTTTATAGCAAATTTTAACTGTGAGCAAGATTACAGGGAAATTCGTTAAAGTTGAAAACTATAGGGCCTACATCTCGAAATTTCTAAGTCCCCCCTAAGTAAAACTAGAATTTGCCAAAATTCTAAGGTGCTTACATGCCCCCTGAAGATTGAAGTTATTTTCTCAAGAAAACTAACTGAACATCTTGAAAAATAAAGAGAAAGGAAAAATCTAAATCCCCAAAAGAAAATGAACTATTCTCCCAAAATTTAACTATCGCGTGTCGGTTCGGTTCTCTCTCCACCATTCATTCTCAAAAGCAAAAATTATTGTTAGTAACAATCTCAAAAACGTTAACCTTTTCACTCAATTACTACAAAAGATTCAAAACTCATTCATTCTCAAAATATCAAAGAAAATTATTAAGTGTCAAACAAATTATGACCAAAAGCAAAACATGAAATATCAAATTGTCACAAAATGTTAACATGTGTAGTATAAACAATCACAAAATTATCAAAATATCAAACAAAGTATAAGAATACAAAACATGGCGACGGGGTCTTTTTTTATAGAAACGGCTAGAACCAGTGACGTCAGCAACTGTATCACATCTTTTTGCTTCCGCGTAGCTCAAAGTATGTGTAATTTATTTGACGATCCCGACTATTAAAAAATGTTCAACCTTTGACAGTATCTGGACTTATCTACTAGAAGTCCGGCGGCAGTCTCTTGAGAAATTTAGAGTAATTAATATTAAAGTTTTAGCTGTTTAAGACTCCGCGTAGTGATACATTCAAATTTGGGTAAAATCCCTAAGTGTTCTAGAACTTTTTTACGTGCGTGCACAACAATCCGCGACAATCTATTTTACAAAAACTTAATTACCGGACAAATACTAAAACTTTTTACAGAAAACCCATATATGTATGAAATCGTCTTAATTAGGACTATCCACTGATGTAATTTTTAATTTAATACCTCTTTTAATAAAAAAGCTTATTTTTTTCTCTTACTTAAAATCGCTAATTAATCTTTACCAAATTATTTAATTTTACTGCCAAAATATCGGGGATAGTGCTGACTACAGCTGGTGATAAAAGATCGGTTGTAGCTTTACGCGATTTAAAGATATTACAAATCTTAGAATTTCACTATTCTGATCGCGTGTTTCAAAACTTGAACAAACGGGAATATCTCTTAAACCAAACGTTTCCCGATATGATAATTACACTTTAAAATGATTTTTATAGCAAATTTTAACTGTGAGCAAGATTACAGGGAAATTCGTTAAAGTTGAAAACTATAGGGCCTACATCTCGAAATTTCTAAGTCCCGCCTAAGTAAAACTAGAATTTGCCAAAATTCTAAGGTGCTTACATGCCCCCTGAAGATTGAAGTTATTTTCTCAAGAAAACTAACTGAACATCTTGAAAAATAAAGAGAAAGGAAAAATCTAAATCCCCAAAAGAAATTAACTATCGCGTGTCGGTTCGGTTCTCTCTCCACCATTCATTCTCAAAAGCAAAATATTATTGTTGTAACAATCTCAAAATACGTTAACTTTCACTCAATTACTACAAAATTGCTCTCAAAACTCATTCATTCTCAAAATATCAAAGAAAATTATTAAGTGTCAAACAAATTATGACCAAAAGCAAAACGTGAAATATCAAATTGTCACAAAATGTTAACATGTGTAGTATAAACAATCACAAAATTATCAAAATATCAAACAAATTATAAGAATACAAAACATGGCGACGGGGTCTTTTTTTATAGAAACGGCTAGAACCAGTGATGTCAGCAACTGTATCACATCTTTTTGCTTCCGCGTAGCTCAAAGTATGTGTAATTTATTTGACGATCCCGACTATTAAAAATGTTCAACCTTTGACAGTATCTGGACTTATCTACTAGAAGTCCGGCGGCAGTCTCTTGAGAAATTTAGAGTAATTAATATTAAAGTTTTAACTGTTTAAGACTCCGCGTAGTGATACATTCAAATTTGGGTAAAATCCCTAAGTGTTCTAGAACTTTTTACGTGCGTGCACAACAATCCGCGACAATCTATTTTACAAAAACTTAATTACCGGACAAATACTAAAACTTTTTACAGAAAACCCATATATGTATGAAATCGTCTTAATTAGGACTATCCACTGATGTAATTTTTAATTTAATACCTCTTTTAATAAAAAAGCTTATTTTTTTCTCTTACTTAAAATCGCTAATTAATCTTTACCAAATTATTTAATTTTACTGCCAAAATATCGGGGATAGTGCTGACTACAGCTGGTGATAAAAGTTCGGTTGTAGCTTTACGCGATTTAAAGATATTACAAATCTTAGAATTTCACTATTCTGATCGCGTGTTTCAAAACTTGAACAAACGGGAATATCTCTTAAACCAAACGTTTCCCGATATGATAATTACACTTTAAAATGATGTTTATAGCAAATTTTAACTGTGAGCAAGATTACAGGGAAATTCGTTAAAGTTGAAAACTATACATCTCGAAATTTCTAAGTCCCGCCTAAGTAAAACTAGAATTTGCCAAAATTCTAAGGTGCTTACAAACTGGATCACAAAAGCAGGTCTATAGTTGGTTTGCCGAGGTGAAGGGAAAGAGTTGTTATGTGGAGAAATTTGCATTTGTACAATATCTGAAGGAGTGCAGAGGGAAGGATTCATCATCTGTAAGGAAGGTAAAATTTAGAGCAGGATGGATGGCAACTGTCAAAGTGTAGATATTGTTGCTAATTAGTGGACTTGATGTGGATGGAGGTGTGAAGGGTATCTTGCCATAGAGGAAGGTCCACTTCAAAGAGATCTGATGGGTATGTGGGAGTAAATCCATGTGAAGTTGATGGAATGGCTATTGCTAAGGGACTCAAGTAAAATCCTCCAGATGACCTGGTAATAGTTTGGCATATGGTGGGGCCAAGTGGGTTCCCATACCTGGGTAATTGAAGTTGGACAAGTTTTTGGAGAGAATGAAGTGAGTCGAGGATGTAAGGAAGTTTGAACTTGGTAGTTGTGTTGGGGTCTCATATTTAGGAAACAGGGCATAGAGGCACTGACTGTGGGAGATGGTCGTATAAATAGAAGTTACACCAAAGAAGACAAGGAAGGAGTTTGCAAGTAGAGGCATATGAACTATGGACAGGCATTCAAGAAAGTGCATAGTATCTCTAATGAAGGAAGGAACATCCTGTGTAAAAGGTTGGAGATGCTGATCCACCAAGGATGAAATCCATTCAGTGGTTGACCCATGTGCCATGACTATACATTGCCAGGATTCTTAACCTTGTGGATCTTTGGAGAAGCTACTTGGTTTGTGTGTTTGGAAAGGGGGGGGGGGGAGATTCTAAGTATTGAGTAGGGAAAAGGACAGAGAAGAAAGTCCTTTTTTCTGGCATATGAAAATAGTGGGATGCGGAGTTTATGGACAGTAGGTATTGTAGTGGGAATTGAACCACAGGGTCTCAACCTTATAATCACTGCAATCCATTACTGTGTTAGCTGGGGTGGTGATGAAGTTATGGTTTCTGGAAGTTCTCTCATTACTCAGGTTTCCGTGACACTGTGTTTGTTGGAACGTGGAATGGAGTTAAAGATATAGGGTGAGGACAGAGTGAGAAACGCCTGGAATTGGAGGAGGCGATGATTTTGTTTTAGAGAAGGCGATGAAGGTTTGTATTATTATAGGCTGGACTCAATCTCATTGCACTAGCTATGCTTTGTGCTGTGATAGCAAAGTGATAGTGCCATTAGAGGGAGTGGCAGATTCCAAGTGAGTTGCAGATGAAAGTAACTTGGTCAAACTTGAAGAAAATGTTAGTTCCTTGGATAGAACTGATAGTTTGGATTCTGCAGATTGTTAATGCTTAACGGAAAGTGTGGCAAGGGCTTATGGATTAAGGACTTTGGCAGGAGAGATTGAGGAGGTAGTTGAGGCATGAGATTTTGACAGTCAAGGATGGAGTTGGGAGCCTAAACCTTGGACCAAATAACTTTTATCGACAGATGAAAATGAATGTATTGTATTGTATTGCTTATGTGTTTATTTCTCTTGCATCTGTCTGCATTGTGACAAGATCCTCTCAGCATGATGTATGGGGTTAGGGGATGAAAGGCAGAGAATTTGTGGAGGATTTAAGTTATGTAAATTGTCACCATTTTCAAATATTTATATCATTAGGACATGGGTTAATAGAGCATGTTTAGATATAATACACAATTTCAGCATGATGTATGTTGTCAACTTTACTGTGGGGAAATTTTGTTTATAGAAAGTTTGATTTGCTATTTATCTATGTCTTGCTTCATTCACTTTCTCTTATGGCTTACATTATAAAGAATTATACGTTATTTGGTGCTTTTTATTTTGTGTTTTAAAATGCATTCTTTCAGCTGCTCTAGATCTTCCATTGAGAAAGAAATAGTGTCATCCTTTTACAAATAATAATAATTATGATGTCTGCAATTTTCTTTTAAGACTAACCTGTTAAATAAACTTTTTGTTTTCTCTCTCTGTCTTCCAACTATATGGAGCTTTACAAAAAATATTTCATTTGTGTTAGAATAATAAGAGCACAATGGTTGCCAAATATTTCACATTAATTATTTCAACAAATCTTTCTGAGTTTGTTGTAAGAAACTATTTTAAGTTTGTCTTTTTTTATAAATTTCCAAGCAAATAACGTGAGCTAAATTGTTAATACTCTGTTTTCTGTAAACATTTCTACAAAATTACTGTGTTTATTAGATCTTTCTTTCAGTATGACTGTTTCAATACCTTTTATGTTTAGCTATTTATGGCCAGGATATTTAAAATACTTCATTAATAATAATGGCAAAAATTGTACTGAATTAGACAACAATTACTGCAATAACTGAAAAGTCTCAACAACCTCAATTACTCATTAATATTATCTAATTTCCAGTAAATTTTAATGTAATTTAATTTACAATAAGTAAATCTTCATATAATTTCACATTCTGTTATATTCTCTTTCTGTGTTGAGTACAGGGATAAATTAACTACACATTTTGCAATCAGGTTCCAGGTTCATATTAATAATGAGTACCTGGGTGACTGATCTTCACTTTGCATTTTTCGATTTCTGTTCAATATGCAAGATTTTGAGTAAAGTTTGATTAAAGTAAAATGTTTGTTTTGAAGGCCTCCTAGGCATTTTGAGGTGCACAGTTTCTTATTCTAACGAAAGAGAAGCTTAACTAACATCAGTAGGTTTACTGGTGCCTGTAGCTTCTACGAGATGAGGTTAGAACCATTTCCAAGAAACCAAATACAAGAATTGCTCCCCCTTTTTTTTAAAATTGTGTTACAAACATGAAAAGCAAAATGTTATCTACGTATGAAGTTTAATCCAAATAGCTAGCCTAGAGCCATTTCTGAGATCATCTGGTTTACCACCTCATAAATTGATTTTAAAGAAAAATGATATTATTATGTTAAATACTAATCTTAATGCAAATCAGGGATTAATTAATGGTGCAAGATTTGTGATAATCTACTTGGAAGAGTACACGATCAGTGCTAAATTCATTCACTCAAATAAAATTGCTCGTACCTCGCAATAGCCTTACATCTTCTGATCAACTGTGCCTTTCCAAAGGATAAAAAGAAAACAATTCCCAATAGAAGTAACCTTCGTTATGCACATTAACAAAGAACAAGGTCAGATGCATCAAAAGGCAGCAATGTATTTATCAGAACATGTTTTTTTCGTGTCGATACACGTATGTGGCTTTTTCATGAGTTTGTAGATTCATTAATATTTATTTGTGTGTTAAAGACACACACATTCAAAAATTCAACGATGATCACATTATAACTGCTAAAATTGTTTTGAAAGAAGCTTTGTAAAGTAAAGAAAATTGAAAAAAGTACACCTGATAAAGCCAATATTTTTCAACATCTACTTTTGAAATGTTTTACATGATCTGTGTGACTGTATGCAAAGCAATAAAAGAAATTCTGTTCATAACGTCAATATTTTAGCGCCATTTGCGAGATACCAAATACAAGAATTACTTTTTTTTTTAATCTATTTTTTTCTGGGAACACACCTATTCAGGTAAACTTAAAAAAAAAAACATTATCTAAATATGAAATTTCATCCAAATCATTTGAGCTGTTTCCGAGATCCCAATTGTGTGTGTGTGTGTGTGTGTGTGTGTGTGTGTGTATATATATATATATAGTAAACAATGAAATCAAAGGCTCTTAGTAGCGAAAAGGAATAAAATTAGGATAGGGAAATGAGCCACCACTTACCTTTAGATAATGGATGTGGGGCGCATTGGAAAGACAAACACACAGCTCATAAATAAATTTTCAGGATGAGCCCTTTGTCAACAGAAGAACATTATGGGAGCTGGGTGATGTGGGATACTGTCTCACAGAAAGTCTGTTGGCCTGGAAATTGGTGGGGGTAAATTCAAACGGTGGAAATGTAGAGAGGTATTGATTCAGAGCTAATACCCGAGCATAGATAAATATCCAAACTAATCTCTGGTCGATGGGAAGAGTAAAATATAATTAAATCCAACTATGAAAACTTAAAAAAATATATATACATATATAAATTAAAAAAAAATAATAATAATTTAAAAATTTTAAACCAAATACTCTATGAAGTAAACATCACCTTAGGTTAGTGGTGGTTCAATATAGTTAGTGGTGATGGAGACAAAGAAAGGATTAATAAAGGGTAAACATAAGTAAAATAATAATAATGACCGGGTATTATCTAAAGTTGAGATCAGGTGGTTGCCTTGTGCTCAGTTTGTACTGGTAGGCAAGTTCCCACCTTCTGATTTCAGAGGAGCTGCCGCTATTACGGAGGACTCTGATAGCATGGACCGTGAAACAAGAGTTCAAATTATTCGAGTCATGGGTGATGGCATGGGCAGCTACTGGGCTCTTTGGGTTCTGCGTTAACACCGCCGTCTGTTGGTGGCCATTTATTCTTATGGAAAGTGGATTTGTTGTCAAGCTTATATGTGAAGCCAGGCAGTGGTTACATGTTAACTCGTACATTACCTGGGAAGTTTCACAGGTGACGTGTCTTATGATAGGGAAGCTTTCCCCTGTGACAGGTTTGGTGAAAGTGGTGGAGGCATGGTGTATGTCACACATTTTGCAGTGGGGTCTATTGCATGGGAAAGAGCTTTGGGGCTGACTGCTAGGACGAGGAAGACTATGTTTGTGGACTAGAAGTTCACTGAGGTTAGAAGGTATGTACTTTTAAGAAAGAATGGACCTCATTTCAGGGCAGGTTTGCAGGAAATCATAGCCTGCCGGATGATTCTATTAATGGATTCGAGGCCTTGGTAGTATTGTGTGACCAAGTGGTGGCTCATTTCCCTTTCCTAATTTTATTACTTTTCACATCATGTCAGGAACATTCCAGCATACATTCAGGTTTATATATCCTGCTTTAACTGTCTTGGGAAACAATGGAGTGTCAAACATCATGGTGGCAATCTTTCCTATGCTTCCTTTTACCCTTCATCTAATCTGACGTTTCTCAACCACATTCTAATCTTCCCACTCCTTTGAGTTCCTCAATCCCTATATCCATAATGGCATGGCCTTTAGTGTTGTTTAGGGATTTGTGGAGTTCGCATTTAACTGCAAACTCCCTGAGCTTCTCGCAGCTAACGAGTTTGGAAGCATGCCTATTCGTGGATATCTCCAGCATCAATGTTCCATTCTCCAGCTTCTTCACCAACTTTAGGGTTCGTACGATATCCTCACCGTCCTTTTATGTGTAAATCGGTGAAATCTTCTCAAAATTTTCCCCAGTCTTTGCATGAAAATAAAAGCATTCGCTAACGAACAAACTTTTCTGTTACTGTGACTTTCAGAAGCGGGAGGGCTACTAACCCTTGCCCACGTTGAATTGTGTGTGTTTGAACTATGAAGCTGCTCACCCATACAGCAGTGAGTGGAGTTGTTTTTGTAATTTTTTGTTTTGGTTTAAGTTTGATTGGAACTAATTATTGGTCCCACAACTAAGGAGGATAAAAGTCGGGTGGTATGTTGCCCTCACTTCAGTCACCAAGCTAATACAACAGTGGTGTACAGATGCTCCTGAGGTTGAACGCCAGTGAGTGGTTGGCCACGCCACCCATTTAACTCCTTGGCATGTGTTAATCTTTGTGGTGGTGGTGGGGGGGGGGGGGGGGGTTAATGGAGGCATGTACCATCCTTGCGATCTGGGAGTTGAAGCCATGTCCCTGTTCGGGTACTGCAGGTTTGCCAAACCCATACCTAGCACTTGTGTACCAGGACCCTGTGGGAATTATATCTTTATTTATGGTATGATGCATTCCTCTGTACTCAACATATTTCTGGTAATATTTTCGTTACTAGCCCTTTTGTGCTTGTCAAATCTACCTAGTTCTGTCATTATATCATTAAGGTCTACTTCTAATTTCCTAGTCGGTTATACTAACAAATAAATAGGCATTTCTAGCTGTACCACTCAGTGTTTCTTTCCTAGCATAAAAGATTATGGTATATTTCTTAATGGTAGTCTTCACCATCCTCAAGTAAATCTCCCTTTTATTGTTTCATCAACTTCACTTCCTGGTGTTCTATTAATAATTTCTCTTTCCTTGTATCTTTAAACAGCATCTATCTGTTCCTATTCCCTTATGTTCAACCTCTGATCTAAAAGCTCCCTTATAGCTTTTCCTAACTTCTTAGTAAGCCCTTTGAGATTAGACAAGGGTTTGTTTTGATAATGATAATTGATTAATTAGCCCTTCATTGATTAATTTTTTATAGATTCTTTTGTGTCCAGCTGCCAGATTGGATTATTTCACTGGCTTAGGAAATATTGAGAAGAACGTAATATCACTGTTATTAAATAAGAAAAAAGTCCCTGTTTTGGCACACAACAATAGTGTAACTAACATGTTGGTTCATTTCTCACACATCTAAACTAAACAAAACCAATCAAAACTATATTCACTTCACATACCTTATCATAGGATGTGGAGGTTGGAGGCTTGCCTGCTCTGTAAAACAAAATAGGAAGTAATCTGTGCCAGATCTTATTTCAGTGTAAATTGACCCATTAACATTATCAACTGTGATTACAGTGGGAACAAGATCATTGAGATTGTAGCTTGGCAGAATGGTTACATAGCACCTGGTCTGATGAATGATGTTTCTTGTTACACCAAGTTAACGGTCATGTTAAGATACGCTGTCTTCTACGTGAATGACTAATAGGAATATGCGCCATGTCACAGATGATGCAGGCTGGTACGGGCAGTATAATGCTGTGGGGTCATTCTCCTGTGCTTTCATCAGGCCTGTGATAATGATCAAAGGCACTGTGGCAGCACTGGAATGTGCCAAAATTATTGTATACCACCTGCATCACTTCTTGCCTTCCATGACAGTGATTAAATCTTACAGAGGGATAATTGACTGTGCCACAAGGCCAGAATCATGCTATAATGGTTTGAGTATCATAATAGCTCATATTGATGTCTTGGTCATAATTTCACTTGACCTAAAGCTGATAGAACATGCCTGAGACACTATCAGGTGCCAGTTACTTGCCAACAAACCAACGGCCCGTGTTTTAAGACAATTGTGTGATTTTGGCATAGATATCTGTTTCCAGAAATCCCCACATACCTACCAAGGACTTGTCAAATCCATGCCACAAAATATTGCTGCTGTATTGCATTCTTTTGGTGGACAAACACGCTATTGAGTAAGTGGTCATAATATTTTGGACCATCAGTGGATAATGACAGAAATTTGTAAATTAATAGACTTGGTCTATTCAAATTCATGTCGTGTAACACTTCTGTTTTTTTATTTAAAAAAAAAAAAAATTCCTGGGAGTTGCAGACTGCTCTGTTAAAACTTATGTACTTCTGCCATTACAAGGATGACATGCTTATTGTCTGGCCACACAGCCGCTTGGCACACAAAATTCCTGGATCACCTGAATTCAGGTCTTCCGAATATACGATTCACTATGGAGGTTGAGAAAGATGGTATGTTACCGTTACTAGACTTAGCAATTAAGCTAAGCCAGATGGTACTCTGATGCATAGAATTTATAGAAAACCAATGCACACAGACCAGTATCTAGGAGCCTCCATCTTTCACCACCCAGCCCAGCGGAAAACTGTATTGACAACAGTGGTCTATTGGGCGTGAGCCATCTCAGATAGTAATAATTTACAAGATGAGCTAAGGCACCTTCAACAGGTCTTCGGGCAGAATGGATATTCATGAGAGGAAATCGAACGGACTTTCTTTCCTCATGTCCTGAGATCTACAGCAGAAAATAAAGAAGCATCAGGATCCCTTGCAGTGGTACTCTATGCTAGGAATACTTCTGGTAAGATTGGAAGAATTCTAGCATAGTATGGCATAAGGATCATCTTTCCACCACCAGCAAATTTGCAATATATGATGAGCACTGTGAAGAACCACTTTGTCCTTCGAATACCGGGAGTGTACTCGATCGCATGTGAAAGTGGCAAAGTATACATCAGTCAAACTATTAGAACTATACAGGAGTGCCACATTGAGGACCAATGTCCATAGTTGCTACAGCTCCACAAGTCCGCATTGGTCAAACATACTGTGGAAAAATTCCAAAGAATACACTTCAACAAGATTGAAGTTCTGGCATGGACTGCTTATTTCTGGGATTTTATAATCAGAGAGTCACTGGAGATTAGATTGGGCACCAACAACATCAACAGAAATGGTGGTCACTTCTTGAGCAAAGCATCAAAGCTTGTCATCCAAGATCTGCAACAGCGCGCGATAGACATGCATACTGGAAGAGAGCCGATATGCAGCCATCTGTTTTGGGCCTTTTATGAGACCCATACAATGCAGTGGCCAATGGGAGAGCATTAGAACACAGCTTCCATAGCAGGCCTCATGTGTGTCCGCTGACCACAGAGTATTTCTACAATCCAGAATTGCGAGGCATACACAGTCGGTGAAGTGTCGTCGTAGTAGAAACTGCAACTTTCAGTTCATGTCATGAAGGTAGTGGAGGAAGCTGCTGAAACACCTTGTGTGGCAAAAGAACTTATCTAGCGGAACATACGGTAAGAATTTTTATCAGCAGTATGCTGGGAAACAATCAAGCCTCTCACTTTTGCTTTCACCACTAGTGAGTGTTGGGTCTACTTTCCCTATCCTTTGTTTTATGTATATGAGCAATAATGGAGTGATGGAGTGGTAATGAAGTAGTTTGTTTTGTGGAGATGGGTGATGTGCATATTTTATCATTCCTTTAACAATGTCAGAAGAATATTGTGGAGGAGCATCTTATTGAAAACTGCCTCAAATTGTGATTGTTGAGCAAGAAAAATTGTCCATAGAGAGGGTAAAATCAAAATAGAAGACAGAGGGAGAGAGGGTAATAATTTGACTTATATACGAGCATTGCAAAATATCAGAACTAATCATGGAAGGGCTAAAAGTGCTGATAGCAAAATAATAAATAATTGTTTATTTATCCTTTGCCTCATTTTTTCCCTTTATTTATACATTTCTGTATCATTATAATTTAACTTTATGTATTTTACATCTATTCATAAGTTTGGCCTCCAACAGCAATACTACTTTCCATAATTGCCGAAGAGTTTACTTTGTTTCATTCAATTCCCGCCCTTTTCTCTGCAGTGTACACAGTAATGGAACAGGGTGCCTTGTGTAAGCACCTACATTCAGAAATGGCTCCTAATTCTCTACATGAATGAAGTGTTCAACTAAAATGCTATACAATTGTATTTATCTTGTGTTTTATGTGTTTGTTTCAGCCTTCTGTCCTTATGGTAAGTGTTGGGTTTCTTCCATATCCTTCCTTATTGATATGGCTAGAATGTTTTAAATACTTTATCTAAGGAAAAGATTCTAAAGTTATATTTCTTTGATAAGACATCATTTGCAGTAAGTGGTATCTGGCGCTTCTGTTAGACTGAAAGTAAATATAATGTACCAACTACAGTTTCTGAAACCTGTTTGTTTATAGAAGCTGAAGCAAGTTATTCTGTTCTATTGTTGAGAGGAAATCTGTATCTGTTATAAATCAATAAAATCCAAATAAGTCTTATTTTTTCGCATTTCACATTCTACCAGCTGTATTAAAAAACTTTTAACAATCATCTATATTTCTTCTGCTCCAAAAGTGTATGAATAATTGATACAAAGTCTTCAGAATATTGTACAAATTTCCTTTACAGACCAGTATTGTTGGAAACTCTCCATTCAGGGAGCGTTTAGGAAGTAATCGAGTGTTGGAGAAACCACGGCCAAGGTTTGTCAGATCGTGATTTAACAATTGTATCAGTTTCTGAGAATTTCCAGATTGGTGCATGTTGCATTCTAAGTATTACTCTCAGGTGCTTGGCAAAATAATCATTTACTTAATATGCTTCAGTCTTCAATCATTAATCTTTTTTTTAGTGAAGGTGAAGGATGTGCATTTTGCAAATGAAATTTATTTGTTTATTGACGCAATAAATATTTTTGCTTGTTAAATGCTTCATATTGTGTTGTTTAGTTACTGGGCCATTACTGTATATGTTTGATGTAGAGCACCAGTTTTATCTTTGAATCAGGTGCTGCTGTACTGGACCAGTTTTGAAGTATTTCTCTTTTGTTGCCACATTTAGTCTCCTGATAAGTGGAAATATGTTTTTGCTTTGAGTTGTTGTTTGTTTTGACAAGTGATAAATATCAACACCTGTTTTGAATCACTATAGTTTTTATATCTTTGACATTATGTTGCTGAAACATTTTATCTTGTAGATTAATGCATTTTGCATAAATGTTGGTACTATGGTTCATGTGTATTTGCAAATTGTCCCCTATGCTTGCCTCCTTACTACAAAAATCTTACTTGCTTAATTGCATTTTTTTTCATTGGATTGCTGAGATAACTGCATTACAATATTTTATCTTCAAATATTGTTGCTCAAAAATTATAACTGGATAGTTTTTCTAAGTGCTTACTTGACACATTGATTGTGTAAAAATTGACAGACTAGCAAGGAAACAAAAACTTTCTTGTTAAAGATACAAAAAAAGTAACTTAAGTACGCTTTATTTGTGTTGAGACTTTTTAAATATTTTTAGCTTGTGGTTTGATACACTATTGGCTATGGTTCTTTTCCGCTTCATTTTGGTAACAGTTTTCACCAGCAGCATGTAATGACTGAAACTTTTACAAAATAGTTTAGATAATATTTGCATGCTGGAACAGCAAATCTCAGAATGTCAAAAAAAGTTTCCATTTTCATTTGCATGTTTCATAGATTTTTATCACAATAATAGAAATTTGCCTTGTTGTTGAATTTGATGTTAAATTCAATTTCTCTCTCTCTCTCTCTCTATATATATATATATATATTAGGAAACAAAGGCACTGAAAGTGGATATATTAATCATTAGAATAGAATTAAAACCTCCGCTTACCATCCTCTTCTATGGTAAGCGGTGGTGTTTATCCTATCCTAATGTATAATATATATATATATATATATATATATGTGTGTGTGTGTGTGTGTGTGTCTTCCTGAATGCCGATATAGGATTTCTGGGAGAACTGCAGAAAAAGAGAGAAAAATTATTAAATTCTGGGCTTCAACTTTAAGAATGGCGTCCATCAAAAGAGATCCAACAAAGAAGTCGACAGCAAAGGAGAAGAAAATCATTGAAACAATCTGCAGAATACGAGTTCAATTATATGGCCACCTCAAACAGATGGAGGAGAACAGACTAACAAAAAAAAAAATCTTTAATTTATTTGATTCCAGACCCAAAACTGTAATGCCCTGTTTCGTAAATATTAAAGAAGATCTTCATTTGATGATGCTTTCAACAGAGATATATTTCAAAGAACTTAATGAGCACTGGGACAAGCCAAGACGAACACTCCAACAGAAGATGTGGTACACTCTGAACAAAGGAGCGCAGACAGGCACATTCAAAACGAATGAAGGAGTTCTGGGCCCAAAAGAAGATGAAACTCGCTGCCAAATGCACAAAGGCTTAACATGGTCCTAGTTGGCCTCAATGAATAAATAATATATTATTTTGCAATGTAACAAAGGCATGTTACACAGATCTTTCATGAAAGGTTAAAATAAATTTTTCTCCTTTGTAATGCTCGAGAGTATACTAATTGAGACTGTTTTCATCACTTAGTAAACATCTGTAAATCATAACTAAATAAAAGTCTTTAAGAGTTTGCAGAAATTGTGAAATTGTAAAATGATCTATTAAATTTGTGTCCCCTCCCCACTCAAACCCATTGAAAGATAAAATGGAAGTCTTTACAGTTATTACAGTCATTCAGTGTTGGTCAGAATGAGTCACAGAATAGTGATAAGTAAGTTTAAAACCATTGGGGTGAAACAGTATGTGACTTCCTGGATACTTGAATTTTTAATTGGTATGAACTAAAATGTCAAGGTACCAGAGCAGATGATGGAATTGAGAACCAGTATATTACAGTAACATTTTGGGAGCATTCTCTTTATTATTCTAATGGCTTATTATTTTCTGGGTTGTCAGTAAATAGTTAAGATTGTGGATGGCTTAATACTATGTACTGTATCAGGTAGACCAGTGTTGATGACTACAGACAGATATTGACGGATTATGCCAATGGTTAGGTCAACATGGAATAAAATCATAATGTGAGAAAGTCAGCTTATTTAATATATCAATAGAGGGAACTAGTGTTTCGTGCAACTGCTTATTAAGATTTAATTGTTGGTGGAAGGCACAAAATGGAAATATCATGATATATATTAGAATATCAAGTACAGATGAGCAGGACACATTGGTTAGCTGGTGAAGCATGGACTTTAGGAATTTCAGAAAGAAGTAAAATTGAAGCATTTGAAATCTGGAGCTATAGAAGAATGCTGAAAATTAAGTGGACAGATAAAGTACGAAACGAACGAGTTTCGGAAATGATGGGTGAAGAAATAAATTTGTGAAACAGTCTTACAGAAAGAAGAGATGGGATTTTGGGACATGCAGGATTGGTTAATTTTATCATCAATGGAACAGTCAAAGGTAAGAACTGCAGATGAAGACAGAGATTAGAATGTATGAAGCAGATAAGTGAGTACGTGGGTTGTAAGGTGTATGTTGAGATGAAAAGTTTACTGCAAGATAGGAAGGGATGGAGTATTGTATCAAACCAGTCAAGAGACTGATTACAGGGGAAAAAATGAAAGGTTTATTGCATAGCTGAGGCTGTAGTTACATTAGAAGGAAGTATACAGTGCAGTTTTCATCAAGAACTAAATACGAGGAAGATGATTGACACATTTGTTAAATGTAGAAAACAAGTGCCATTTTTAAAATGTGGACCATTTTAAAAATGACCCTACTACTTATATGCACTAATTTGTTAGTAAAATTAAGATGTGCCTACACCACTTCATGCCAGATATGAAATGACAATCAAAATAGTGGCTGGAAGCCAATAGCGCTACACCAAAGGCAAAGTTGATCCTATCTGCCAGAATTGCTGTAACCAGTGTTTTGCTTGGGGTAAAAAATATTTTTCTTCTTGATTAGCTAGAGAATGAATAATTGTTGATTACTGGACCAACTGAATAAAAAAATCAAATGAAGAGACCTGGATTACATTCTCAAAGAAAGCTGATCTTTCATCAGGATAAACCACCTGTCCATAAGGGTAGTTTTGCAGTGGGGACACTGAGGGAAATATGAATTGATCGAACTTCCACCTTATTCACGAGATGATTGTTGTTATAGATAAATTTTTTCATACATTCCAGAATCACATTTAAGGAAAGAAATCCATTCATTGAAGAAATATTGGACATAATGCAGTGAACTAAAAGAGGCTATGTAAAGAAGTAAATACATTTTTAAACTAAAAGCATGTTTGGCTCAGAAAGTTCACCTTAATGTGTTGGTGGATTACTATCAACAGTTAAGTTGTTTGCAGATCACATAATGCTATATAACAGTATCAAAACAGGTGAAGACTGTGAAAAGCTGCAGGGTGGTCTGGACAGGATATCTAGTTGGGTTTGTCAACATGCCACACAGTATTCAAGCTTTGGATGAATTCCTCGACCATCTCAACGGAATCCATCCAAATATAAGCTTCACCAAGGAAATAGAGAAGGACAGGTGCCTCTCATTCCTGGACATCGTGATAAGGTGGAAACCCGATGGTACTTTGTCACATAGCATATACCGCAAACCCACCCACTGAGTGCTACTTGGGTGCAGCCCGCTTCCATCATCTGGTACAATGGAACACTGTATTGGCCACACTGGTACACAGAGCGAAAGCTATCTCCAATCGTGAGAGCCTGCTAATAGAAATGAAACATCTCAATACTGTCTTCGAACAGAACGGCTACTCTCAGAGGCAGATAAAGTGTGCCTTTATTCAGAAGCCACCAAGACCACCGTCAGATTTACAAAAATCACCAAAACTCTCATTGGGTGAGAACACTGCGTCAGAGATCACTAATGATTGGTCTCCAGGCTTCCCTCAGATAAAGCTCGCCGTTCCTATTTATATTGTTGTCATTTAGCCGGATCTCCAATGCCTCGCTAATGACCAAGTGCCAGAAGGAAGAGGCCCTAGCCAGCACTACTGTTTTGTCGAACTTTATCCTGTGTCCTTCGTCGAAGGCATGCTCAACTATCACAGACTTTTCCAGTTGCATCAGCCTTAGCACCATTGGAGCAAGAAGAACCACCGAAAACTTTTGCTTTCCTACCATATGCCGAGAACACGTTGGGAAAAATTGGAAGACTCCTTGCATGGTATGCAATAAAAAGTATCTTCCGGCCGCATGCCTAGATACATGAAATGCTGCGTTCGGTAAAAGATGACTTATGCTTGAGGACACCTGGGATTTATTCCATACAGTGTGAATGGGGTAAAGTGTATATCAGTCAGACCATCAGAACAATCGAAGAACGCCTTATAGAACACAAACGACACCTAAGGCTGATGCAACTGGAAAAGTCTGCGATAGCCGAGCATGCCTTTGACGAAGAGCACAGGATAGAGTTGGACAAAACAGAAGTGCTGGCTAGGGCCTCTTTCTTCAGGGACTCGGTCATAAGCAAGGCGTCGGAAATCCGTCTAAATGACAACAACATAAATTGGGACAGTGGGCTCTAGCTGAGCAAAGCCTGGAGACCAATCATTAGCGATCTCCGATGAGAGCGAAGCAGATCTTCACAAGCAAATGACACCAGTCGGTGCTGCAGCGGACCACAGATTAAGCCAGCACTTAAGGCAAATCAGAGCGGACCCAGCATCTTGGAACACCAGCACATCCGGGCGGGAAGGCGCAAATGGTGCCAGTCAGTGGCCGCAGCGAGCCGCGCATAAAGCCAGCACTCTCGACCAATCAGAGCAAGTGGGCCTTCCAGCTGAAGGTGTAAAGGAGGTTCGATGGGTGGCCAAGCCAGTCGAGGCGCTGACAGTCAGCTTGCAACAGCTACAAGATACCTGATGAGGATGGCAGAGCCAGTTGTCGAAACGTGGTGTTTTTACAACACCATCCGGCTGGACACCCAAGAGGATTTTGTTTCATACTTCATAGTGCAACTGATATGAAATTTTTTACAGATATTTTTTTTCCAAATATCAGGCCCTTTATTTTATAGGCATTGACAAATACAATATCCAGAATTACCCAAAACAATCTGTGACATGATTTCTGTGATTTTTTGCCAGCATTGCACAAATCCATCACTAGTATCAACCCCACCCATGAATGTATTGTAGTCCTTGATTATTGTTGCCCATGGAACTGTTGACTTCAGCCCATCTTTTTCTTTTTGTTTGGTGTAACAATAGGCTGGTAGGGCAAGAAAAATGCCATGGGACCCGATGACTGACCAGAGAGTCCTTCCGGCCCAGGTTGCCAATCCAGCCTGAGACAGAGGACATCTGTTGAAGTTGTTAGTGGCCCCAAACAGTTTAGTTAATAGTTACACAACTGTATGTTACAGTAGTTTCCTCGCTGCCATGAAAATTTGCCTTTTTATCCTTCCATTTCCAGTAGCCAGTGTCTAGGTTTGAAAATCTACGGTCACAATCTCCTCTTTTTAGTTTGTTTTTAATAATGAAACAGATGGAAAATAACTATCAAAATAGATAAAATTGTTCCATTTTTATTCAGTAAATTCTAAGACCTGTCTTTCACCTAATGAGTAATCCGAGAAATTTGCAGTCATTTATTTATTTTTGCCTTGATAAATTATAAACTTCTAAGAGAAGAGCTTTAATCAAAGTTTAGTTCTTAAAAATATCCACTTGAAACTATCTAAAACAATAATAAAATCAATTATATACTTGCTAAATTTATTTACCAATAATTTGTATAAAACTAACCAGAAGTCCTTCACGGTATTTATTAGGCCTCGTCGGTTTTTCTCGATTATTTAGTAAGTGAACTAGAAACACACATTTTATAGGTAAAATAAATATGGCTAAATGTTCAAACTAAAAGAGTAATAACAGAAATCGATACTTACCAAGCAAATTCTCATCTAAAAAGGCATTGTAACGTAGCACTTGTTATTATTCTGCCAAGCTGCAACTTGGAAAATTCACTGCTCGACAGTTTAGCGCAGAATTTAAAAATAAATGTTGTCGTTGTCTGACCTGAATGTGCAACAATGGATCAAAAGGCTTAACAATGTAGTGCACAGTGGTATTGTCAAATTATATGGTGATAAACATAATGGTACTAATTTGTACTGTCAGGGAGGAAAGGATTAATATATTGCCTTTTTCTCTCATTCCAGCCGTCAACTTTGGTATATGATGTGTTAATTTCCCTTTCCTTTATTATTTATATCAAAATAATAGTAATTTTAAGCTTTATTCGCGGAAATGAATGCGGCAAAAAGGAATGAACTAAACTTTTAACTTTATAAAGGTTATATTTCTTTAACCCTTTGACTGCTTTAGACACATTAACGTGCATGGGTACTACTGTGCCCACGTGCTCTAGACGTGTTTATGCACGCCCTTGTTCCTTCCATCAGGTGCTCTGGATGTGTATGAACGTGCCTTGCTGCCCTGTCTGTACTCTGGACGCGTTAAGTCGTCAGGCCGCTTGGGTCCCTGTGTGCTCTGCACGTGTTAATGCGCAAGCCACTTAGCGGCCAGGTCAGGTAGCCGTATTTCCACCCCGGCTGGTTAGTTAATTGCTTTCCAATATTTGGCCCATGAACATTTGCCGCTGCGATCTTATTTGTGTTGCTATTTTCATTTTAGTTTTCACTGAAAAAATTGCTCTCCTTCATGTATGTACAGAGGAAGAATTCATGGAGATTCTTACTAGAAGCGACTGTGAGAATGATCTCTTTGATTTGGATGATAGTGATGACCCTTCAATAGGATCTTGAAGTAATAGTTCTAAGCCGTGTACATCAGCTAGTGGAAAACAACCACCTGTCCCCACAAGAGGTAAAAATTCTTCAGAAACTGAAGCTTCAGATAGTGAGAGTTAAATTTGTGGAAAAAGAGGACGCTTTAGTGACAGGTTTGACTGGAAGAAAAACGATTCTCATCCTTTTGTGCATGCGTTTGATAATTCAGCTGCAGGACACAAATATGGATTAGGTCAAAATTCCAGAATTCTGTCATTTTTCCTGATATTTTTAACAGAAGATCTTATTAAATCTTTTGCTGAAGAAACAAATAGATTTTATTTATATACAAAGTCAAATACGCCAGAATCAGTTCACTAGATTTTCAAGGTGGAAGGATTTACTAAGAGACATTTTTGAAACTTTATTCATATTGAAAAATCAAAAATTAACACGCCAACGTGCAGATGCACTGGATGTTCGAAACAGAAAGTGCGTCCAGAAACCAGGTACAAATACAGAACATGCAATGTACAGTACCATGTTTCGTGGCTTATCACATGAAAAAGAGTTATTAACCATGGGTAACTGCACTGTAATAATTACATTACATTTATATCCCTGTAAAACTAAGTGAAATAAAAAAAAAAAAGATATGTTTTTAACTTTGGCAGGCCAAAGCACGGATCCAAAACAAGGATGCAAAATATATGCAGAATTTGTGAAAGGTATTCGAATATTTAACTTCGGAATTTTCTCCAGATGAATTATTGCCCTAACAATAAAAAAAACCAAACACGTTTTAGTTCCTGTAATATCTATTTAGTATATGAAATACCTTTATCTTTATCTACGTGAAATTTACTTTTAGAGGAACATGAAATCGAAAAAACTTTAGATGTCAGAGTAACTACATTGATTTTGTATCTGGGATTTTAAAACGTAGAGCGACAGCTGATGGCCGTCACACACAAAGCTCCAGAAATATTCAGTACACAGCATGCCGGGCCGCGTGCCGAACTCAGCAGCACAGGTATCGGCCGACCATGGCCTCTCAGCGCAGGTAAACAGCATAGTCAACAACAAAGGAGCATTCAGCGAGGGCTCTGTCAGGCGATCCGTGGCAGTTAAAGGGTTAAGCTCTTGGTTGATTAATTGTTTAAAGGTGCTTCATTGTCAAGAAAATGGTTGTAAAAGTTTTTTTCTGTATAAATGGTATTGGGATAGGCTTCCTTTCTAAATAGTTTTGGCAAGACCATAGGTGTATGACACTTTATACTTCAGGTCTTCTAGTTTACTTATTTTGTTTTCTCCTTCTTGCTTGGATATGAATTTTACAGCATAGGTACCAAAATCTGGTCTGACTTTCTAAATACATGTTTATCAGTTATGTGTACATTTGTTTTCCTCTCAAGACCCAATAGTTAATTTTAAATGAAGGACATGTTTAGATTTGAGAATGCGGTAGTGAAATTATTAATACAAATGCCCATTTATAAAAATAAAAGGGAAATGTGTTGACCATCCTTGTTGCTCAACAACATGTTGTGAATGAGATAGAAGATGATAAAGGCATCCTGGTTATATTTAAAATAAAAGTATAATAAAGTGTTAAAGGGTAGAAGATTCAAAACAGGTTATTACTTTTGTGGTTTTGGAAAAATATGTGCAAAGTCTGTTCAAAAAGTAGTGGATACCATACCAGGAAAAAAGTTACATTCTTTTTGTAGTTTACTTAATTCAACATTGTCAGACCAACAGTCTTCCATAGCAGCAATCGTCTCTGAAAGATTTCATTGATAACGGATCTCAGTGGGCACTATGAGTTAATGCAAAATACCGTCCTGGCACACAGTGTACGAAGCTGTCAGCACTTGAGCCAGTTTATTTTGATTTCTATGCATGGAGTTTTCTCATAACATAGAGACAATATTGCCACCTATATTGTTATTACTTTGAGAAAGTAAAAGTAAGATGGAGCTCTTTTTGGACAGACACTAAATTTAAAAATATTTCCATTATTTGTTTTTCCTTTTTTATATATTGTGAAGTTCTGCAGTATTGTAATGTGTGGCACTAACTCTTGAGATGCACATAAAATGCTTTAAAAACTCAAATGTATGGCAGGCTTTGGTATCATGCTTTATGGAATGTGAAGTTGTTTATTTTTTTCATCTACCCTTTTCTCTGCTAGGAGAAGCACGGTTCTAATCGCATGGCAGATCGACTTTCATTCAGGTTAGTACATCAGCAGCTATAGACAGAATGAGAAGACCTACATTTCTTATGTTTGGCATGCATTTCAGGTATTGACATGACTTAAATGGCTTATTAAATTGAAATAAAAGAAAATACTTCTGTTTTCACTGGTTGTTTTTTTAACACAAAGTTGTTGCTAACTTAACTACTATGCCTTTAGCTTCCAAGCATTCAAGCAGAGGACTTTTGTCTTGGAATTTCTTGATAATTAACGTGGTTGACACTAGCTTAAATGTTAGAAAAATTATTTTAGAAACTCTAATTACACTATGTATCAAAATATGTGAAGCATAATCTGAAAATAAGATTCACTGTTCAGATAGATCACTTAGAAACACAGATTTGCCAACACCTGAATAAGGTGCAGGGAATTTAAACTTTTGTTAACAACAATATCAGACTTTGATTCCACTAGCTTCCAAGTCCAAAGTGTGAGATTTTAGAAGCATATTATTTGGAAAAATGATGTCATATTTTTAGAAAAGCATAATAGTATTGCATGGTATAGACTGTCATGTAATGGTTCCCATTTTCTTGTTATTCCGCCATCATTGCTTTTTTAGTTTTTAGTTTTTAGCTGTGCCGATTTTATAATCAGGACATTTGTTAGTTGATTAAATATCTTAAAAAAACTCATTCACATTAATTTTTAGTGATGCATTGTTGGTTGAAATACTATATCCATATTAAACGTAAGATTTGGACATTATTTCTAACTTCACTGCTCTGCTCCTAATTTATTGACACTTGAACATGCAGCAGAACTTATTGAAATATGCATTTCAATAATTAATACTTAATGATGTCGTTCCTAAGTGTACCCCATTTTACTCAACTTACATTTTTGAAGGTTGAGGACTTACTAACTTAAACAATGCATAGTGCTCTAAGCCAAATATAACTGCTTCATCACTGCCACATTTTCACAAATCCCATGAATTTTCATTTCACAGAACTAGATCAGAAGTGGAAGCTTAAGCAAAATAGTTAAGTATGAAAATAAAATAAAATCAAAGCAAAATTTGAAAAATTCAAAATCATCACATAACCATAAGAAAATCAATAAACATCTATAACTTAAAAATTTCATGTAATCGCCCTTATAGATATTAAATGTGCAAAATCGTTGTACTATTGGATAAAGGAAACAAAGAAACTGCCGCGAGACACTGAAAATAAGATAGGATAGGGAAAATAAACAGTTACCCGTCACTTACCACAGATGAAGGCAGGAGGGCGAGACACGTAAAAACAAAAAAACAAATGAATTGCACAATATTTCGACTTTAGTCTTAGTCATGTGGGAGGCGAGACATATGGCAGGGGGAAAGATGTGGTCACATCCCAACCCGCCACATGAATCATGTGGCGGGTTGGGATGTGACCACATCTTTCCCCCTGCCATATGTCTCGCCTCCCACATGACTAAGACTAAAGTCGAAATATTGTGCAATTCATTTGTTTTTTTGTTTTTACGTGTCTCGCCCTCCTGCCTTCATCTGTGGTAAATCATCGTACTATATGACACAAACTAAAAGAAAATATTCAAAACACATTTTATACATAATCAAATGTGAGATACGTTGTGGAATAGAGAAAAACAAATTTGTATGCTAATGAAATGAAATTTATGTTTTTTGCACATTGGAAAAATGGCACACTTTGCAATGTCTTAGTTGCAACAAAGCAAATCAGAACACACATTGATTTGTTCTCATTTGTATGGTCACTTTAGTGTTTAGAAATCACAAAAGCAAATATTGTTATCATCAAAAGGCAGGAGGTGCATGAGGAGAGTGATGGGTATGTATACAGCAAGAAATATAAATGAGGCCTGAATTAATGTTGGGGGGGAAAAAAAAAAAAAAAACAATAGGAATGCTATGTGGATCGAAAAGATGAGCATGAATGTCAAGTATTATTCATTTGCAGGTAAGGGTGTCAGGAACTAAACCAATTTCTTTTATAGATGTTCAAAGAGTCTACCTCAAATAGTAAAATAATTAAATTAAAAATCTATCTATTGTGGTAGAAAGTTCATACGGAAATTGGCACTGAGGTATGATATTGAGTTTAGGATATTTTGCCATGGAAACATGGGCAAAATATTTAAGATTTCATGAAACATGTTGCTTACTCACACTGAGGGAGAGAGCACTGTAAGATTCGCACAGGGAACGGTGTCATGGCAATTCCCCCCGCCGCTCCATTCTTCATGAAAAATGTTAATTCTTTTGGGCAAAAGGGAGTTGACGGTGGACTAGACCACAAGCATTCAGTCTCCTATGAAGCAAAATGCTTTTGCTTTGAAGCTGAAAATTTTAAAATTTGTAATGGGCAATGTTTTGCTGTCACATTTTGTATTATTTATAAATTTCCTGTGGTATCAATTTTGGATCACATGTCCCAATGTGGTGAGCATTTCATAGTACATGTTAGTGGTAATTGTTGTCCCTCATTACCTTAAATCAATCAAAAGAATGCCCCATGCTTCCCAGAAAAACCGTAGCCATCTTTTTCTGACTCAAGAAAGGAAAATGACTGAATTTTATTTGATTTTTGTGAAGTTGAATTGTGCCACTGCATTGGCTGTTCTTTTAATTTTTGTTGGTGTAATATATCCATATCTCATCGTCTGGCATAATGTAGGAAGACAAGTTATCTCTGTCATGTCTATAAATGTCTAAAAATGCTCATCCAAATAACAGTTTTTACTCTTTGTATTGCTCAGTAAATATTTTTGGATCCTACCTTGCTCAGAATTTGTGGTAGCCAATCTTTTCCATAACAATCATGTAAATATTGGTGAATCAAACAACAGGAAATTCATCAGCCAGAATACTAATTGTCAATCTTTAATCAGATTACAGTTTGTGGTTCACTCATTTAATGATTTCATCGCTCTGTATACTGAGCCTGCTACTCTTTTCTTCATTACACATATCTGAAGTCTCCCCACCACTGTCTAATCTTTCCTTCACTCATCATCATAGGCAGGGCTGCATTGGCTACCTAGACTGTAGCCTAGGGGCCCGCACCACATTCAAAAAAGGGAAATAAAATATCAAACGTGTACAAAGAAAGTAACATGTTTCCTTAATGGTTTTAGCATGGAAAGTCCTGAAATGCCCATGAAAACCGCATGTGAAATTCAATTTTTTGAAGTATGGGTATACTGTAAAATAACATTTCAGTTCACTTATACCGAAAAGTAACAACTTTGTGGTTCAACGATGATAACCCTTTTAACATAAGGGTGCAGTATACTGTGGTTAGGGCATATGAATGTAGATTATAGCCACTGTTGTACACCTGCAATACAAACTAAAATTCCCTAGCTTTCATGTCCGCAAAATTCATTTTGTTTGCAATGTAAACAGCGAGTAGCAGTAGGACGTCCAAGTTTTAATGTTTTGTTTGAAAGTATTTATATTTTAAAAATGCTTTCATTTATAATTGAAGTAGGTGTATTTAGAATTTAATTATAATTCTATTTTGAATTCGTTTTTATTTAATTTCTGGAATTTAAGTCACTTTTTATTTCTTTTATACATTTATTTGAGTATTCAGGAATCTTGATCGCTTAGTGTGTTGTGGAAAGGCTCTGATTAGTGGAGCGCTGTGAAAAAACTGTTTAGTCGCTGTCATCTTGTTGACATGCATGTGATTTATCAATATCGTATTTTTAAACTTTGTCTTTTGTGTGCTTTTGTGATCTTAATCATCTTTTATAATTTGTTTTATCTTAATATATAGGCCTTCTCTTTCAAATTGTTATTGAAACTTCTCAGTTTATAATTCCATGGGCTTTTGCTGATAAGGTGTAATGTTGTAACAACACAACTACTATAGGCAGCACTTTATCTATTGGTCGTCAGTCAAAACATTGAACATGCCAGCATCACTTGCTAACCTCAGTCACTTCAGTCTCAGTAACGTTACAGAAAGCATGTTTTGAACTTTTGATTCTTCTGTGAGCAACCTCACAAATTTTTACAATCATTACATTATCCTATATTTTACATTAAAATTTTTATTAATTTAATAATAAGTAATCAATATTATAGATGTACAAATGAGGGCCCGCATCACAGATCCTGAGGGGCCCACACCACATACCCAAGCTCTTAACAACTGCCAGGAGAAAAGATTTTCACCAATCTTCTCATCTGCATTCACTAACAAGCAAACAACTATTTAATGGAAACAAATTCTTTATTGGCTTTGGAAACAGTCAATAGATGGCACTGCACACATACAACTTTTTTCACATTCACCAGTAATTAAGCAAACAGCCCTTACTTTTTGAATATGCCTCATATATGTAATGTAGCTAACTAACTGAAATACACATAAATGTCCTCTGCTAAACTCACATTGACATTTTACAAACCTGTTTCTTTCCTCAGACACATTTCTAATTGGTTGCATATCAGTCTCTCCATCAGCTTACTTACCACTTATGTCATTAAACGGCTTGTAATTTTTAACCTTATTTGTTTCCTATTTATGGACAAGTACTGGCATCTTTCTAATCCTCTGGTAAGCAGTAAGTCTCCAGACTCAGTCCAAATAATATTGTAAGTTACCATGCAGTTTCATATCATCATATCTTTAAAGGATGGCTAGTAATACACTGGAAGAAATCAAAAGTGAAACACCCAAACAGCAATAATGGAATCTGATGAAACTTTGTAGATATATACAGGATCATACTCAGAAAAAATTATGACAAATTGAAATGGATCAGACTGAGTTTATTACCTTTAGATACAGTTATCTGTAAGAAGTGTGCCCACATTGAGCACCTATACACTGATCAGCCAGAACATTATGACTACCTACCTACTATCGGTATAAACCAGTCCAGGCGATAGCAGCGTCACTTGACAAGGAATGACTGCCAGTCAGACACACACAAGGTGCATGTAGTATCAGTGAGAATGGGGAAGCACACGATCTATCTGAGTTTGACCGAGAACAGATTGTGATGGCCTGGAGGCTTATCACCAGCGTTTTGGAAACTGCATGACTTGTTGGGTGTTTGAGGAATGCTGTGGTGAGTGTCTTCAACAAGTGGTGAAACCAAGATGAAACCATGTCCTAACGTAGAGGAGTTGGATGGCCACCCCTCATTACAGATGTAATAGGCTGGGCAGACTGGTAACACAGGACAAGCAGTGAACTGTGGTGGAACTTTAATGCTGGACAGAGTACAAGTGTGTCGGAACACACAGTGCACTGAATGCTCCTAACGATAGGCCACCACACCCGACGACCCATGCATATGTCAATGTTAACACCATGACTTTGGCAACTGCAATTGAAATGGGCACTTGACCAGGGCCGCATTTAGCAATATCGATTACTTTTTATTAAATTAATAAACATTTTATTGCAAAATATTTAATAATATTATGTTAGTAAAAATGTACGAGTATAGCTTACTGAAGAATTGAAATTTCGAAGCGTGTTTTCTGTTTCGTTTCTCAGACTGAAGTGAACGAGGTTAGCAAGTAATGCTGGCACATTCTATTTTTCGACTGATGGTGCTGCCTATTGTAGTTGTTGCAACCAAACACCCTCAGCAAAAGCCGGCGGAATTACAAACTTAGAATTTTTAATAACAATATGAAACAATAGGTCTACATATTAAGATAAAATAAATGATAAAAAATGATTAAGATCACCAAAGCATGCGATGGAGAAAGATTAAAAACACAATATTGTTTATTAACACATGCATGTCAACAGGAAGACAGTAAATTTTTTTTTATTTTCATTTTTTTTTTTTGCACGTGGTGCGGGTCCCTAGGCTACAGCCTATGTAGCCTATGCCTAAATGCAGCCCTGCATGTGACCATCATCACTGGACATTGGTGTAGTGGCAGAGTGTTGCATGGTTTGATGAATCCTGATAACTTCTTCATCATGCCGATGGGAGGGTGCAAGGGGACAGCTTCTTGGCACCTGTACTGCGAGAAGAGGACAAGCTGGCTGTGACTCAATTACGCTCTGGAGAACATTCATGTGGCATCCGTGTGTCCAATGGAGCTCGTGCAAGGCTCCATGATGGCTAATAAATATCATATACTTGTTGCAGACCACGTACACCCCTTCAGAATGACAATATTTCACAACAGTAGTGGCATTTTGCAACAAGATAATGTGCCATGTCACAAGGCCAGAAGTAGTTCGAGAAACACAGTGGCGAGTTACAAGATGTGTTGGCCCCCCAACAAGCCAGATCTGAACCCGATCGAACACATCTGGGATGTGACTGAATGTGGCGTCAGAGCTTATCATCCCCATCCCCAGAATTTATGGGAATTAAGTGACTTGTGTGAGCAGATGTGGTGCAAACTCCCTCCAGTGACCTACCAAGGCTTCATTGCTTCGATGCCAAGAAGCATCGCCACCGTAATCCATGCCAGAAGTGTACATACCGGCTATTAGCTAGCTGGTCATTATGTTCTGGACGATCAATGTACATACGTGGATCCTAGCTAGCATTGTATCAATAAGTATTTGGATGTTTTCTTGAACCATGTTTCCCTATTGCTGAATGTCTTTGACAATCAGTTGCCGCACAGTTTGTGCTGAGTGACCATGTATTCTGAGGTGATTACTCCTGGCATCCCAGACACTCTCTATTCATGACAAACCTGGGGACAGTGTGGTGCAAATTGTGATCATAACCCCTTGCAAGGTGGACCACAACATGAGGACAGGCATTCCTGTTGGAAGATGGATATGGATATGAAGAGTATCACAGTGGGGTGCAGCAACCCATCCACATAGTGGTGGGCTGTCATTGTGCCTTCAACAACAACCAACTCAATCCTTACACCAAAATTGATTGCCCCCAAAACATACCATAAACACGTGTGATGTTCTGAAATCACAACAAGATTAGCCATTTCTCCACTACGCCTGCATACAGGTTGTTGATTATCGCTTTGCCACAGACAGAATCGAGACTCGTCTCTAAACACAAATGTATGTCATTCATGTGTCCATTTGCATTTTGCATTACACCAGGTTAGATGATGCAATGAAATCAGGTTAATGAAACACATTGCACAGGGGTCAGAGAGTGTAACCACTGCTAGGATGTGGCCTGCAGTCACCTGTCTGCCACACAATTTGGTGGTCTTTAAGTGGTAAAGTGGTATAGTTCTTCGTATGGACCTGTGCTTGCTCTGGGAGTACTAGAGCCCTCTTTCACCCTTTGTGTAACAAGTCTGTGTACTGACATTGCACTAAGGCCAATCTTTTGGGAGATTTCATGATATGATGCACCTATTTCAAACATGCCAACACTCTGACCTCTCCCACAGCTGGACATTTGGGTGAGAGGGTCATCAATAAGAACTTGTGGACAAAAAAGTGTCTTGTTACACCACACTGTTCACTATGTATACACTAAAAAGCAGAGCAATTTTGTGCAGTAAATAACCCTATAATACTCATACTATTACATTTAAAAGTTTTAATTCTCAATTATCTAATACTCTTCATATGAGGCTACATGGGGCCAAATTTCATTCATCTATCACAGACCCATCAGGGTGTTGCATTTTTAATTTCCACCAATATATTTTCCATACAAGCAACTTTTCACTTTTATAGCTTTCTAAGTTTGCTCATAATATCCTAATAATTTTTCAGTCTACTCATTTCTTCTTTTATGGCAAAACTACCATTCCAACATTCTCCCTCTCATTCCTGAATGATTGTCTCTAATGGTCCCATTAAACCAGTTTTGTATTACGTCTCCATTTTTCATACTGTCAGGAACGTCTTCTCCATTCTTATCCATGGTTGACTGAATATCTTCTGTTCCCTTCAGTTTTCTAATCAAGCCACAGATATTTTTAGATGTATCATTCAATGGTTCCCTTGTACTCGTAATATTCTACATAAGCCCTATTTTGGCTTTCTTCCTTGCTGCTGTCATATCAGAAATACATGTCATAAAACTTCACTAAAAAGTATATATTTTACTTAGTGTTGCATTTATAGCATATATAAGTTAATAAAATATTTTTAATCATCCTTCCCACGATCTAGTTCATGCATGTAATTTAGTACAAACTTAAGCATATATATATATTATATTTAAAAACTTGTTTTAAAAATATTACTGATAATTAATATGAAAAGGGGAAAAAGACAGACTTATCACTTACCAGAGTTACTGGAAGGAGCATTTTGGGATGGGACAAGGGGAATGTTTTGATTTCTGCTGTTACTGGAGATTAATTATGTGGTACGATGTGACAAAAGCAATACAATTGGAAGTATTATGTGTGGGAAAGAAATTACTAAAGAAATATTTTAGCTGTGAAAAATTATCATAAGAACCAGTAATAAAAACTTTACATATTTTTATGATAATTTTTCATTGTTTCAGTATTTCTCTACCTGTTATCTTATGATTAATCAATGTCCATAATTTTTTTTTTGTTGTCATCTCCCATAACTTCAGCTTTGAACTTCGTAATAGCTGGAATGACCATGAACAATGAAGTAACCTTACCCATATGCTTTGTGTGCTATTTTCATGAGTAAGGTATATCCCTAAACATTGTGTTTCTTGTGTTTGTGTAGTGTTTTTGTCCCCATTTTTTATCTGTGAGTAGTGATTGGTCACTTTATCTTTCTATTCCACATTAATAATGCTGAACAGCATTTCTCCCTGCTCAATTAACACATGTGAATATTTTTTGAAAGTTTGGCCAATAAATAATATATCAAAAATTACTGTAGTTATTTTATTCGTAGAACAAAAAATGAATCCAGAGTAAATATACAGTTCTGTTAACTCTTGCAGTATTGTTTCTTGAAATTATCCCATGTATCAAGAGTGAAAAACTAATTCAGAGAAACACTTTAGCTACTAACAGAACATAATTCTATATTTTATGTGGAACTTTTAAACATTTACAATTTTTCCTATTGCAGCTAAGTTGTGTGTTGTCTTATATTCCTCAGATCTGGATCTAAAGTTATGGAACGCATCAAAGCAGAAGGAATTCATCCAAGTGGAAGAGTTTCCCCAGCCAGTGAAGCTGCTGTTAATGATAGCAGGAATTCCTTTCCACAGAATTATACATTTGACCAATCTCTGGATGTTCAAGACCCATCTGATGATAGGTCAGTATTTTCCTGTTAAGAATTTTTAATTTGTTGACTGGTATAGTTTCTTGAGAGTTCTGTTTCTTTTACTTGCAGTTAATTTATTATGGTTATAAAAATAGAAAATTTCTTCTCCATAATGTAAATATATATCTGTAAGGGAACTAAATTCGGCACCTGACAAACATGGAGTCTGTAGGGTTATGCTGTCAGATGGAGATACTAATTAGCTCTGAAATTGTAAATTCTGTTGATTAGCTATTTGGGACTGTTATTGGAAACTGATGTTTTGTTCACTTTTAACTAAGGTACAAGTTCGATAAATGTTCATGGTTGTCACCAAATGAAAATGTTAGTTTAGTTAATATCACTTACCATAATAAATAAAAATTGTGGAGGGTAACTTTAAAGAAGAGTCACTGTTATCGATAGTGAGAGGTGCGGGAAATAGTATTGATAGAAACTCGAGTTATAGTATCGAGAGTGACCTGAGGAAGGTGGTGAAAGAGGCACAGCGTACCAGGGTGGAGCTCATGCAGGTCCTAAGTCACAGTGACCAGCCACAATCGAACTATGCTGTGAGGCGGGTTAATGTGGAAACGGAAGTGCTACTTGGGAAAGGCATTAGTTCTGTGTTTGGGGGTTGTGCCTGTGAACACCATTGGTAGGTCGGGTTTCACTAGGCATGGCCTGCACCTAAATAGAAGGGGGAAGGTAGTACTTTCTGAGTTGTTAGATAAAGCAGTGAGGAAGCCCATTTCCAGTGATGATGGGGCCAGGACAGTGCCTTTTTAGGTTAGGGGCTGCTAGTGAAGGGACAAAAATAGATTATCAAAGTGATACTGATTGCAGATTCACGATGGGAAAAGTCACAGATGTTAAAGAAATAGATGAAGTGACTGAAACAATAACTGACTGGGGTAAAACTGGGAAAGAGGAGATAAATTCTGAAAATGTAAAGCCATTAGTAAGGGTGTTAATGGTAAACTGTAGAAGTATAATGAACAAAGAAATCGAATTTGCAAACTTAATAGAAATACACGAACCACAAGTAATAATTGGGGTAGAGGAATGGTTAAAAGAAGAAGTACTAGACAGTGAGGTTTTTCCTAATGGTTACAGAGTGTACCACAGAGATAGAGGAGCAACTGGTGGAGGAGTTTTCATACTAGTTATAAAAAACTATCACAGTTCACTGGTGCTCATAGATCAAGACCATGAGTTACTTGGGGTAGATTTCTGTGGTAATAAAAAAGAAAAAATCAGAGTGTTAGCTGTTTACCGCAGTGGAAGAATGACAGAAGAAGATGAGGCTCTTGGGGAGAAATTAAATTCATACCCATATTTCAGAGGTGAGAGTAGAATGATCATCATTGGTGGGGATTTAAATTTACCCAATTTAAACTAGTAAGAAAATAAGATAAATAACACAAGGGAACAAAGATTTGCAAATAACTTAGTAAGGGAAGGAGGATTTGCACAAGTGGTTGATAAAAACACTAGAGGATAAAATATTTTGGATATATTTCTAATTAAGCCCGATCGAAAACTTGTGGGGTGTCAAGTAACTGAAGGAATAAGAGATCATGATGCAGTTCTGATGGATATTAGAGGATTCAATAAACCAGCAGCCAAAGTTGAAGGAGGAAATAGGTAAAATTATAAAAATGCACAGGTTTCAAATTTGAAGAGATATTTCAGAGAACAATACAGCAAATGGAAGGAAGGCACAAGTACAGTAGAGTCAAGGTGGGAAGAGTTCAAGGAGATAATAACAATGGGGGAAGAAAAATTTATTCCAAGGCAGAAAATAAAGAGAAGTAGAGAATTTATGTACTATAATAGGGAAGCGAGGAGGTTAAAGAGGTTGGTAGGAAGAGAATATAACAGAGTTAAGAGACAGTGGGGTAGTAGGGATTATTTAAAACAACTAAACTAGGACTTAATAACAGCAAAGGAAGTAGCTAAAGATGGGTTCATGAAGAGTATTGTCAGTGCAGGATGACCATTCACTGATGCATCTAGAAATTTCTATGGCTATATCAGGAAACTGAGGGGAAGGGAGGGTGTAGAGACACTTATAGATAATGATGGAGAAGAAGATTTGAGGATTTGAAAAAGGCAGAGATTTTAAGTAACTGGTTTAGTGAAAGCATTAGGGACAATGAGTCAGAAATGGGAGGGTCTAGTTCAGAGAACGAGCTTAACAACACAATTAGAAATGAAGATAGTGAAAAATTTGAATTTCGTCCTGAGGAAATAATGAAGGAAATAAGAAAGCTGAAAAAACATAAAGGTGCTGGTGAAGATAATATTACTACAGATATCTTAAAGATAGCCAGATGCGACATTGTACCTTTCCTTGATATATTATTTAAATTGAGTCTGGATACTTGCTGCTTACCACAGAACTGGAAAAGTGCAATAGTAGTACTGGTACATAAAGGAGGGGTGAGAAATAGAGTTGAGAATTACAGGCCAATCAGTTTGACATCAGTGGTAGGTAAATTAATGGAAACATTGATATGCAACCACATCAGAAATATATGTGAGGAACGTAAGTGGTTTCCAAGCAGGCAACATGGGTTCAGGAAAGGATATTCATGCAAATCTCAGTTGGTGGGATATATGCAAGATATTTCAGATGAAACGGACAAGGGAGGCCAAATTGATAGTGTAGCACTAGATCTGTCAAAGGAGTTTGACAGAGTGATTTATAAATTGTTAGTAAATAAGGTAAAAACTATTGGAATGGATGAGAAAGTGATTTGCTAGGTAGAAGAATTTTTAAAAGGTAGAAAACAGAAAGTTAGGGTAGGAAATGTGGTATCAAAGGAAGTGGAAGTAAAAATGGGAGTGCCACAGGGTAGCGTATTGGGACCATTGCTATTCATTATTCTAATGAATAATTGTGTTGATTGTTTACTATCTGAATTTAGATTGTTTGCAGATGACATAGTGCTATATAAGAGAATCAAACAGTAAACAGTTGCAGGGTGATCTGGACAGGGTATCTAGTTGGGTTAGTAAACATGGGATGAAGATAAATGCAAGAAAGAGTCAGCTTATTAGATACACAAATAAAAACGAAAGGTTAATTATGAATATAAGGCGGGGAAAGAATTACTTGCTGAAGACTTGAAATATAAATATCTTGGCTTACATTTGATAACAAGCTTAACTGGGCAGGACACATTGGACAGGTGGTAGGAAAAGGTTTCAAATTCTGCACTTGTTGGAGAGAGTGATGAGAGGATGTAGGAGAGAAGTAAAGGAATTGAGTTACAAAACTTTGGCCAGGCCATTGCTCGAATATGGTAGTGTAGTATGGGACCCTCATTTCACGTATCAAACACAGAAGTTGGAGAGGGTGCAAAAAAGGACCGCTAGATTTGTTTCTGGAAATTATCGCATAATGCAATCAGTGATGGATATGATAAAGGAGCTGGAATGGGATTCATTGCAAGACATGAGGAGGATGAGGAGGGTCATGGGAGTGTACAGGGCATATGCTGGCGATGAGGCATGGAAAGATTTTGGAGTAGGTATGAAAAGTAATGCATGGAAGGGAAAAGGTGACCATGACCACAAGCTGGCACTCGATTTCATGCACAAGGATGTGGGAAGATTCTCTTTTTTAGGTAAGGGTGTCAGGGATTGGAATGAGTTACCAAGAGAAATGATGAATAATTTACCGAAAATGTTGAAAGAACTTAAAGATAAAATTTGTAGAGGGAAAATGTATTTGGGTGCAAGATAGGGGGAAGATGTAGGTGTAGGGAAATTGCCACCGGAGCCTGTGCTCCATTGCAATTAAATTTAATTAAATTTTCTTTGAATCACTGAGCCATTGTCAGCCGACACCCAAATACAATACTGAAGTTCAAAAGTTGTTAATGACCATAACAGACTTCAAGATTTCAAAGAAACAGTCTGAATTAACATCAGTGAACAGTGATGATTAACATGTTTCAGGAATATATTGACCAATTTAAAAAAATGCTATAAACTTTAAATTGACTGCATGTTTGTGAGGTGACAGCAGCATCTCAAACCCTTCACAATACATAATTATTTTGGAATGTAGTTGTCACGACTTAACTGCTCATAGGGGTTGAATAAAACAGTTATGTTCTGATCTCTAACTGTTGATGGAGTAGATTGTCACTTCTGTCTTACAGTTCTATCTAGTTATAACCTTAGCTTGCAAAGATAGGTGGCTCAAAATAAAGTCACTGTAGCCTCAAAATAAATTTAACAAAGTCTGTTGAACAATCTACTGGAATCCAATTATCTTCAGCGAATTTTAATTAATTAGATTGCAAGTTTAGATCAGTGAAACCAAGCTTTGTCAACTCCCATAACCTCTTAAATGCAATCAGCTACATGGGACAGAAGCTATTACAGCATGAACACTTTCAAGATTTTAAAAGATGGATGCCAAAACTTATCACTTCCTGTATCGCTTGCTGCCTCGTTCCTACATGTAGCACCAGAACCAGCTGCTTCAAGTAGTCCACAAAAACTGACCACCGTCCCAGCTTCAGGATGTTTTTATATATATATATATATAGCTGCAGCTTAGGGTTGCGGAACAATATTGGAACTTTACCGAAATAATTTTTTCTCCAATCGACTCGAAATTTTCAAGGTTTAAATGACAAAATCAATCCTAGTAGGAATATTCCTATAGACTTTCTATAAAAATCAGTTCCGATAATTAATCAATCTCTGGTTACTCCCAAAAACTATCCCAAGCCCTCGTTTCCCGCCGATACCCCCATGATCTCGTGGAAAAACAAATTTCCTGTGCCATCACCCACAACCCTCATTCTGCACCACCTAAAACTGACTGTGGACCAACACTCATAACCCAGTTCTTTCCTGGCCTGGAATCTGTCAACCAGATACTCCGCCGTGGGCATGATTTCCTACGGTCCTTCCCTGAAATGCGTCTCATGCTTCCCAAAATCCTACCCACTGCTCCCCGTACTTGCTTCAGCAGACCACCCAATCTGAATAACATCTTGGTCCACAAGTATTTACCTGTCGACTTTCCTAGACCTCCACAGGGATCTTTCCCCTGTAACAGACTCCGTTGTAAAACATGCAGCATGCATCCCGCCAATACAACTTACTCTAATCCTGTCACAGGCCAATCGCTCACTATAATTGGACATGCTATGTGTGCCTCCACCCACCTCATTTACCAACTCACCTGCCTCCATTGTACTGCCTCCTACATTGGTCTCACTACTCAACAACTATCCTACAGGATGAATGGCCACAGGCAAACAGTTTATACTTCCAACCCTGACCATCCAGTGGCAATTCATGCAAACCTACGTGATTCGAACAACCTCAACACCTGCTTCACAGTTAGAGCTATTAGAGTTTTTCTCAATACCACCACCCCTTCGGAACTCCGCAGATGGGAATTTATTAGTGTATTCGAGATCAGGAGATAACTGGATGAAGAAGATTTAGACTCCATTTGTTCTTGGTGGCAGAAGGCTTTGATATCAGGTGAATTTTGGAATGGATCACTTGATTATTCTTTTATTACACGCTTTACATTAGCTTGACTTGTATGTATGTATGTATGTATGTATGTATGTATGTATGAATGTAACAGAATTTTACAACTCCATTTTGACCCACTTCCAGATATCCGAGCTGGTTGAAATTTGGCACACATATTAAGAACCGGTGACAATACAAGAATTTCATAGCTATATCCTGCTATTCTCATAACTTTGACAGTAACAAAAGAAAAATGGTTGAATGTCGTAAAATTTTGCAATTTAATTTTAACCCAATTCTAGATGTCCGAATTGTTTGAAATTTTGCTGATGTATTGATAACTGATTACAATACAATAATTTCATAGCTATATCTTGATATTATCATTATTTTGACAGTAAAAACAAAAAAAAATTCACACGTTTTAAGAACCGTTGACAATACAGCAGTCTCTTAGCAACGTCCTGCTATTCTCGTTACTTTGACCATCTCCAGTTTCCCGGGTGTGATTTACGAGCCTTGGTTGCTGACGACGATCGTCTTCCACTGTCTCCTATCCAGAAAGGTTTCTCTGTCTGCCGTCACTTAACGTGATGTTGAATAGTGAGTATTCGAAACATTACTTCGTACTATTATAGAAGAGTAGTCTTCCACATTTACCCTGCTATTGGACCTCTGGCTGAGCTGCCATTTAATTGTGTTTAACTCATGGAAGTAATAATTAAAAATGAAACTACAACACAAAAATAAAGAGAGATTGGCGAAGAAAAGCCAACAGTAGGAAACATACTTTTGAAACTATCTGAACTAAAAAGTTAAAAATAAAATTTTAGTTTAAAAAACTAAAAACATGCTTTCGTAGTAATGTGAACTAAAAGGTTAAAAATAATCTTTAAAATATAAAGATTTTGTTTAACAGTCCCACAATACAGGATAAATTATATTTTTTTGAATAAGCTTAAAGAATAAAGTCACTGATTACAAAATTAACTTTAATGTAAAAAAGAAGCGTGGGGTGCTCTCTACACAACTTTTGACAATGACTCTACCTTTACAAACAGCGAACGACAAAAAATACAGTATAAGACAACTTATGTAGCACCCCATGCATTTTTACATTAAAGTTAATTTTGTAATCAGCGACTTTATTCTTTAAGCTTATTCAAAAAAAAATTATTTATCCTGTATAGTGGGACGTCCCATCACTGTTAAACAAAATCTTTATATTTAAAGATTATTTTTAACCTTTCAGTTCACATTACTACGAAAGCGTGTTTTTAGTTTTTTAAACTACAATTTTATTTTATGAAATAAGTTCCAGCAAATGAGGACTTGACAGGTTGTTTAAGAACTTGTAGACAATTTTTTTACTTTGCTAAGATACCTCTGTCACTAATTATAAAGCTATTTTTTTTAATGGAGATATTGAAACTGCTGTGGTATCACTATAGATTTTTGGTATTGGTATAAAAAGAGGTGTTTATTAAATTTTTCTGTAGGGAAATAAAGTAAGAGAGAGAGAAAGTCTGTCTATGTGTGTGTGGAACTTATGTTGTATGAGTAAGTAAATTGAATGTGATTAGGGCCCAGGTGAGAGCCCTTGGAGAGTGAAGAAAATATTTATTTCTTAGAAGATTAAGATGTTGTTTGATCTGTGGCGTCTGAGAGTGGTCTCAGCACTTTAGCCTTATTGTTACCCATTTCATGATCACCAATTGGTTGATGATTTTTCTTTTTTTTTGGATAATCCTCACACCTAGGGAGTGGAACTGAGGTGAGAGGGTGAGGATCTCGTGGGAACAAAGAGATCTTGTAATAGAAGGAAGAGATAGTTTTAGAGGAAGTAGGTGGAGCATCATAGATATTTGCATCACAATTCTCCTGTCTTGTTGCAGCTTGATAGGTTTACTTTTTGTATTGTTTTTTCTCGTAATTTAATAATTGTAGTCCAAAATTGCTGTCTTTTGCACTTGAAATTTGACGCTTTGTCCAACCTCCAGTTCATTCAAAGGTATTTTTTAATAGACAGTTTTGTATGTAAATTCCTTGGCATTGTTTGGAATGCAATTGCATAATGCACTAAGCATTGAAAAATAGTGTAGTGCCTCACATAAATATATACATTTGTTCTGATGGCAGCAATCCCCTCCATGTAGCCCGACATGGCTTTTGCATCTATCCGCCCCCCCCCCCCTCCTTTTTTTCATGTGGCACATAGCTTTTTCCCAGTTAATCCAGAAGACATTGTGTACTGTTTTCTCTTGTCAGAGTACCATAAATTACTAGTGGAAATAAATATACACATGCTGTTGAGTGTTCTGTACCTTATTTTAACTGTGATAAATAATGTGAATGAAAAGCTATGTGGCTTGGCTCGGAAACCCCCACCCCCCCTCCCTCCACGTAGCTCAGTGCAGCCTTCCATTTGTAACACATCTTAGAATTTCGAGTAACGAAATTAGTAGCAAAGATAGCGAGTTCAGTTGAAGTATATGGGACCATCATTTTAAAGTCATTTTATAGTCAATTTTGATAATATTTCCCAGTAATATGTCCTATATAAGCATTTATGCAAGGGTTAACAGTAAATTCAATAGTTAAATTCATTCAAACGGCTGTTCAGAAACTTAACCTTAGATTTGAATATGTAATATTTGACTTTCGTTTAAGTTTACTAAATCAAGATATTTTTTAGTTCAAAAGATGTTTAGGTAAATATATAGCCAGTAGATGATTAAGTTTGTTGTTAAAAGATCTTACTTAGAGTCTGACTATGTTTAAAAGTGATTTGCCGGTTTAGAATTTTATCACGTAATTTTCCACTCCAAACTTGAAGTATTTAGCTATCAGAAAACCGTTAGGAAATCAAGTGATAGATAGAAAGCATCATAATTTCGATTTAAATAACATATTAAAATTTTAGAAAGATTCATGCAGTCTAAAGATCGTTTTTGAATATAATTTGATATAGCCAGACATGTGATTTAGGTAAAAGTTCGATATTTCAGTCTTTTCGGGGATTCATGAAAAGAAATTATATTCAGAGGAAAGTTTATTTAAATATAAAGGTTTCTGAAAAAGATTTATTTCAAAATATTAAAGCATTTAATAGTAATAAAATAAAATGGGTTTTGGCGCGAGTAAGCGTTTGGATAGAATGATGCAATTGCTCGGCGTTTGGGTGGAATGATATTTATAAAAATTCGTAATAAATCAGGGAACAGACTTAGAGATTCCAAATTTTTACTGTAATAGTTTTTCATTAGGGAAATTTGTTTGGATTTATTTTAAAATCGATATTCGGAATATTTCAAGACATTAAATTTTGTTTTCGAATTTTAGACCACTTTCAAAAATAGGTAAAATTCTTTAATTAACATCGGAGTATAGATGAGCAATAGGAGAGTAGAATCAAATTTGTTTCAGCTCAATAAGAGCAATATTTCGGAAGTTATGGCAATCACATCTTTACGACTCTTTTCTGGCTAAACAATTAAAGTTACAAAAAATTTATAATAACTTAATTTGACGTTCGTAATAATATCTTGCTACTACCAAAATTTCAGAGAGCTAGGCTTATTTTTACTGTCATGATCAAATTAGATTTCGTGACATGTCAGAAACTGATCAGCTATCGTATCAAATCCCTGGGAAAGTCAAGATAAGGAAATTCTCACGGTCCACGATCCTATATATACCCCCTCCATAGCCTAAGCGCGCCCATTCTAGAAGCGGCAGTTAGTCAATGTAGACGCATTATGTAGTAAGGTGGCCAGCTCGGGGCTCGTGGCGCGGCAAACTGCTAGTTTGTTCAACATCAGTAGAAATTTTGTCAGCATGGGTGAAGTTGTATTCTGAAAAACTCATGTAGCTGAGAAATAATGGTAGCGTGGGGTTCGGTCGTGCTCGAATGGTCAGTCGAATCTGTAAAGCAAATTTGGAAAGGTTGTCTGATTGCCTGTGCAGTACATTGACTTTGTAACATTTTGAAGAATATATTCATCATATCAGAAGTGAACTTTCATCATTGAACTATTACCTTTCCCTAGTTTCTTGGTTAAAACTACGGTGGCGACTGTGTTAAGAGGTTAGTCAGTACTGCAATTCATTAGGTTTGCACGATCAAAGTTAAGATGCAAGTTTATGCCACACCCCACCATAGGCTTGTTGTCTTACACATTGAACCCCTTCCCTACTCCTCTAGTAAAAGCCACGTAGTTTATGGACTCTCACTGACCAGGGATGTTACGACAAAAGAGACGACATGACAGCTGCACGCATTTTTATGCAAGATTCAAATTGACTTATAAAAATGTGAAGTTTTACATTTTTTAAGAATTATTTTTATTTTTTTATTATAGCATCCACATAGCTACAACACTGAATACTTACCCAAAGTTAGTACCCCATTGTAATAGCTCTTGAATTTTATTTCATGAATGAACTGTGTGCTTAATGCAGGGATGTGACATGGGGAAGAGTGCCTTTAGATGAAGAATGAGTAGTTCCAGCTGTGAAGCATCAGATAAAATGCTTATATTCCAGTTTTATCTGCTTAGTTCAGAAATATGTTTAACCAGTTAAGATTATGCAGAAAGTGCTGTGTTGTATTTGTATTAGAAGAAAAAGCTGGATGATATCTGTTTTCATAGATTTCCTGCTGTGACAACTCGCTCATGTGGACAACTGGTTAAGAAGATACTGATGTAGGTATAAAATCGTGTAACCCAGATCACCTAGTTGCTATCCATGCTCTTTCCTGAAACATTAAATAATAACATTAATAATCTCAGTGGCTGACTCTTGGTTTTTGTATTCAAAATCCCTTTAAACCATAGAGATTGGAACTGGCATATGAACTGTATTAGCATTTGATGCTAAATACCTCAGGTATCCGGTAATTCCATTATTCCCCCATTTCCAGGTTTCCATGCTAATTTTCCTATTATCACCCTCCCTCATATGAAAGCATCATGGAGCTGCCTTAGAATGATATGTAACTTTCATGCATGCATACCTATGCTTAAAACCCACATTCAAACTGTTTCTCCCAAGACTAAAGGCCCGGGCACACAGAACGCGACAGCAGCAAGTGGTCGTTCTCTCGTCACGGCGACACGCGATTTTGGTACGTCACACAGGACGCGACAACTCTACAACGATAAATGCCATGCTAGTGAAACTCTCCATCGGGAAGAGCTCTGTACTTATTTATTTATTTCTTAATAAGTTTTCTAGGGCTAGTAAATTCTTATAAAACATGTCAAGTGATGAAGAGACTCTACTTCTTTTGTTTGCACTAAGCAGAAAGAAAAGACGGTTCTGGGTTCCTGAAATCAATGACAAGAGAGAATGCCTTTGTGAATACCATCGCCTTTGTCACATGAAGACAGATTTTATAAATATTTTCATATGTATTGAGAATGTTTCGATAAATTACACAATCAGTTAAAATCAAATATATCAAAGTGCGCCACGAACTGGAGAATAGCAATTGGTACAAGAGAAAGATTAGCCATTTGTATGAGGTAAGTTCTGTTCATTTAATATATATTCTTAAAAACAAAACAAAAACAATGGAAATGCCCGAACCCCTGACCTTTAAGCGATTTATAACGTTATTACTTCCGGATGCTTCCCCCTTGGAGGCAGCTGAGTTATTTGCATGGTGGTCAATATTAGGAAATGCCCTAAAAACCAGACGTATCATCACAAGTGAAATAGTCACAGTAAAAAGTACAATTTATTATTGAAAATTTACTTCACAGTCAAAAGAAATAATGATAGGCTCAAGTACAAGTATTATTTATTTTAAATAATTACAGTGTAATCAGACAAACAAAAAGTCAGAAACTAACAAGAAAAAATACAATTCTGAAATTATGAGCTTGAAAATTTTTCTTCATCGGCCATGTCGCTGTGTCGCGCGACAATTCTATAATTTTGTACAACTGTGTGGCTTGTCGCCGCGACAAGGACTGCGGCCCGGCGATGGATCGCTTTGTGTGTGACTGTCCTAATTCAAAACTGTGAATTACAACAATAGCGACGTCGCGCCGCTACACAATATCGTGTGTCGCTGTTGCTTGTCACGTTCTGTGTGGCTAGGCCTTAAGGTTTTTATTTATTATCCTCCTCTCATATGTACTATTTCATAGTGTTCATATTTGTATGCTGTTGTGTACTACCTCCCTGTCAGAATATTTATTACTCTGAAGAGTATAATCTTCCACTGTTCATAGTGTTTAACTGCTTTCAGTCAAAATCAATCAGATATGCACCGCCTTAAGAGCAGTTCTTCCATTCAAGAAATTTTAGATGCAATGAAGAATGTTCAGACAGGAGTGGGCTTCCTCACACAGCATCCTAGTCTTCCCAGCAACACCTTTGTTAGTGCTGATGCTGTTCAGTGGTTAATAAGCCATGTGGAAGGAATTAGTGATGAAGAAAAAGCACTCAAAATGCTGGAGGTTTGTATTAACTAACATTTAATTTTTGCTGAAAACCTATTTGACTTCTCGTGTAATGGTTTTTCATTGTAGCAATGGCAATAGATACATACCAGATAATTGAGTATCATTCATCTCAATACCTGAGATTATACTTTATTACAGTGTGAAGTTGTATGTATGTTACAATTATTATTGACTATAATGAGGAAAGTACTTGAAAACGTTTTACTCCTAGAATCCTTTCTGTTTTAATGTTAAGTGAAAATCTTATTCTTCTTTGTTACTTTATACATTGGGCTCAAAATATGATCCATTTTTGTCTTCATTTCAGCCAGTTTTTTCACTCTTAATATTTTTTAACTCTTCTCACTATGATCAGTGCTACATTTAAAAAAAAAAAAAAAAAAAAAAAAAAAAAAAAAAAAAACACTTCTGTAGAGTATACGTCTTTGATAGTCTGATTTATCATATTTAATCAGTATCCATGTATTACTTCCTAGTATCAACACAAGTAGAGCCATTATTATAAAAATTTCATTGAAGTACCTGTCTGTGTACTATTATTATTATTACTTTTAAAAAATGAATCAATGTCTTGTTAATAGTCTAAATGGTGCTTATTTCTCAAATAATAACTCACAGTCATAAGTGATTAAACTGGAAAATCTGTTCTCTTAATTGTTTCTAACAATACTCAAATCGTTCCTAAAAATACCATGAGTTTAATCTTCTTACATGATATTCTAAAATTAAATTCCTCAAATGTCTAATTAAAATATTGTCTAATTAATTGAACATGTTTTTCAGGTCTCTGAATTACAATTAAATTGACTCCAAGAAGCAGAGTATTTGTACATGTGTTTCCTAGATTTAGCGTAATACGTAACTTAAACTTCTTATGGGCTCGTCCATTAATTACATGAAGTTTTATTTCAGAAATCTGGTTCCCCCTCCCTTTTTCCATGATGGGATTTGATGAGATCTGGTTGGACTCCCCCCCCCCCTTTTATGGTGAGGTGAGATCTTGAGGCACCCTCGCCCCTGCCATCGATCTCATAAGTTTTTGATACTTTCTTTTAGCTCTCCAGTTTTCTCAAGATCAGTTATAACCACCCCCTCCCCATGTTGGGATTGGCATATTTTGTAGACCTTTTACGCAATTAAAAAGATCACATCAGATTTCTGTTGACCCTGCCTCTCCTGGTGAGATTTTGCCGGACCCTTCCCCCCCCCCCCTATTTCACTCACGTAATTAATGGAAATCCCCTTTGTCATTGGCATACATATTATAGTCTGATACAACAAACAGAATATACTTTATATTACTAGTTTCAATAGATATAAATAACCATTTTATCAAAAGTATTTTTTAACGTACACTACAAATATTTAATTAGTGTAAGTCACCACAGGATCCAGTTGTTAGTGTAAATCACTTTCATTATTGAAAATTCCATTGTAGATTTGTTTTAAAATTCACAAGTTTGCATAGTATGATTATGTTTTTGTAAATTAATTTGTCAGGTTATTTATTCCAATAATATTGTCATTTATTAAACAAGGAAACTTAGCGGTTTTTAAAATTCTTGGTGGGCTGTACTACTGATTAAATTTAAAACCAATAAAATATTGTTTTTTTTTCCTTAAAATATCGTGAAGGAATCTCAAAGTTTGACCAAATTTAACAAATATCAATAATTATTGTTGTTTTCTTTAGTATTGGAAATTCATGTCTGAAAAGTGTGGCAAGTGTTGCAGGATTTTGGCAAATGGTGTGAACTGCAGTGATTGTAAGAATTGGTTTCATCTTGGGGAATATATAGAAGAGGTAAAAAGCAATAAAATAAACCTCTGCATGTCCACTTTGTTTTAGGGATAAAAAGAATTCAGAACAGGGTGAAGTGATCAGGAAGATAGCTGAATCAAGGAGAAGGCCACACTGATCAGGAATCATACTGAGATGACCAAGAAGGACACTTAAATGTTTAGGACCCTTCAGGGTTGGCCTATAGAGGCAGAAAGGAAAGATTTTGGGTTAAGTAGGGAGTGAGTTGGCATTGGCCCAATTGAAAATAGGTATAATAAGGTGGAAATGTTAAATTTTTCAGAAATTGTTGGCAGAAATAGATTTTACCTGGTATCAGAATAACAGAGAAGTAGTGGTTGGGGTAGCTGCCTCTAGCAGTAGTGTTTCAGATGATGTAAGCCTTTAGGAGTAGAGGAATAAAAATAAAGAAGAGGGGAAAAAAGGCCAGAGCCTTGTGAGAAAGGTGTGGGTCTGTTTCTGCAGGATAAGTTAGGAATGGACTACCACATCACAGACATTTTCAAACATAGCTCAACAATGAGGTTACCATCATCATATGCCAAGTACATACAACAAAAGACATTTAGAATCAGATAACTATATCTATAGATTCAAGCCATCTTCTGGCAGCTGGTTCAGATAGTCTCCAGATCGTCTTCTTGCTGGACAGTCCATCACAATGTGGTCAGCAATATGGATACCACCAGAGTCACACAAAGCATCTTCACAGACACCCCATTATGCATTGCTGCATTGCACACTCAGTGACCTGTGCGAAATCTGTTTAATTGACACCAAAGTCACCTAGGCAAGTCAAACCCTGGAACACAGGTTATCGGATCTTTTATGAGCCCACAATTGTGTGGGCTGTTGGCTTCCTACTCCTTTCTCCACTCTTCATACAAGCTTAAGTTGTTATGTCTGAGATTGGTTGCTTCAGTGTAGGCAGGTCTCCTAAATTTTAATTGTGTGTGAGGCAGGTGAAGAAGGCCATTATGCAGAGGAGTCATGTTGTTTTCCTCCACTCCTTCCAATTCTCTAAGCAATATCGATTTTATCCTCAAATGTGGTGGAGGAATGTTGGAAAGTACAGGCATCTGGGATACTGGGATAGACCTAATGATACCACTCACTGTTCTAATAGCAGCATTTAGCTGGGTGTCAACTTTGGCGGTATGAGCACTTCCAAGCCATGTAGAGCAACAGTATTCCGCTGCAGAAAATGCCAAACCAAGGACTGCTTCTCGAAGAATGAGCCTCTGTACCCCATGACATACCAGCCAGTTTCTTTATAATGTTCATACGAGTCTTCACTTTCTATGCAGTGTTAGATAAACACTGATGAAAAGTGAGGGCTCAATCCAAGATAACTCCCAGTTAATTGGGCTGTCTTTGTGTTCTACTCTTCCAGGGGATACGAAGGTTGGTCTTATTCTGACATAGGTCAGCTGGTTTAAAAGGGCATGCGAGAGACCTCCACATATGCAATTATTATGCCTTCGAATGCCAATTCAGTGAAAGAATAAGAAATACTGCCGGTGTCCCTGGAAACTAATTGCAATCACAATTAAGCTAATTCTTGCAGAAGGCGAGCAAGAGTTAAACATGAGTATTAAAACAAATAGCCCTCTTCAGGGCTGAGGCAATACCCTTTGGGTGTGCCATTTTAAGGTAGAGGGATTTGGTCAGTTAATAGAGGATGAAGCATCATTTTATAGAGTTTCACTAAGGAGGGTAGGGAAGTGATTTGCAGCAGAGAATAGCATTGATAGAATTTCCAGTTCCATTATAGAGACGGAGGAAGGTAATGAAGGCGGCATTACATACCAGGGTGGATCTAATGGAGGATCTGAATAGCCATGAATGGCCTCAATTCAACCCAGCTGTGAGCCATGCAAATGAAGGTATGGGGGCACTGCTTTGAAAGGGCATGAGGTCTCTCATAAACATTGTGCCTGTGGACACCATTGGTAAATGATGTTTCAATAGGCAGGGAAGTTAATAACTAAAGGCGTAAAGGAGTTAACCTGCAGTTATAATGGGGTTAGAAATATAGTTTTTTGTGTCATAGGCATTTGGTGAAAGGGAGACTCAATGCTGATAAATGATAGAAGAAATCATAAATACCAAATAAATAGTTGAAGCCAGGGATTGGAATAAGTTACCAAAAGAAATTATGAATAATTTACCAAAAACATTGATAGAATTTAAAGTTGAAATATGTAGAGGGCAAAAGTAGGAGGATACAAGAAAGAGGGGGAAATGGGTAGAGAAATTTCCACCGGAGCGTGTGCTCCATTGCAATTAAAATATTTTTTTTAAAAAAATAGATGAAGAGTAATATTGAAAGTCTGACTCTTACTAGTGAGTATATCATGATCTCCAATAAACCACCTGTCATGCCTGGAAAGGATACATTGGACATTTTGATTAGATCATTGCTAAATATGGTGGCATAATAAAGGAGTTGGAGAGGCAGCGAAAGAGAGCAGCTAGATATGTTTGTGGAAATTACTACAGAATGCAGTCATTAACATATATCTTGAAGGTGCTTGATTGTAAGTCTTTTGAAGACAGGAGGAGATTGAAGAAAGTGCTGGGAGAGTGTAAGGCTTATGTTGGTGGTGAAACTTGGAAGTGTATTGATAGAAGAATTAGGAGTTATGCATGGAAAGAAAAATGTGACCACAAATGAGTCCTTGATTTCAGGATGTGATGGATTGCAATAAATTACCAATCGAAGTCTAAACAATTTATGAATAACACTGAAAGAATTTAAAATTCATAAAGGACAAAAAAGAAAAAGAGGTAGGTTGTGTGGGGAAATTGCACAAAAATAATTAAAATAAAAAACAAGAAATAGGAAAATAGGTAAGTAGGAAATTGCAACTGGAGCCCATGCTCAATCGAAATCAAACTAAAATAATAGAATTTTAAAACTTAATAGAGATATACAAACATACGCAGTTACAGGGGCAGAGTCTGGGGTGCTAGGCAACGAGGTTTCCCTGTATGGTTATAAAGTGTATTGTGTAGTTAGAGGAAGACTTGTTACAGAAGTTCTGATTGGTTAGCAAAGACTACTGCAGACCCTGAAATCACATCCCTAACTGTAGGTCCTCCATCTGAGATAATACTTACTTCCCTCTCAACCATCCCAACCAGGTGAATCCATAGGTTTCCTTACAGTTTATTGATTTATTTGTCTTTGTTAATACTGTATAGTTTGTATGATAATCGTTTCATACTTGCATAATTTTTAATTATTGTCTTCAAATTAATTATTTTAAATCCATTGTTTGCATTATACTTTTTTAATTTATTCTTCTTCTTTTTTATATTGAATATACTTGTATGATAATCCTTCCATTCCTACATAATGTTTAATTATTGCATTCACATTAATTTCTTTCCCTGGCATAACATTTTGTTTCCCTCCATATGGTTCAGAATAAACAATATTGTTGAATTATTTTCTGATGATGAGTCGGATGGGTTATATAGCATCAGAAATGATTTGGTGCCCCTTAGGAAGACTATGATGGCTGTAACTGAAATGATTGTTGTATTAATATGCTAACTAGTCTGGAAAGAACTGGTTGGTTTAGATTTTGGTTTTCAATCATTTATCCATGGCCACTAATACCGATGGACAGTTGGGAGGGGGGGGGGTGTTATATCCCATATTGAGGCAATTGTGTTAAATGCAAGGTGAGTCATGGGTGAAATGACCCATCAAATGGTAAGAAAGGTATTCCCGGTATTGTGGTGGTAATGGTTTGTAATAAAATGCATTCCCTGTACAATGTTGTGGGTCAGTGTAATGGGATTAAGTGATTGACATTCATGGGCCAGTATGCTCTTAAGATTGATGACCATGTTTGAGATGTAATGGGAAGGATTTTGGATGGAAGGAGATGCATGTTTCGGAAGAATTTATGAATTTGTATTAACAGTAACTGGTTTATAGAATTGAGACTAGAAGAAAAGTGAATGAGATTATGCATCTTTGGTTGGCATGAGTCATATATCAAGTAACATTTGTTTTTCTATTAGTACACAGGATAGTTTTGAGATATGAGTGCATCTGTATATAAGACGCAAGCTTATGGTGGGGTTATGCATAAACCTTCTCAACTGTGATCGTGGATAACTGTGGATATTTTCAGTTCTAGCTTTGCAAATGTAACTTGGTTACCATTTAGCTTGTCAAACCTGAAACTAAGAAAGGTAGTTGAAAATAAAAGTCACTAGTCTATTGTTGGTAGATATGCCTTATATTCTTGAAAAATTTTGCAAAGTCACAAACTGAAACGGCATCAGAAAAATTTTCTGAAAATATTTTTGCAATTTCGATTAACCGATTCACGCCAGTTCAAACCCCAAAGTTCAACTAACTGACACATAAAAGTATTTGAAAGTTCGTCACACGCTTCTAAAGTTCAACTTGTTTGTCAATGACCGATACTTAGGTTATCCCAACTCACCCCCTGACGTAACATACTGCTTCAAAAATACATAGTTGCTTTCTAGCTGAATTTGAAATACAAAGCGATCCTTCATTGTGCCAAAAATAACACGCCACTGAGCGGGGTTATGCTCACACTGTATCTTGCCGACTGCGGGAGTCTACTGTACATTGTGCCAACACGGAGCATGTTTACGCTCATACTATATTTGGCCTACTGCTGGGAGGATGAGGAAAATTCTGGTCTAATATTTATCAAATCTTACCATGGGAATGCCAGACTTCATGGACTCTCACGAGAATATGCTGGAAAACTGATCAGATTTGCATCCACGCCCGAAAGTTTGTGTCAGATATCTTGACCTTGAGAACTAAAGTAATCCTATCATTTTGAAATTTTGAGAATTGCTAGATATTATAAAAGCATCAACTTTAATTCTTATAAAAAAATTCTATAACTTTAATAATTTCTTATTAAAAAACATAATTTTAATGCGATTACTAAGACCTGTTAATAGCTTTCACGCTTTCATTGTTACTAAACTGTAATAAATTTTATTTTACTCCCAAAGAGCTACTCTTTCATTTACAATTAAGCAAAGCATGTTTACTATTGTCAAAAGCTGAAATAAAAATCATTATCCAAAATCAGAATCTAACTAATTAATATTTCAGAAGTTATTGAACTATCGACTTGGAAGCAGCTTTAATCAAATTTACATATTTAAAAATGGTTATTTAACAAACTTGAAGTTTCTAACTACCTTCTTCAATTTCTTACGAATTTTTCTATAAACTCCTCCAGGCAAATGCTTGAGACTAATGTAACAGAAAATACTATCTTTAAACTGTAAAATCTGATTTCTAGCTTGAATTAACTTAGTAACTGACTTTAAAAATAACATACTATACTATTCAATCTAACTCATAGTTCTGAGAAAAAATTTTGCTACGCAGTTACAAAATTTATAAGGTACCTGACATATAGTTACGGGTCAAGATATTTTTGTTTGCACAGATTCATCTTTCTCTTATTATGGGACATAGCTTTTTATATTGTGGGTGTGTATGTACGGGGTGGCCAAATCCAAAGTTACATTACTATTATTGGTTTCACTGTTTAATTTAATTTAATTGCAATGGAGTGCATTCTCTGGTAGCAATTTCGCTACGTACCAATTCCTCCCCCCTTTTCCCCTTTTTCCGGCACACTCTTACATTTGCTATCTACAAATTTCAACTTTAAATTCTTTTGATGTTTTTGGTAAATTATTCTACAATTCTCTTAGTAACTTATTCCAATCCTTGACACATTTACCTAAAAAAGAGAATCTTCCTACATTGTTGTGCTTGAAATAGAGTGCCAGCTTGTGGGCATGGTCATCTTTTCCCTTCCATGCATTTCTTCTCATTCTTACACCAATATCTTTCCATGCCTCATCACAAATATATGCCTTGTACAGTCCCATGACCCTCTCCACCATCCTACTGTCTTCCAATGAATCCCATTCCAGCTCTTTTATCATATCTGTTACTGATTGCCTCCACAGGCTTTGGGACTAATGGAAACACAAACTGCTATATTTCAGACAGATCAAAAGTGTAAATATGTCTTACCAACAATCTACAACAATCCAAATCTATAAGACTTATTTGTTTAGTTATGCAAGAATTTTGAGATGTTAAATTAGATATATTCAGTGGCTTATCTATTGGAGGGCTAGGTGGTGCCATGCACCAGGGCCCCCAAGCTCAGGGAACCTAGCTACGCCGCCACTGGATATACCTAAAAACGTTCAATTACAATTTACTATATGTAGTCTAACTATCAAGCTTTCAGCTTATTTCTTAAAAAAAAAAAACCTAGCAAAATAGAAATGATACGATTTTTTACCTAGTGAAAATGTTTGTACTTTGCCCCACTAAGAATAATCCTAACTATTTACTTTATAACTGAAAGCTTTAAACTAATTTAGATGGTAAAATGTAGCTGATGAAGAAGCCATTTCCAGTTTAGAGCACATCAATTCACTCACACAACCAGAGCTCCCTTCACCAAAGATGAACCTTTTCGAAATGTACAGAGGGATGTAGACCTTCCAATAGGTCCACTTCAGGAAAAGCAATATGTACATAGGAATAGGTGCAGGTTAACATTGGCTAATGACTGTCAAAAGGGACCTTTTTAATTTGAGATTGCAATTTGTGCTGTGTGATCATAAATACAAGTACATTAATATATATAGCTGAACCACATAATCAGTTATAGAGGGATCTTACAAAAAAAAATGCCTCTTCCATTGTTCTCAGAATGACATGCCATGTGAGGATTACATGCAGGTATCCATTGCAGTACTTCTTGTTTTATAATAGACTTTGGTTAAAAAAAAATGGAGAGTGTAATGTGGGTGAAGGTTGTATTGAACATACTGATCTAGTAAATATTCCAGGAAACAGTATAGTTATAGTGATAGTGAGATATGTTGACATATTAGAAGGTAATATCTTTGTTGAAAGGAATTAAGAAGCAGAGATTTGTACTTTATGAAGATACTTTTTGAGATAGGGAATTTCTTTAATCTAAGTCAGTATGCTTCATATTAAAGATGGAAGACATTGTACAACCAGGACAGAAGTACACTGGAGAAGTATGGATCATTTAACATTTGATATCCTTACGGATTTTAAGGAGTAAGTACATGGCTAGGCTACATGTTGGTTCCGTGTAAAGATGGAAATGGATTGTGGTGAGAGAACTGGTACGGGACCTTAGAATTTGAGAACTTTTTAATTTTTATTTTAATTTAATTGTGATGGAGCACCCACTCTGGTGGCAATTTCTCCACACACCCCTTTTTCCCCATTTCCTGCACCCACCTACTTTTGCCCCTACAAATTTCAACTTTAAATCGTTTCAACTTTTTTGATAAATTATTCATCAATTCTCTTGGTAACTTATTCCAAACCTTGCCCCTCTTACCTATGAAAGAAAATCTTCCCAAATCCTGAAATCAAGTGCCATCATCTCTTCCCTTCCTTGCATTACTTTTAATTGTTACATCATTATCTTTCCACTCCTCATCAGCAATATACACCATGTACACTCCATTGACTCTTTTCACCCTCCTCCTGTCTTCCAGTGAATACTATTTCATCTCTTTTGTTATATCAGTTATTGATTGTGTTCTGCCTTAATTTCCGTAGATAAATTTAGCAGCCCTTCTTTTCACTCCCTCCAACTCCTGTATTTGATAACCAAAATGTTGATCCCATATTACACTACCATATTCAAGCAATGGTCTCAAGAATGTTTTGTAATCCAATTCCTGTACCTCTCTTGTACATCCTCTCAACACATGAGGGATTTTGAAACCTGTTCTTACTATCTGACCTGTGTGTCCTGCCCAGTTGAGTTTGTTATCAAATGTTATTCTGACATATTTACATTTCAAGTCTTCAAAAAAACAATTCTTTCCTCACCTTATAATCATATCTTTAGTTTTTTTATTTGTGTATATAATAAGCTGACTATTCTTTGCATTTTCCATCTCTTTTATCATATCAGTTATTGATTGTTTCTGCAGTAATTTCCATATAGCAATATGTCATCTGCATACAACCTAACTTCTGATATTAACCATCAACACACACGTTCATTGGAATAATGAATAGCAATGGTCCCAATACGCTACCCTGTGGCACTTCCATTTTTACTTTCATTTATTTTAATACTACATTTCCTAATCTAACTTTTTGCTTTCTATCTTTTAAAAATTCTTCTACCCAGAAAATCACTTCTCATTGATTCCAATAGTTTTTACCTTATTTATGTTTGATGGAGATGTAGGTTTCTGCCTTGTGTAGTCAATAAGTAGGAGGTTGTATCAAAGAGCTGCATAAGAGTTACAGATCTGTAGCCATTGCACTCGATAATAGCTGGGAAGATTATAATGTTACAGTTAGTTGATTGTTCTTTCATCAGGTTGTTTGAGTAATCATTGGCATGTACACTACTGGAAATTTTGTTTCCTTCAAGGATAGGAAGAAGGTCTTGGGATAAATAGTGTATCAGTTGGGTGAAGACAGTGAAAAATGCAGAAAGTTTTATTATATGTAAATCGTATGTATTTTGTAGCCCAGCGCATTCTTTAATTAAGGTTATAATATTGAATAAATCATTAGAAGTTTTTCCCACTATCTTTTGTAGAACATGCTTCGAGATCGCTTAATCTGTCATGCATCTGGTGATTTTAGTCATCCAGTAATTGTTGGATTTTATCTATACCATATTGTTCAGCAAGAAAAAGATGCCAAAGGTAAGTGCATAAAACATATCTACTCTATATTTATCTAATAGTGTTTTTAATATACTGTGTAGGAGCTTTAAATTTTATATATATATATAAACAAAAAATATTTTTAAACTAAATAATATAGAAGTTAAACATCATATATGGTTAATGGTGATTAAATTTAAGTAGTAGGAATGGAAGCAAGGAAAGGGTAGATGTAAGGAAAAGTAATTACTATGTATCATCTTAAATTAAGACCAAGGGATTGCCTTGTGTCCTGTTTGTATTGGTAGGTTAGCTCACCCAGAGTTCAGAGGAGCTACTGTTATTAGGGAAGACTCATAGCAAGAATTAACATTATTGGTGTTGTGGGAGATGGCATGGACAGCTACTGGATGTAATGGATTCCAGGTGAATACCATCTGTTGGTGGCCATTCATTCTTATAGCTAGTGGACTGGTGGTCAAACCTATATAGCAAACCTGGCAATCTTTGCAGGTTAGCTGGTATATTACATGGGAGGCTTCACAGATTGTGTGTTCTGTGATGGGAAAGCTCTCCCCAATGACAGGATTGGTGGAAGTGGTGGAGGCATGATGTATGTTGCATATCTTGCAGCATGGTCTATTGCATGGGAAAGAGCCTTGTAGCTTTCTGATGAGACAAGGAAGACTATGTTTGTGGACTGGGAGGCTTGCTAAAACAATTTCTGGGAGGGGCAGAGAGGATTTTGGGAGGAATAGATCTCATTTCTGCACAGGTAATTAGGAAATCATAACCCTGGGTTTGACAAGAGACTTGTTTAGAGTGTAATCGTGAAGTAGCATGATTTATTTGTTCAGCATTCCTCTCAGGTAGTTATCGATCACCCATCTTGAAGTTCTTAGCACATCACAGTACCGCTCTGAGTTTATTTTCATCTCAGGATGGTGAAATTGATCAATAGTGTTACTCTTCATGACTTTGCCAGAAAACTGCATGTGTTAAAACATTTTTGTATTTGGCAAAGTTAAATGATGCCACTCACGAGAGTGTTGTTTTGTTTCTAAAGTGAAATTAAATGCTCTCATTACATCAAAAGTAGCAATGGAATCCAAGAACTCTGTTCTTTTGTCTTCACATTGTTGAAGAAAATTTCAGGAACACTGTGCACACACCTTCACATACCCCACCTTTTCAAACAATATCTTCTGAATTGTGGTAAGAAAAATCTTAGGACCCTGAGGAGAAAGTACATGGATAAAAATTCTGTGGTCTTCAAACAATATTCCTTCAACATTTTCAATCTTCTCATCTGAGATTAAAGGTTTTCCACTTAATTATAGATCATGAAAGTACATTCAGCCACCTGTAAACTCCCTACACCATTTGTGGATGTGTTGAACGGCCATACACTTGTCACCACACAATTCCATACATTTTCGACTAATTTCTATAGGAGAAACCCCTTTCACATAAAAAAATTGAATTACTGCACGAATCTCACACTTGGCAGTAGCATTGATCAGCACCTCCATCACGAATGGCTTCTGAATCCTCATTGGCAACACAGTGATGCCATGCAGGGTGGGACTGAGAGTGGGAGATCTACCGCATGTGGCAATGTTGCTGGATTTTGCCTAAAATCTCTCCTGAGATCTTGACATTTTGGAGATCTCTCTTTACAATCTACCCTCATATCAAAGGATCCACTTGGTAACTGAAATGATGAAAGAGCTTGTGTCATTGAAGAATAGATGATGGCTGAAGAGAATTGTGGGCATACATAAGGACGGTACTAGTGGTAAGTTCTGAATGAATATTGGTAGAAAATTAGGAAGCAGCAGTGGGTGGGAAGAGAATACCTTGATCTTAAATTAGCCCTTCATTTGACTCACAAAGGAATGGGAAGCTTCCATTTGTAGGAAAAAGTCTGGTTCAAGCTACCTAAGGATGTGATTAACATTATACCTCAGATTGTAAAGAATTTAATGTATAAATATTTATGGACCATACAAAGATAAGTAGGTAAATAACAACAAAACATGAGTTCCATTTAAATTAGTTATTATTATTAAATTAATAACTTATACTCATGAAATATCATAGTTGCTGCAGACTCCATGTCAAGAGATTCAATATGCAACAAGTGTAACATATTTAAGATATTATACATACAACTGAACTGACCTATTCTAATTACAATAATAACTGTAATTATAGATGGTGAATATCTCCGACCACTTGGAGATCTCCCTAGCTTTGAAAATGAATGGCTGGAGGTTGAAGTAAAACATCCCATGAAATGGCAAACAGAAAATCTACCACTGTCCGGAGAAGTAGTTAAAACGCCCAAATTCTTATCAGATAACATAGATAATTATTGCCATGATGGCAGTGACAATGACAGAGATTGGCCAGGTAAGCATGACGTCTTATATGTATTGTTTTCAGATGTAACCATGCTCTGATGTAAAAATCATAGTAGAAAGACCAGAAGTAAATGTGTCAGTTATCAAAGCTTAAGGCAGAAATGTTGCAGTGAATACAACAAATAAAAAAAAAATAATCAGATAATTCCTTAACTGTGGAATATAATACAATCATTTTCCATATCATCCCGAATAAACTGTGAAATGTGGAGCTAAGTTACAGCCAAATCATTAAATATCAAAATGCAGGGTTATTAAAAAAGAAAGAGCAGATTTTGCATTTTATTTCTAACAAATTGTAAAAGATTCAAATATGTGCCACCCATCCATGGACAGAGGATACAAAATATACTATATTATAGTTTTGAGAGTTTGATATATTACTCTATTAACAATTATTTTTGCCTTTCATATTACATTGGAATTGCCTTGCACGTGTCACGTCTGTAGGTGAATTGCTACCGGCCCCTACAGTAGCCTGCTTTAATTATTTCTTTTTAAAAACATTCATGTTCAGATCAGTAACAAAAGCTCCGAGCGTGGTGGTGTAACGGTTAGCGTTTTGGCCTCACATTCGGGAGGATGGCGGTTCGAATCCCCGTCCGGGCTTCCAGATTTGGGTTTTCTATGGTTTCCCAAATCACTCCAGGCAAATGCCGGGATGCTTCCTTCAAAAGGCCATGGCCGAATTCTTTCCCATTCCTTGCCACCCATCTTTTCCCATCTCTAAAGACCTGGCTGTTAAGAGACGTTAAGCAGTTAAAAAAAAAAAAAAAAAAAATTAACAAAAGCACATGATAAAAACTGCGGGTTTCAGATTTCTGAGAAACTCAAGACTATTGGCACATTGAAATACTGTTACAATTGCTCTTGTAATAGGTGTTGAGATTACAACAAAAATTCAACATCAAAGCCAGTTCCTGATTGGTCACAAGCATATTTGGTGATAATACAATTACAAACAACAGTTACTATAAGGATTAAAGTAATTGTCTCTAGTATTTTGTTAGTGTAATTCACGAACAAAACAAGTGAAAGGATGTAGTGTTTGGTATATTGAATTAAGGTTGATGTTTCTCTAAAATATTAAATATTTTGTTAGAAAAAATATTAAAAAAGTGTTCAGATAATTAATATTTCAGACAGTTGATGCTTGAATTATCATTATTCTTCTGTAAATTGAGGATTCTTTAAAGATGTTTGGTGGTTACTATTTTAAATTAACTGATTCTTTTCACAGTAGCCAAATTAAATATTTATTTTATTCCCATCAAAAAATGATAATTTTATCAAGCTAACTGCAAAATGTTCATCTCCTTGCTCATCTGCTTATTAATAAATAAGATCTAGAAGAGAGAAGAACTAAGATATGTCTCTTATCAGATTTTGGTCATAGCTGCTGCATACTTCTTCACTGACACAAAATACTTTTAATAACTTCCAAAGTTCAATTTTGAAGCAAACTCTTTTATTCTTATGAACTACTCTCAACTAACATATATTCACTGATACAAACACTCTTCAAGATTAACTATTCATAGCATATTTTGATTCCTGTCCTGAATCTTCTGTATGTAGTACAACTGTAGTGGCATATGAAATGCTATACCATGTAACTATTATATTAAAGCTATTTTACTGGAGTGTATGTTCTTTAAGTTCATTTAAATATGTTAGGACCATGTTGAATTGTCAGATTGTTAAGATGACAGTCAGAGGAAGGTTGACTCGTGTGTAGAAAATAAATGTGTTCATTTTCACCAGATGAAAGTCCATATAGAAACTCAGCATTTTATTTATTTATTTTTTTATCTATAATACACTTTAGGTTCTCTGTAAACAGACAATTCATACATTGATGCACCAGTTTTTCTTACCAGAAAATTTGAAGCTCTCATCGATTAATTATGTCATATGATAGTTGAACATTTCTGAATAAAATTTTCTCGGCTAACTAACTGACTTATTCCATCGAACAAACACAATGTTTCAGCGACCAAAATCTCTGCTACCATTGTTAAGTGACTGTTGCCAGTAGGTTATAGAGCCGCTTATGTATGACGCAAAGTCCACACTACGTCATCCTTTTTCCAGTCAGCCAATGGCTACTGGCAGGAAACATTGGCCCCTAGTGGGAAGCTTTTCGATTGGCAGAATCCATTAGCTGCTGGCAGATACCATTGATTGCTGGCACACAAGAGAGGTGCGTATTTTCCAGAAATCCTGCTGCAGTCTCATTTTCCGTATTGCTGGGCTCCAGGCCTTACTTAAGTGAAATCCAGTAGGTCATCCAAGAATTGTATTTCAATAGCTTCAGAGAAAATATTATCCCAATAATCTCTCCTACACATGAGATTTCTTGTTGCCTTGAAATTAAAACCATATCCTGTGTCAATACTGTGCTCAGCAACTGCTGACTTGTCAGTATGGCCCAGGCAGATATTGTGTGCATGTTCAGCACACCTTTGATTAATACATTGTGTTGTCTGCCGATGTAATCCTTTCTGCATTCGCAAGGAATACAATATAAGCCAGGTGTTCGTAACGCTATATCAACTTTGGATGAAGTATATTTTTAATTTTGATTAGTGATTGGAAAATGGTTTTAATGCCACATTTATGTAAAATTATGCCAATCTTAGCAGTAGTCATTCCCACATAAGGAAGGAAGGCAAGCAGCTCAGGTCTTCCTGCTCATCTGCAAACCGAGTTAATTAATGCCTCGTTGTAACCGTTCTTGCGGAAAGTTTCCCAGAAATGACACATTTCCATTTGCAAACTATCCTTCTCACATAGAGCTCATGCCATGTACACCAAGATTTTCAGTACTGGTCTGCATTGGGCCAGGTGGTGGTACTGCAAGAATTGAGATATAGGTCTGTATGTGTCGGTTTTCTATACACAGAATGATTTACAGTACCATCTGCCTTCTTTTCAATCAAAGTATAAAAAAATGGGAGGCGACCATTCCTCTACACCTCCATTGAAAATTTAATGTTTTCGTTAATCCCATTGAGATGTAAAAATTCTTGTAGACTGTCGATCCTATGATACCATACTACAAATGTATCATCAACATAATGAAAGAAACAGGCTGGCTGTTTTGGGGCACTTGTTATAGCATGTTTTTTGAAATGTTCCATATCAAAATTGGCTATTTCTGGAGACAACAGGGAGCCCATAGCAATTCCATCAACCTGTTCATAATACTCCTTGTCGAACTGAAAGGAGGTAGACCGGAGCACGTGATGGAATAGTTCCACTTCCTTACTATCCTGTTCCAATCTTATCCAAAATTCATGTTGTACATAGACAAATGATATGGCATTTTATTTGCCATCTTTTAGTTTTTCATGCTTTAAAAGCCTGTAATGTTTTGTAATACTGCTTCTAATGAGTGTTGATATTAGTAACATTTCTGTTCTCAAAGCCAGTTGTCCATGAGTTTTGTTAGAAGCATGCCACCATTTCTTGAGGACTCAGTTGGCAAGGATCCCCCACATGCTAACACCATTTGGCATTGGTATCAACAGTTTAAAGCCACGATATGCCTTTGTAAAGGTAAAACAACGGGTTGCCCTCCTGTATCTGAAGAAACCGTTGAACGTGTGCGCGCCAGTTACGTTCGTAGCCCACAGAAGTCTACTCCTCAAGCGAGCAGGGAATTCCACAGAAGACCGGTTGGAGAATGGAAGCGACTGTGTATGAAGCCTTACAGGTTACAGTTGCTACAAGCACTGTCACACAATGATGAAGTGCTTCATTTTCAATCCTTTGCACCATGTCTAGAACAAGACAAAACATTCGCAGAAAAACTTGTGTTTAGTGATGAGGCCATTTTTCATGTGAATGGAAAAGTGAACAGGCACAATGTGCGCATTTGGGGAATCAAATACCCCCATGCTTTTGTGCAGCACGTTCGTGACTCTCCCAAAAGTGAACGTGTTTTTGCGCAATCTATGAAAGAAACTTTTTGGATCTTTTTTCTTTAATGGGGTGACGATCACAGGGAAAATCTATCTGCAAATGTTGCAGAATTGGCTCTTGCCAATTGTGGAAGCTGACAGTGAAGATTTCATTTTCCAGAAGGATGGTGCTCCACCCCATTTTTCTCTAGTTGTCCGTAATTTCCTAAACGCCATGATTCCAAACAGATGGATTGGTCGTGCTGGGGATACTGATTGTCAGCTGATGTCATGGCCTCCTCGTTCCCCTGACCTAACCCCTTGTGACTTCTTTGTTTGGGGTTCGGTAAAGACACAGTGTTCGTGCCACCAGTACCAGTTAATCTGCCAGACCTGCAGGTTCACATCACCAATGCATTTGCTTTCATTGACAGAGAAATGCTGCATCGGGTATGGAAAGAACTTGATTGTAGGCTTGATGTGTGCAGAGTCACTAAAGGTGCACATATTGAGCATCTGTAGACATTCAAATAAACTTTCACAGTTTGTTTATATATCTGTGTAATCTTATAAGAATATGTCAAATAATAAATCTGTAGTAATTTTCTGAAAACACTGCAATCATTTTGACTAGCCCTGTATTACTAGAAAAATTAAACACAGACAGCGATGAACCCTCTATTTTATAAGTATAGCAAAAGCATCAAAGTCTGTGATCAGTTGACCTGATTTAACTGAAATATGAACTTGACTGTAATGATTTGTTCTGCAAAATTTGATTTTCTGTTTAATTGTGAAGTGAGTTAAAATATTTAAAAACAGATTTGCATGGACGGACACAGCCCATAATTACAGAAAAATCTTTTGATCTGATTTTAATGAAATACAAACTTGGCTATGTTTCATCCCATGGTTTGCTCTCAAAATTTGCTGTGCAACATTTGAAGAATTTACGTTGGGTGTTAAGATAGATAGAATGCATAATGTAGAGATTTTGCATGGACACAGACTATAAACTATATAATAAGGTAGAAAATCTCATGATTGCTTGATCTGATCTGGCTGAAATATGTACCTCATTTCTAAGGATTCACTCTGCAGAATTTTGAAATATTTCTGTTGAGTATTCAGGGACTTGGAATTTGTAAAGACAGAGATTTTGCACAGTCACAGTATTGTAAAGGGTCATAGTGTCGCGCGCCTGATGTTATAATTATAAATAACTCAGTTCTTACGCTTTTAACAGATTAACATTTATTGTTCCCAATTCTTATTCTTCTAGGAACTACATCGGTCTTAAAGTATCCGAAGAATGCAAAGTTCTTCAGCAGTGAACTCGTAACAAAGCAACCGTTCGGCCTGTACGTCGCTAAACCTCTAGCTATCTCTTGATCTCTCTATCCCCATGGCAACTTACATTTCCTTGCTATAGGAGTAAATATATCATTTTTTGTTTAATTTCATGGCACAAAACTATGATTTTCTTATGAAATTATTCTGTTCTGTCACATGCCTCCTCAAGTTCACCATGTCTTTGCTTAAAAGACATTGGTAAACTTATAAGAATAACCTTGCATCCAGCGATACTCTTTCCTCTGTTCCTATTAGAATTTTTTACAAAACATTTTACAAAATATTCTCTTCTTAATACTAACAATATACAGAAATGAACTAAAAAAAACATGTATTGTCTTGAAATATCTAATAATGAAAACATACATACATACAGCATTCTAGCTTAACATCACACAAATGCAAGTCCTGTCACGGTCGCCATGTCGCGCGCCTGATGTTATAATTATAAATAACTCAGTTCTAGGCTTTTAACAGATTAACATTTATTGTTCCCAATTCTTATTCTTCTAGGAACTACATCGGTCTTAAAGTATCCGAAGAATGCAAAGTTCTTCAGCAGTGAACTCGTAACAAAGCAACCGTTCGGCCTGTACGTCGCTAAACCTCTAGCTATCTCTTGATCTTCTTATTGCCATGGCAACTTACATTTCCTTGCTATAGGAGTAAATATATCATTTTTTGTTTAATTTCATGGCACAAAACTATGATTTTCTTATGAAATTATTCTGTTCTGTCACAATAGGTCATGATTGCTTGTTCTTATCTGGCTGAAATAAGAACACAAAATGAATTTCATCCTAAGTATTTTCTCTGAAAAATTAGATGGTTGAGCCTGAATGATATTAAAAGCAATAAAGACAGAGGTTTTGTGCCAGCAATGACTGTACAATATACACTAAAACAGAGCGAGATTAAAACAGTGTGGGGTCCATAGCAAATCTGAAGAATGGGCCCTTGTTTTTTGCTGGCCAGGGCAGTGGAGGCGTGGGCCCTCCAGAAGGTGCAGGACCCATATCATTTGCTAACTCTTCCTATGTGGCTAATCCAATATTAGTTCAAAGGTCATGAATGCAAGAATCAATCTCCAAAACGTGAACTTATCCAGTGTTTTATGCACTGAGATATTGTAAAATAACTTGCAGCCATGTTAGTTAATTTGGGGCAAGTGTACTCAGTCGAAAATAAGTATTTCCTGGTACACTTGTTTCTTTAGTTCCATAAAAGTCCCTGATTTGGCAACAAACTTTTAATTACTTAACTCCAGTAGACCTGTGTAATGATGAACTGTAATTTTAGTAACTCTCATCAGTTTAATAAACAAACAGCTTCTCTGTATGAGCTCCAAACATTTTGTTTACATTATGGCTGAGCCCCTGCTGTCTGACCGCTGCAAGAGGGTCTGACTGCTGCAAGAGGGTCTGACCATATACCCAACTGAGGTCAGTTAACAATATTGTGTTATTTCTGCCCACCTCCCTGAGTGCTAGTTCAGCAAGCTGAGCGCCTTGGCAAAACCAATATATAATCTTAAACAAAATATTTTTCCTCAGAGTAAGGAAACGTAAAGTTCAAATGTTCCCCTACATCCATCCCCTTCTCCCACATGCCCACTCCCAAGATTTCGATTATGTATATTTAATTTACTAATATTTTAAAAAATATTGCTTTCTTCTTCCTTCTGCAGTTGAACATTTCAAATTTAATGAACTGTAAGCTGGGGACAGATACAATCCGAAACACCTTAAATCTAATTACCAAGAACAACAAACATAAAACTTCTTCTAAATGCACAATCAAAACTTTCTGTCTCTATATATATATATATATGTATCATGAATTCCTGTATTAAACTTTGCAGAAGTAGGTCATAAATACTGACCAACACATAAATATAAATTATCCAAAAGAGGTTTCTTCATTTTTTTTGAAACACAAGGTATTTATGTAGCTAAATCTTATTTCCTCAGACACAGTAAACATTTCTTCATTGCTTTAAGTTTCTAAGTTACACTCTTTCACCCTTTCCTTTCTTTACACCTTGAGAGCTATTACAATGTTATGCATGTTCACAGTCATTCTTTTTACAGAACTTATAACACAACAGGAATAGTTTTTGGGTTACCATGGTGAATGAGATATATAGGGAGTATTGAACAGTGTATAACATGTACATGAGTTGCTGATAGAAATATTACAGTCACTGCTAAATCAAGACCCTTGCATTTTGGATACCTTATCTCTCTGACATAATTCCATGGGGAGATAAACAAAAGGACATTAATAAAGTTTGAACCTGTGTAAAAATATGAGACTAAATTCTTTATTTGGGGACAGTAAAGAGTAAGGCAAATTGAGCCAGACTTATTCCCTAGCGGCTGTAATTATTGAAATACAACATCGTCATTTATAATAAGCACTAAGTTATACGACAAAAAAGTCCGAAAGTTATACAACAAACTGAGCAATCACAATGTACTACCGCTCTTATTCACAACAAATTTACTTTGTTTAAGAATTCTGGCCTTCACTTCTCATAACACCTTACTGTCAAAAATAATTTATATATTAATTCTCCTTTTTTTCTCATCAATGTTACTGAAAATATTATCTTAACATAAGCACGGCAGAGAAGTAGTGACCATTAGTCAAGCTACTTGCATTTTACCTTTTTTCTCTTACTCACAATTACCTCACATCTGTTACTTAACTAGAAAAAATACAGCTGATTTCTTCTACTTTTATCGAACAGATATAATCATTCTACACATAACCTCAAAACCACAAATTTCCTTATTATATACCAATTGCATACATACTTTGGGCAACCGTTCTTTAAAATAACAGTTTTCCAAGGTAATCATCATTTGAAGAAGTTTCCTTCTCACACATTTCATTTCTTGATACTTCCTCCTTATGTTCTTTCTGATCATTACATATCCGAGTATTTTCCTCCATTCACTTAAGACAAATTCAATTACTTCTTTAACATGCAACTTTAATATTACACTCTCTTTCATCAATACATTTTCACATTAAATTTTATATTGTCCCCAGGTACAGCTTTTAGCGATCCATATTGGTGTACTTGAACAGACTTTAGAGGTCAGACTGGCAGGAGCAAAGATAGGAACTCTTATAATCCCCTCTTATATTATTTTGACTACCTAATTACCTCCTTGTACAGCCTCAGAAATAATATTTTCTGCCAAGCAACTTGTTTTGTATTTTTCTGTCTGACATTCCACACTCACTACTGTATCTAATTTCTTCTCACCAGTTTGAAAGGCATGTTCCAGAATGGATAAAACCTTTTCCATTTTATTGCAAAAATCATAGCTTCAGGGTTACATCACTCAATTTGAATCTTAATCCTCCTACTTCTAGTTGCTAAATCAGTTAATTGGGATGTAACTTGATCTTCCTTTCAATTCTGCCCTGTACTTGTAATGAAGATGCTGAAACTTTGGCTGATAAAGTTTCAGAGAACAAAGTGTTTTCATCTTGAATGAAAGATTGCAGAACCAAAGAATAAAGGTGTAATAAGAACGGTAAAGCAAATATATTTAAGTGGAAAGTGGTGCGGTTAGTATAATAAGATATTCTTTTATGTTACGAGACCTGGGATAGGACAAAAAGGTCACATGAGAGAAAGAACAATTGTGATTGGCAGGTTTTGAGAAGAAGGGAAGCCGTTCATTTTTGTTTCCTTAGTATTACAAGAATATCCAAGCTGTAGGGATAGAAATGTGGTTTGTTCTCTTACAGATCTGATATAACTTGTATCAGTGGTATTAATGTTGATAATAGACTTCTCTTTGAAGAGATGAAGTGACGTGATGAAATGTCTGGCAGTAGGCAAAGTTTTGTGCAAGGAAAAGATTGTTGTTTCTAAGCATGAGTGAAGGTACTTCACTGCTTCAATGTGTTCAAATCTGCAAATCTTGAACAAGGTCCGAGTGTCTTGTACATTTGGAATTGTTCTAGGAGTTAATTGCAATGAAATTCATAGTTCAAGGGGTACACAACAACTTTTGAATTTTCATTTAGTAGTGTACCTCTCATTTGATAACCTTGTTTGTAAACATTATGAACCTTTTCCCCTTAGCATACGGATAGGAACCTTCTAAGTTACTTGACAAAAATTGGAAAAATGTCTCAATTGTATAGTCTTTCTTAAGGATAAACTATGATCAACAATAAGGATTTCATTAGAATGCAGAATAGTCACAAGGATTTAAATTTTGTAAAGGTTTGTCAAAGCCCTTCACTACATGTATTATAACTCCAAACAAAGAACTATTTAACCACAAATTCTGCTGTGAATTGAGACTATTGTAAATTGGTTTCTGAAATCTGCTTTGACTGATCATTGTTTCCAGCATTTTTTAATCTCAAATTGGAAACACTAAGATCCATATAGACTCTAAGTTTTGCAACCTGTAAAAGTAACAGCTCCAAGACAGAAATTGACTGTGGTCAACAACAACAAAACACAGGAACTCGTGAAAAAAATTTCGAACACGAGGGAGACTCAGAAAAAAAAAGTAAACAATCAAAAACACATAAGAAAAATAAAATCATACAATGAATTAGTTTAATAATAAAAGTTTTAGAAAATGTTACTGAACACATTGGTTTTTTTTTCTTCCACAGGTAATATTTTCATTATTCCCATTAATTTATGTTACCCTGGCTTTAATATAGAAAAGAACCATTGTTTTTATTATATATCTATTATCTTGCCTACACTTAGATGTGTAACAGGTACAGGCTAAAAATTTTCTTTAAAGAGAAAGTTCAATTTAAAGTCGTATTTTGCCATGTGCAGTTGGAGGAAAGAAAGGAGAAAGCACATAATTTAAAATTATGAATTAGGGGAAAGAGTTATCACAAATTTTAACATCACATTTTGCTGTTAGCATCGCTACAAGCATTCAGAATAAAGTTTGAGTAAAATAAGTAATTTCTAAATATGTTTTTTTAGTTAAGTAAAGAATTTTAACTTTTAAATGAGAGAACTGGGAAGATAAAAGTACGCTTAAATGAGAGAGAAGAATTCATGTAATAATAATGATAATATAAGAGTTTAGTAATAATTCCTGATTTAAAGGAAGAAAAATTGTATTTTAGTATCAAAGCTTTATGACATCGCCATGTGTAACTTTTAAAAATTATTAACTAATAAATGGTAAACCTATGGAAAAAATTTTCATGACTAAAAAGATTCTAAATACATTAAACTATGACATATTAAAATTTCAGGAAAATCCGATTAAAATTAGTGTACCACACGAATGTTCGCCAGAGAATAGTATTTCCATGTAGGAATACACCATTGTTCTATGAAAAGTCAGCTAAAGATTATCCAAGGATTAAAAAAAGCTATAAAAAGCTGTATTAAGCCTTGGGGAATAGTTTTTAAGCAGGTAATCAAGTGCGGGAAGAGCTCCATGTTGGGCAATGAACTATGAGGCTAGGGACTTGGAAGATTTTTGGTAGTGGTGAAACGAGGAACTTAGAAAAATTCTAGTTGTTGTAATTTTTCTATTAACGATCAGGACAGTGGACTCTGGTTTTATTCTGGGATGCCATAGAATGGTCTTTCAAATTTTGGAGGGCATTTTCTGAAAGGTTTCCATCAGTGTGTGTGAGTGATGTCAACCTGCAATCAGAATTCAAGGAGGTGATAGTATTGATACCTTATCTTTATAGTAACTCAATTTGTACTACCCCGAATTCAAGAATTAAACTTTGTCTAAGCAAGGATTGTTTTTTTCAATAACTTTTAACTATTGGAGGTAGTAACAATGGTTTCCATGGAAGCATCTTCTAAAGGTACCAACACGATCAAATTCGGCAGTAATGTTTGAATCCCCAGCAAGCATGGCTATAAAATACTTTGTAACACTGTCTTCTGTAGGGCCCATCAGCTGTGAACTTTACCTTACAGGGAAATGTAAGATTCACAGGTTCACTTACAATCACTCTGCAAAATTTATGTTGAGTTTGAAGAGTATTAGATTGTTTAAAGGCAGAGATATCCCATGAACAACATACATAGAGGCAGACTTATACAGACAGTCACAACCTGATTATATAAGAGATAGTAGCAGGTGGAATGTGATCTTTGTGTCTGCGAACTTTGATACCATATGCAAGGTTTGATATCTTCTCGTTTGCTAAAGTGTAATCAATTATTCACGTATTACTTCAGCAGCTCCATGTAAACTTACACATATCAATATACATAATGAACATATTTGGTAGTTTTAAGTTATTAAAGCTGAAAAAATTGATCAGTAATTAAAATTAGAATTTAATACTTGTTCTCAATGTGGTCCAATTATTTTCTGTAACGATTTATTTCCCACTAGAGTATTTAGGTCCCCCACAAGAATTATGTAATCATTTTTGCCCTGATGGTTTTTTTGTTTTTATTATTATTATTTGCAATGTGTTCTTTCCAGCCAGTATAAAGAAGTACATTAATTTCCTTTGTCTTTTTGTTTTTCTTCCATTTTAGAGTCTTTTGCAGACTAATATTTCAACCAGAATTGTCATCTTACTCAACAAATTACCTGCACAATCAATCTGTATTAAGACCTTTGCTGAATCTGACTTGGTTGTCTTACCAGCTAAAGGGACATGATGCCACTAAAGCATAAAATTCTGCTAAACACATACCAAGAAAAATTTTGAAGGATATGTTAAATTGAAAAAAACTCACTAACAAATGATTGTTAAACAGAAGTCATTATTCATTTTTAACCTAATTCAACAAAAGGAAGAGGTTATCAATTTTTCTTTATGTTGTTATTATTTTGGACGTTGTAAGCTATCTGTAAAATTTTTTAACTGCATGACAAAATTTTGTTCTTAGAACCACGAGTTAGATTGGATAGAATATTAGTACATTTCATTTTCAAAGTTAGTTTTTATGTTTGTTCAAATTAGAAAGCAGTTTTACAGTTTTCAAGATAATATTTTCAATTTCATCAGTTTTTGGCATTCACCTGGAGTGGGAAAGTTCATACTTAAAGTATTTATTTTTGGCTAAACGAGTGAAGTTAAGATTTTTTGTATGATAACTAAAGTTAACATTTATTTAAAGATCTAGCGATTGGTAAAACTTCAGAAAGATTGAATTATTTTTATTGTCAAGGTCAGATTAGCTAATGTAAGGACTTCAGACATGCGATTTGATATCTGGCGAGCTTCCCAGCAGCCACCCTTGTGAATGAGGAAAAGATTTCGTTCCTACGGTTCGCGTGAGAAGGCAGTCACTAGGAATCTTCGAGAAGCGCTATGTAATATAGATGTGTGCGTGCAGTTGTTCGGTCTCAGTCTGCCAGGATCCACAAACGCGATAACATGTAGCTCAATGGACCGTAAAGTTTTATATCAAGCACTGCTGTGCATGTTTTATTTTGGGAGTAATGTCTCTTCTTTTATTCAAGTTGAACATAATGTTGCGTTAAAGTAATTTTCCGCAATGTGGAGCCTCGGGATTGTTTGAATTTACTAAACGGTGGAACAATGGGAGCGTGTGATTCAGTTTCATTTAATTTCTGCAACTAAAATTTTGATACTGTGAATTATTGGGGTGTGGTCTGGCTCAAACGGTTAATCGAACTTGTAAAACATTTTTTTGGAAAAGTCGCCTGATTGCCTGTACAGTTTTTGGCGTTGTGAAATTGGAAAAATATAGTCATTCAAATGGCAATGAACTATTTATTGAACTTAACCTTTCCATAGTTTTCGGGTTAAAATCTGTGTGGCGACCATTATCATTCTATCTAAGCCAGAACTGTAGCATCCAAGGCTACACACGGTCAGAGTTAAGATTCAAGCTTTATGCAGAACCCCACTGCACATCTTGTTCTTACAATGTATGTTCTGCTATATCTTCGCCATTTATGAACCGATTTAAATCAAAATTTTTTAGTGGATAGGGTATATATAACTTCAAAGTGGTCCCATATAAATTTCATTGAGAAACAACCCCCTCTACCTCATTAGAGCCCTTAATTTTTATACAAATCAACATTTTTTTTATCTAATTTCAATGGAACTTTGCACAGGAATGAGAAGAATGCTATCAATATTTCATTTGCGGAAACCCAACCCCTCTGCCCCTTTTCCCCCCACCCCCTTAATTTTAGTCAGTGTTCATTATACAAAGCTACAGTCGGCATCTTTTAAATGATCTCCATTAAAGTTGGCATATGTAAGTATTTATTAATGGAGTAGGTTTTTGACAAAATACCCACACCATCTCCCCCTTTTACACACAATAATTCTATACAAACCCACATTTTTTATTCATTTTCGATAGAACTCTGCACACGTGTACTTTAAAAAAATAGAATAATCCTGTCGACATTTAGTCTGCCAAAGCCCAACCCCTCTCCCTCCCCTCCAATGTTCATTATAAAAAGCTACAGTCAACACCGTTTGACCGATCACCATGAAAGTTGGTGCGTATAAATATTTCTTCATAGAGAAGATTTCTGACCAAAAAATCAAAAAACAAACCCCTCTCCCCATTTACAATCCTTAATTTTTTTACAAACCCACATTTTAAATCGATTTCAGTGGAACTTTGCATGTGAATACTTTAAAACAAATAGAAAAAGAAAAATACAAAAACCCCAACCCTGTCACCCTTTCTACCTCTTTAATTACTGTCAATGTTCTTTGTACATGCTACAGTTTCTATCCAATTTTGGAAAAAATGTGCAAACATATACTTCAAAACAAACAGAAAAATACTGTCTACATTTGGTTTAGAGAGGCCAAACACCTCACCCCCTTTCCGTCCTCTTAATTTTTGTTGATGTTCTTTATACAAGCTACAGTTTCTATTCAATTCTGAAGGAAATTTGTACATGAATAGTTGAAAACACACAGTACAATTCTGTTTAAATTTGGTTGCAGAAGCCCACCCTCTCTTCCCTTCTACCCACACTCCTCTTAATTTCTAATGTTCTTCATAGATACCCACACTTTTAAATCCCACCAAAATCAATTCAAATATTTGTATGTTATGGCAGAATATTCATAAAATAAATGTGTCCTAATGTCTCAACATGTACCTCCAATTTTAACTTGGACCCCAAGCTTTCACATTGTGAAAACCAATTAAAAATCTGCAGAAGGTGGTTCCCATGCGAATTCGGACTATAAGAATCTGCTCAAGATTTCTATGTCTGTGGTGAAATAGGGGAAGGGGGACGATATGGCGAAATCTCACGCCGGGGGGGGGGGGGGAGTTGACGGCAATCTCATGTGAGCATTTAAAACTACTGAAGGACAGTAGAGCTAAAAAAAAAGTCCACAAATGATTCAGATACCTACTTCAGAGAGGTTATAACCATCCTTGGATGCAGGAGACCTAAAAAACAGAAGGGTCTAAAACAAACTACAAGGTCAGCATCAGGAGGAGGGGGGGGGGGGGTCCAACCAGATCTCTCAACAGGAGGGGAGGGGTGTTTGGGGATTTCACATAGTTAATGGATGCCCCTTAAGTGAGTAATGTATGTAACCGTATCTTTTCATGCACGTTACATCTTTGTTTTCTGTGTCCCAGCTTTGATGTACCCTTTTCATCTATTAGTATAATAGGGTTAATTTAGCGTGTCACACCTACGTCATGTCACGCGGTGACGTCAAGCTGTGACGTTGCGCTATGACGTCACGCTTTACGATATTATTTGTGGGAGTGCGTGTTATTTAATATCATTTCCAAGCAACAGTGAATAAATTAAATCACAGAACACTGAAATAAAAGTATGTATTGCATTGAAATTGGTATATCAATCATTAGATGCTTATATTTACGTAATATTCTTTTGATATATTGAAGTATTCCTTAAATTCTTTGTCCATAGATATTGTAAGATAAAAGCTTTGTATTTCGAGCATCAATGTTGAGAAAAGTTTGGTTAAAGTGTTACTTAAAATGGATCAGAATTACAACTGGCAGTTGACGCTACCGCAGTGGGCATGAATAATTTAGCTTTTTTTCAAAATAATTTAAACTGTACCTATTATTGAAATTATTAATTCGTTTGAACCGAAATAGTTGCCCACTCATCTCGAATTGTGCAGCCTACACTACAATTAATAATGTAAGTTTATCAGATTTATTTTAATCTTCTTTGATTTCACTGAGTAATATTACTGAGGCTATTACGTATTTCCGCAATGTGTAACTATGACAGCTATTTGAACGTAGTAATATCGGTCTGAATCACGTTGTAGATTTTTGGTTTATTACCTTTCTTTTTTATTGAATGTTTTTGATGCAATTTATGTTGTTGCGTAATGTATCTCATCAATGAATTGTCGTTTTGGTCGGAAAACTGTTGAACACTTTCGTTTTGTGATATTATTGGCTATGGCAAAATAAAAACGAGGCCCAAAGAATTATGCTATTCGTTTGAAATTTACCACATACATTCCTATGGTAATACCTTTTAAGAAAAAGTGTACATGAAAGCAAAAGGCAGCTTACGTTAGACGTGAAGCAACATGAAAATTACGAATTAACACAACACAAAACCGCCAATTCAAATATTCACGTCAAAGATAGCATCTGTACAGCAACAACTGTAAAAACGCTGGCAACGTTTCTTGAGAGGATATAAATATATTCCTGCGTTGTATAATTCACTTCTTACAACAACTTATTTTATACTTATGTCACGATACATGACATCACCATCAATGCGCATGCGATTAAAGCTTTCATTTTGTAGCGGCAGTATTACCCGAGATTGTGGTTAGGTTGAAATCCAGCCTGGAAAAAAAAAAATAATGAACCTTATCACAGCAATAGCATGTTGAATTTAGCTATTATCAGTTATTTAAGCAGGTTCCATAAGCACTATGTCACGTTTTGATATCATAAATCACGATGCAACCTGGACCAGGATAGCAACTGAAACCTTTTGTCATAGCGCCAGGCAATAGGAATTACATTTATTTTATAACAATTCAATTTATTTCAACAATTGCTAAGAAAGGAATTGCTACAATACTGAAAGAAAAGTATGAATTTTGTTTAAATTGTCATATTGATTATTAGTTGCTTTTTTTAGTGATATGATTACTTGGTTTGAATGAAAGAAGTTCCAAATTGTTCGCGATCTATGCAACCTAAACCACAATTGAAACTAATATTACATGACGTAAGAAGTTAAGATTTATTTTTAGCATCCTTCGTTTTCACTGGGGTCATTATTTCAGCCGAATGTAAGCTGTGCCAGGCGTTAAAACATCGATCTTCATCATAGGCAATAAGAAAGTTGCAAGAAACTGTGAAGATTTTGGATCAAGTTTGTATCGCATGATGCATGATTGGTATAGATGCATGATGACATTGACATGCGATTCAGAGAATTTATAAATTCGCGTGTGAATGAAGCTTTGATTTTCTACCGGCTATATTGGCGAAGATTGTAGTTAGGCTGAAACGCAACTTGGACCAAATTTACAACTGAAACTTTTTGCTACATCACAAGGGATGAGAAATTACAGCATAGTGAGCTTTATTTTATAAAATTTCTATTTAGGTAAACAACCAAAAAGAAATCAATTTGCAGAACAGTCCGTTAAACCCGTCATTTTTGACGGGCTTTTTGGCTAGTTGAAGAATAAAAGCCAAGGAAGCAGTTGACCATATTTTCAACCCTAAAGGAGAAACTCGTACTCTGAATGGTAACAAAAACTTTTATACCATAACACGCTTACAAGCGGATGAAGTCGTGTGTAACTGCTAGTAATAAAATAATTGTAAAAAAAAAAAAATAACTTGCTTAAAAGAAAATAAATCTAAATGGACAATATTTTATATTGCTATTATTGAAATTTTTATATTAATTAGTTATTTTTGGAGTCGATGCCAGCCAAAGCATGAAAAACATGAAGATAAAAGCAATAAGGAATTGCAATAATACATAAAAAATCATTTTACTATTTATCTTTGATTAATGCTAGAAACATGTTTCAACATTACTGAAACATACAGATGATACACCGATATTATACTAACTGTAAAGCATTTACCGCATGATGCAGCCTACCAACCAACAAAATAGCACCAGAGCACAATGAGGTCGAGCCACAGATTAAAATACTGCCTAATTTGTTCCCCTAAACTGTCTCCCGCAGTAACAATATCTGCCTCACTACATGCTGTAAAATATTTGGAATTTTTGTTCATATTCACCGTATCCCCTTGAACATCAAATGAAGTTCATTAATTTGTTCTTCATGATGTGACAGCTGGTATAAAATTATTTTAAAATTTTTGCTGTGTGGTTTTTTTTTTTTTTTTTTTATGGCAGTTTTTTTTTTTTTAACAATTATTTTATTTAAATCTCAAAATAGTATATATAAATCAAATCCACTCAATAATTGAGTTAAAAAAATATTGACGGTCATATTGATCATAATTTAAATTGGTAGGTACATTTTTCTGACTTACAGAAGCGATTGGGTGCAGTCACATTTGTGTACTATTTCAGCTATAGGTGATCTTTATATGAGGAAACTAGTTTATTTTGCTTATTTTCACTCCTTAATGTCATATGGAATAATAATCTGGATCAGTTCTACTCATGGAGACAAAATGTTCACAGGCCAAAAGTGAGTAATAAGAATTAAGTGTGGCGTTAGGAGTAGCACTTCATACAGAGAGCTGTTCATGAAGTTAGGGATTTTAACATTGATGGCTGAATATATGTAAATATTAATTTCTTTGTCGTCGCAAATTGTACTTTGTTTGAAACAAGTATCAAAATATACAATTATGGCACTAGAAATAAAAATAATCTTCACAAGTATTACAAGTGGTTGTCATTTGTTCAAAAAGGGGTTCGATATTCAGGGATACATATCTTCAAAAAGCACCCTACACATCTTAAATATTTGGCAGATAATAAAATTATATTCGATAAAAAATTAAAAGAATTTTTATTTAACAACTCCTTCTACTCCATTAGCCATTGCCATTAGTTTGTGTAAATATAGTTGACATAATTAATGTACTGTGTATGCTATGACTGTGCATATTTTGGTGAAAGTTTTATTTTTGTTATATAATTGTTTAACTCTAAACTAACAATTTTCCACGTACCACAGTCTCTTATATGGGGATCTATGAAAAATGAATGTATTGTATATAGAAAAGTTTTGGAATTTTTCAAAATGTGTATTTTTTCTTGTGACATATTTATTACCCTATTAATGAAAGTCTCCATTCAATGAAATATATGATTGTATGTTAAAATAATTAATTCCTGAAGTTGTTAAAATCATTTTTTTAGTTATTTTGTGGAAACCGTAAAGTGCAGAAAGGATGCTGTAGTTGTCCTGTAAACCTGATCAGATTACATATCACTGTAAATTATATATATATATAAAATGAATCAGCTGTTTCAGAACTTGGGGCCATATCTTTTTTATATAGTTTTCAACA